>CM072530.1:3255000-3855000 GCA_036898165.1 Silybum marianum
TTTGTCCCACCTTACCTAGGGACGACCTTTAGAGAGGGTGGGGGGCCTTTTTTTAAAGCAGTAGAAAAAAAATGTTAAAACCAAAACAAGTACAACGAGGAATCAATTGTAGAAGACGTTAATTAACAAATTAAAACATTTTATGAAATTTATTTGCAATATTTGTTCATAAAATGATTATAAATGAGCTAATTTTACTTATTACATGTTACACCTATCATTTTATGCTTTATCTATTTTACATTTCAAATATAACAACATACAATCAACAAAAATACTTTAGAAATTCTTGGTCCCATGATTCTCAATACCATATATTTGACATTTAATATGTAAACGTCATGTGCAAAGTCCGCTCAATAATTCGAATCCAACGATCATGTCACACGTTAATTCATTTAAAGCCCAAGAAATAGGCTTTATTTAGAGAGTTGCATTCTTGCCTGTGTGGGACAAGGTAAGGGTGTTCATCGGTTGAATTTTAATGAATTTAGGATAATCCAATCCAATTCAGTCATCTACTTGATGTTGGATTTTGTCATCTGATACAATCCAAATAACATTGGATATCCGATCTAATCCAATCCAGTAGATGGTTGGATCAGATCGGTTCTATTCACTGGATATTACTATTGGTTATCAATTGGATTGTATTGGTTTCATCCAATATTGTGAGCGAATTTTCAACCAATTAATCCATTATTTCACCCAATTATTTATCTACTATCTTTCTTAAGTTATTAAAAAACATTACATATAAATATCAATAAAAAAACAATATATTAACATATTAATAATTATATATAATTAATAAATTAGATGAGTTCAATTTTATTGGATCATAAAGCCTCATTCAAAAGCTGACCGATTAGATGATGTAATTTTGAATTCCAATTACAAGGTTTCTGTAGTAGATTAATACAAAATGGATTAATTTCAATATATTATTTTCTCCATCTTAAAAGAATTATTCATAATAATAAGAGGAATATGAGAATTTAATTATTTATTTAAAAAAATATATTTATTTTGGGACCAAATAAAAACAATATATTTTTACAAATAGCAGGGAAGAAATTTATCACGTGGTTGAGCGGGCATGTGCAGGAGCATGGTAGGTCCCACGTGGAGATAATTACAGATTAATGGTTTTTGTCTTCACATAAATAATTTGTCAATGTACACGTAGATAAACCAAGTATGTGTACATCAGTTTTGACACGCTGGACCACATTATGCCATGGTGACACTCTTGCCACGTGTACTTTGCCTCTCCTACGCAACATTCCATTAATTATTAAACAAAAAAATAAATAAAAGATAAACCATTAAAACGTATTTTGAATTTAAACCCCAAAAGTTAATTCCTATTCATGTTTTATACACTTTTCGTCTTAAAATAAGTGTCTACAGTGAAAATAACATATATTTTTAAGAATGTGTAATTATTACACTTTTTAATTAACCAAATGACAATTATACCTTTAATCATAGAGAAAGAAAATTTTTCTATCTCATATTTAAGGATAGAATGGGAAATCGAAAATTTACTTTTAAAACAAGATACTTATTTCGAGACAAACAAAAATTAGTAATGTAGACACTTAATTTGGGATGGAAAAAGTATAACTTTTTGAAAAAATAATTAAAGAGTGAATTATGTTTTTGTCGTTGTAATAAGTCAAAAATAATAATTAACATTTAGTTCTCATCATAAATTCAATTTCTTATGATCGTATTTCTTCTTATTAACAAGCTTAAACAATATATGTTAAAGACATTTTGGTAGTTTTACATTTGCTATTTTTGTTTTTTTTCCTATTAAAAAATAAAAAATTATATATTATATAATATTATTAATGTGTTTTTATTATATTAGTTAAAATTGTTATAAAAACTTTTATATTACATACTTATGATAAAAGATTAAAATCATAATCGGAATTATTAAGTCGAGTATATTGACTTTCCAAAAGTTTATTGTGAATCATGTTTTTTAAGGTTAAATAAAAAATCATATATATTAAAGCAATTAATTAGTTTCATGTTGTGTTTATAATATTTAATTAAATGATCTCGTATTTTTTTGTTGAGACATTTATAATTTAACAAACATGGAAAATTATATATATTAAAGATTGTCTGATAGTGAGTAATATATTACAAGTCATCTCCTTTATATAACTCATATAATCCTTATAACTTAATCATATGGGTCTTATTTAAAAAAAAGTTTTATATGTTAATATTTTAGTCTATTAGTATATGATAACATTCAAAAAAGATTAAAATATTTACATACGTCTTAATTAAATTGAGAGACATGATATAAATTATGATGTATATATTAACACCTAAGAAAATCTAATTCAACCACAAAACTTAATTAAAAATATGTTGTATTTAATTTAAAAACTCTGTATCATATGTTTTCTCCCATCTTTTCTTTTGTCACTTTCACTTTCCTCTCTTTGTAACATACAAACACATGACTAAATATGCAAATTGTGAAGAATTTTTTAGAAATTTTATTATAAATTGTAAACATGTTGTGAATTTTTTTAGAAACACTATTATAACTTGTAAACACATTGTAAACATTTTTTTAAATATACTATTATAATTTATAAATGCACTTTAAATTTACGAGATCTGGAATAGTTTATGAACATATTATGAATATAAAAAAAAAGTATTTATATATATATTTATGGAATTTGATTTTTTTTTCAAAAAATACATTAAGTATTTTTAATTAGTGACTTAGCATTGATTTCACAGATTTCACAATTTTTTAAGTTCTCAAATGATTAAGTTCTCTCTCACACAGACACACATATACATATGTATATATATATATAGAAAATAAAAAAAAACTTAAAAAAGACTAAAATTCCTCTTGGATAGTTGGGTTAACGTATTTTGTTGACCACGTTAACGAGAGGGACAATGGTCATAAGAAATTGAATACCACATAAATCATATTTTTAGTTGATAAAAAATATAGTTATTAGTTATAATTTTTAACATGCTATGGGGATCAAAAACGTAATTCACTCTTAATTAATTAAAAAGTATCAATTACTATTATAGGAAGAAAGCATAATAAGATATGTATATTTCAGTTATTAACGTAAGCCAAACCTAGTAAATAATATCATTTAATTGCTTTGTTCCTTATACTGACATATTTTTTTATAAACATATCTCGACCATTAAATATATAATAATTAAATTGAGATTTTTTAATACTTATCTTCTTATAATTATGACATCAAGATATTGACTATTTTATTTTATTTGATTTTGAAACGAACGTTCATGTCGCTTTCTTGATAAGATGACTTTTCTATTAGGTTGACGACTTGACTCGATAATAAATTATCAGAAAAAACCAATATATGTCGATCATATATCTTATCATTATCAAAAACATTATTATATAATAGACACCAAAATAAAACTTATAATCGTATATGATATTTGTAAACGGATCTTGATTTTTGAAATTATAAAGGTTTTCGTACAATTTTTAGCAGTGTTAAAAAACCCTGAGAAACCAAGTCGAATCGTTTGGATCCAAAACCGAAAAACATAAAAACGGTTATTCACATGTTCATGTTGGTTTTGAATTAAAGGTGCTTCTGGTACCTGATCTGACCCAAACCGGATAATATATTCATAATCAAATATGTTATACTTAGTATTCAATATTTATATAAATATTTATTTATACGTTAACCTTGCTCAATAAATACTGACGAACACGATGCATGACATAACATAGGGGAAAAGTCAACAACTGAGGCCATAAGGTATGTGAAAGTAGAAGCTAGGGTGGAAGGTTCAAGACAGAAGGAAGACTAAAAGAGTAAAAGTCTTTTGTGTTTTAAATTAGGTGGATGATTATTTGGTGGAATTAAGTTGTGAAGGAGTCAACATCAACCGAATAATCGATGTGTTTTAAAACAATTAAACTTATTCTTTTATAGAGCTAGGATTATTTTTATTTAATTGTTGTATATCTCATTTTAGAAATTCAGGTAACCAAAAACTATAAGTAACCGCTTTGTTTCAGTTCAGCTAAGTTCAATGCAACTTACATTTCAGTTTGGGTACCAAGATACTCGCCTCATATGAGATGTTCACAATTTCCGAACTATGAACACATATATCAATTACTTTTTTTAGTTTAATTTTCATTCAAAAAATATGACTAGAAAAACAAAATTATAAAAACATCACCAAAAATATAAATGTAAAACTTTTTTTAGTCATAATTAGTGATTTTATAATGTAATTAAACACACATTTCCAATATTTAAATACAAGAAATTGCACGCCAAGCATTATAATGAAACCCTAATTACGATTTCCCCCAAATTGATTTAAACACATGATGAACAATTTGTGCTTTCTTCTTACGTTTTCAACACCAAATCAATGTCCCTCAACAAAATCATTCATTTCCAAACATTTAATTCTCCATTTTTATAAATTATAAAACTAGTTAACAAACCTATGTTAATTGTTAAACTCAAAAATCATATTAGTATCATATCATGACCATTTATTATTGAAATTAGGGGGAAAAAAGGAAATCAATGCATCAGGGGGAAGCTGTAGAGAGGTCTGGTTCGTCTCGATGTAAAAGTGTACATGTTTGGCAAACAATAAGTTAGCTTATAAGCTAGCTTATTGAAACACTACTTGGAGTAGCGTTTTGGGAGCTTATTGTCATTTTTTCTAATTATAATCCTTATTAATATTAATTATTATTATTTTTCAATATGCTTTTTTTTTGTCATTTTAGATTCTTATACGCTAGTTTTGCCAAACATGATTTTTTTTATCAGCTACTCGCTAGCATATCAACTAGTTTGCCATACATAACCTTAGTATGTTAAATGTGATATTTTGGTCATGACCTCAAAATTTTGGAGTCCAATTTTATACATATTTGGCTTTAGATTTCTTCAATCTTGATTCGAGTTGTATTTTTCTGTATTTTATTTGTAGTTCTTTTTTTTGAAAATTTTATTGACTATTTACTTCGAAGTTAATCATTTATGTTACGTAACAATACATAAGACAACTAAATTGATCTTTTCATGGATGGGTTTATGTCTATTACTTTTTCTATTCTTTTCCCTATATGTTGAGGTTTCAACTTTGTCCAAAGACATATTCAACCCAACCACTAAAAAATAACTAAATGGAACATTAAAAAAATCCAACTCCAACCACACAATAAAAACATATTTAATATTATAATAATAATATATGTATTTATTATTCAATGTATTAAACTATTAATCGATGCATATAATTAGAAAAAGTTGAATAAAATATTAGTATATATTTTTAGATGTTTACTTTATTAACCTTTAAATATAGAGGCCAACATTTTGGACTTATATTTTTAGTGTTTTAGTGTTGGCTTGAAGATGAGAACACTTCCATTTTTGTGTTTTTAGTGTTGCGTCTAAGATGGTGTAACGCGTCCTCTCTATTTGACATTAATATTATAGGCCTTTGATCTACTTTCATCATATGAGCTTATTTTTTAACCCAACTAACGATTTTAATATTTTAAAACAAATATTTGATTTTGGAGATGTTACAATTGACTTTTTGGGTTTTGGAATATTAGGTGGCGTTTGGTTCACTAGAATCCAACGGAATTGGAATGGTCAGTTCTATTGGCCAAATTCCATTCCTACGTTTGGTTCATTTTTTTTGGTAAGTATTTCAAATTCCACATATGGTGGAATGTAAATTCCTTGGGTTCTAGTAAGGGATTTCAATTCATTCGTACCATTTAAAAAAAAAACCATAATACGGTTATATTTATTCAATTTCATTCCATCCCACCGTGATGGATGTCACCACCATCGTCGCTACCGCTGTCGTCGCCGCCACGGTGACTACCACTACTGTTATCATCATCGCCTCTAAAACTACCATTTACCATCGTTACCACTGTTTCCTTCACCAACACAACCACAGTTGCCACCCCCCCATCCGCCATCACTATCGTCACTACCACCGTCACTATTGTCACCACCACTACCATCGTCGCCGCTACCTCCAACACCATCATCACCACCATTACCACTATCTCCCTCACCCCAACAACCACCACCATAACTGCCATCACAATCCCCACCGTCGCCTCCACCACCGCCACTATTGTGGTCATGGTCGCCTCCAACACTGCTATTACCATTGTTACCAATGTTTCGTTCACCAACACAACCACGATCGTCACTACCCCCATCCATAACCACTATCACCATTGCCACCGCCGTCGCGGTCACCACCACTTTTGTCGTCCCCGCTACCTCCAACATCGCCATCACCGTCGTTACCACTATTTCCTTCACCCTCTGTCATCACCACCCCTGCCGCCACCACCACCGCCATCGTCGTCGTTGCCGCCACCACTACTATCTACACCACTAACGCCTCTATCCTAACACTGTTATATTCAACGACCAAAACATACATATTCATAATCTTTGGACATATTCCATTCCAATTTCCTGTCAACTAAAAGTATGATCAAACATGATTAAATTCCATTCCAATTTCTTTGACAAATTCCAATTACAACAGATTCCATTACATGAATCAAACATAATTAGGATTTTCTCCCTTTTCTAGGGATTTGATTTTAATGTGAATACGTCAAGCCTCTTGTTCTTGCTAATAGGTTTGTTTTATGCCTCTTTTTTTTTTGACTTATATTAAGTTTAGAATGTTAACTTACTATTTATCAATTGTATTGGTACATATGTAATACGACTTCCAAAAAGATTGGAACGATCTTAGTCAAACATTGACATTATAAAAAGCTAGACCCTTTAAACGATTTTTATTTCATGTTCAAAATCGACTCAATCTTGAAGTTATCGAGTCCGAGTAATTTGTTAAATACTTAAAAATAATTAATAGCCATTTTTTTACCACGTTCTTCAAAAACCATATTTCATTGCCCATAAATTGGTGTTGAAGTTGGGCTAAATTTGAGCCAGAGATGTTGTTGGGCTTGAAATAAAAAAAGAA
Organism: Silybum marianum; assembly: GCA_036898165.1. Taxonomy (NCBI): domain Eukaryota; kingdom Viridiplantae; phylum Streptophyta; class Magnoliopsida; order Asterales; family Asteraceae; genus Silybum; species Silybum marianum. The sequence goes on from CM072530.1 coordinate 3,262,069, forward strand.
TTTATTTTGGGTGGCCCAATAGATTGAGAAGTACGGGCTTTATGTCGCCTATTTTCAGCCCGTCTTGATTAAAATGTTGAATCCTATTGGTCACAATTAATGAGTGGTTTAATTTTTGTACGAATGAAGTTGTTTGTGTAGATTTTGAGAATGTTTTTTTTTGTTTTCTTACGTTATTGTCAACTTACTAAATTAAGAATATTCGTAGAACCCTACGACTAAAGTGACTTACAATAACATTTTTGTGGGTTAATGTACGTTTTCTATCATATTTATAATATGTTTTATTAAATTAATTGAAAAACTAACAAAAGGATAGTTCACACAATGTAAGATAAGACACTAAGGAGTTGTTTATCAAACTCTTATCTAAGTAAGCAATTACTAAGTTACATTACTTTACTGGATGAATAAGGTAAGGATCAAGAATCTTACCTGGTGAGAGTGAGACATGGACCAAGAGTCTTACTTGGTAAGTGTAGGAGACGACTCTTACCACGGTAAACGCTTGCGGGTCAAATTGTTGCATACGGAGTCGTTTTGATGGACTAAAATCTTACCTGGTAAGTAGTCACAATCTTTAATTTTATCGATAAGCACTTATCAGGTAAGTGTTTTGATAAACAACCCCTTAGATTCAAAAAATACAAGTGACTTAAAGCATCTTCAATAATTATGCTAAAATAGAGAAAATATGGATTTTAGTATATTTTTGCTCTAATAACTACGTTATCTTGTAGCTAAAATAGAAAAAAGAAAAGAACGATTGTAAAAATATTTAAATTTAGAGAAATCTCTATAAACAAAAAGAAAAAAAAAATTATTTTAATATTTCCACAAATAAAATGTATTTATATAAATGTTTAGGAGATATAAAATTATATTTTAATAATATAATTAATATTAAAATTGCTAAAGTAGAGTAGCTGTTGAAGTTGAATGCAATTTTTTTAAAGACTTTTACTTGTATTACTCTATTTTAAATATTGAGATGCTCAGTATGTCCGACACAATATCCAAAATAGAGGTTTTAAGGATTTTGGATAATATTTTTGTTTCAATAGAATCTCTAAAACATATCTTCAAAATAAAAAAAGTAGAAGAACAAATGTGAAATTTCTTCAAATTTGGAAAGCTCCCCAAAATGGATTATTGTGTTTCTTAGGGGTGTTAATCGGTTGGAATCCAGTGGATTTAGATAGATCCGATCCGGATCCGATCCAATCCGATTAACATTGAACATCCGATTCGATATTCAATGGATGATTGGATCAGAATGGTTCCATCTATTGGATCAGATTGAGTTCATCCAATCATCTTATTCAATACTCAACCAATTAATTAATTATATATTTTCTTAAGTTATTAAGAAAACAACGTATATAAATATCAACTAAAAAACAATATCGTAAAACGTTAATAATTTATATATAGTTATTAATTGAATATTAGTTGGATGGAGAATTGGAGTTGATCGGTTTGGTTTTATTGGATGCTGGATTGCCATTCAAGAATCGACCGATCCGATTTTGATGTTGAAATTTTAAATTCGATCTAATCCGATTACAATTGAATATCCGACTATGGTTGATCAGTTCTAATTGAACCAGTCTATTTACATCGGATTAGATGGCTTTTTACACATATCTGATGTTTCTATCAAAAAAAAAAAAAAAAGATGTGAAATAAAGTATTTATGTAAAAATAATTCTCATTCCTTTATTTTTATTTTCCTTTTCCTTTCACTTTTTCTTTTATTTTGGGCGCTATTCTTTCTTAAAGATTGAAGATTGAAGAGACTTTCGGTAACCTACTTTTTATAGCAAGCGTCCAACTCATAACAGCAACAAAAACAGCAAGAGAAACTGTATTGTAAATCAGACGATTCTGATATAAAAAACAAGATTAATAAATTTGAATAAAAAAACTCCACCTTTTTCATATAGTCTGCACAAAATGGGACCCAAAGAAGATCAACCCCATTCATATTTCTCACTCCTCATCATCATCATCATCAATCATCTCTGTACACTGTCTTTCTTTCTTTCTTCCAAATTTCCATGTTACTTTCTTCGAATCACACAGCAAATCGCAGATCCCCATAATTCTTTCACAGATTTGAGAGTGAGACTCTGTGTGTGTGTGTGTGTGTGTTTCCCCAATTTTGAAATGCCCTCACCTGCCATTGCCATATCTAAATCTTGCTGGTTTTTTTACTTTAATTCTTTTCTGGGTTTGTTTAATTTGGCTTTTGCAGGAGACCCTTTTGTGTATTATGATTGGACCATTTCTTATACCACAGCTTCTCCACTTGGTGTTAAACAGCAGGTTTTCTTGTTGCTAAATCTTTAATCTTTTGTTTGCTTAGATCTTTAATTGAAGGTTATGAATGTATGATTCTGTGTTTTGGGTTTGGTTTTTTTTCTTCTTTCTGAAATGATTGTGTTTAGTGTTGATTTGGGGTGATGATTTGTGTAATTTGATGATGATTTGATTGAGATGAAATAATTGCTTTTACTTTAAGCTATAATTCAAGCAATTAGGGTTCTTGGGGGAAGTCTTATTTGTCATCAATTTGGGCCTAAAAAGTTTATTTTGACATGAAATAAGTGCCTTTAGTGTTTTAGGAAGAACATTTTTGGTATATATTTGTGCCATTATATAAAAGGTTATTTAAGGGAGAAGGGCTTGAATTGGCTTGCTTCAGCCGTTGAGTCAGCTCTGAAATGTCGTATGGTTCCTTGGGGGTGGGTTCTGTGTGGGCCCGGATGGGGTTGCTGGTAATCAATTAACCACCATCAGAAGTCCCATATCCCATATCGGCTAAAGTTGGACTATTTCTAGTTTTCTACCGAATATATGTTGGAATATTCGTTCTCTTTTCAAGGGCTTTTTTGGAAAGTAATCTAACGGGATTCCATATTGGGAACCTTCTGTAGGTAATTGCAATAGATGGGCACTTTTCGGGACCCGTTCTTGAAGTAACAACAAACTGGAATGTTGCCGTGAATGTAAAAAACAATCTTGATGAGCCGGTGCTTCTCACTTGGTATATCTTTTTAGACCTTAAAATGTGATTTTATATATATATATATATAATTTATGGAGAAAATTATACTAATTTCATTGCAGGAATGGACTACAACACAGAAGGAACTCATGGCAAGATGGTGTATTGGGGACAAACTGTCCAATTCCCGCCGGTTGGAATTGGACGTACGTATTTCAAGCTAAGGATCAAATCGGAAGTTTCTTTTACTTCCCTTCGACAAATTTCCAACGGGCGGCTGGTGGGTATGGAGGAATAATTATCAATAATCGAGATGTTATTCCCGTACCCTTTGGGACTCCCGATGGAGACATAACACTCGCCATCGGAGACTGGTTTATAAAGAGTCATAAGGTTAGTGTAGTTACAATATGAGAACCCGTGAGAACCAATCTCAATGTATTGTTTCACGATGTGAAACTTTTTGATATGTATCATTTGTTTCACAATGTGAAACAACACGTGGGTTAGTGGTTATCACTTGATTATGGCTATGGCCCGTTCGCATATTTATTAAATTTTTTTATAAGCGCAAAAGCTATATTTTTTAGGTGATTAAACCGATCTTTATTTGGAATAACAGGACCTTAGGAAGGATGTCGAGAATGGGGTTGACCTTGGATCTCCTGACGGTATATTGTTTAATGGGCTCGGTCCTTATCGATATGATAGTACTGTCGTTCCCGCTGGTATTGCTTACCAAGTTATAAATGTTGAACCGGGTAAGTTCTTAACGTTTCTTTAAGCATAAAGTTCAAAACTTTTAGGTGGCAAACTAGCTGAAAAGCTAGCTGTTAGCTAGCTGTTAGCTAGCTGTTAGCTAGCTGTTAGCTAGCTGTTAGCTAGCTGTTAGCTAGCTGTTAGCTAGCTGTTAGCTGATAAGCTACCTGTTAGCATATAAAATAGTCATGTTTGGTAAAAACTAGCTGATAATCTAGATGACAATATAAACTGATCTAAAAGTGAAAAACTAATAAAAAAAAATATAAAGGGGTTAGTTTGAAAAGAGTGGAAAAAACCCCTGGAGCTTATTGAAACGCTACTTGAAGTAGAAAGCTAGCTTAATGGCTAATCAAACACAGTTTTTTCAATAAGTCCAAAAAATAAGCTAGTTTATTTATGGTTTCCAAACATGGTCTTTAAGCATAAAGTTCAAAACTTTTAATCGAAATCGCGTTTTTTGCACAACATTCCCTTACGTAATATGTTGTTTTACTTTATTTATAACAGGAAAGACATACCGTTTTCGAGTACATAATGTTGGTATCTCCACGAGTTTGAACTTCAGGATTCAAAACCATAACTTGCTTCTTGTAGAAACCGAAGGTTCATATACGGTACAACAGAACTATACAAACATGGATATTCATGTTGGCCAATCATATTCTTTCTTGGTGACTATGGATCAAATTGCGAGTAACGATTATTACATTGTTGCCAGTCCACGGTTTGAAAATTCGGCCAAAGCTTCTGGAGTCGCCATCTTGCATTATTCGAATTCTCAAAATCCCGCTTCTGGTCCTCTTCCGGATCTCCCTAATGAATCTGACCCATCTTCATCAATGAATCAAGCAAGATCCATAAGGTTTTTTAGCTTTATCTCAAACACCCTTTTGTTTTTCGTTTCTTGATTATGTTGAATGGTTGTTGTTTGAGCTTTTCTTGAATCCTGATTCATCAATGAATAAAGCAAGATCCATAAGTTTTTCCCTTTCTGTTTGGCAGTTGCTGAATGGTTTGGTGCAGAATGATTAAGTGGTCAGAATGATCAAGAGGCTCTTATGATATAGTGCAAAATGAAATATAATTGATTGGTAATTGTTTAGGATGTAATTAGGGCTCTTAATGGTTAAGGGAGGTCTAGGATACAAAATGATTCAGAGGGTTTTGGAACCATTAAGAGGCAAACTTATATTTTGCCAAACAGGATTCACATCTTAGCTATTCAGAGGTTGCCTCTTAATGGAACTGTTAAGAGGTAAACAAACATCCCCAAAATTCTCTCTGAGCTTTTCTTGAATCTTAGAGTCATCAATGAATTAAACAAGATCCATAAGTTTTTCTATTCTTTCTGAGCTTTTCTTGAATATTCATTAATGAATCAAGCAAGATCCATAAGTTTTTTCTATTCTTTCTGAGCTTTTCTTGAATATTCATTAATGAATCAAGCAAGATCCATAAGTTTTTTCTATTCTTTCTGAGCTTTTCTTGAATATTCATTAATGAATCAAACAAGATCCGTTAGTTTTCCCCTTTTTTCTTAGCTTTTCTTGAATATTCATTAATGAATCAAGCAACATCCGTAAGTTTTTCCTTTCTTTCCAAGCTTTTCTTGAATCTTGATTATGTTAAATGATTGTTATTTGAGCTTTTCTTGAATCTTGATTCATCAATGAATCAAGAAACATCCATAAGGTTTTAAGCTCAACTCAAAACACCCTTTTGTTTCCCTCTCTGTCTGAGCTTTTCTTGAATCTTGATTACGTTACATGATAGTTATTTAAACGTTTTTTTTGAAGGATGAACGTTACTGCTGGTGCTGCTCGTCCAAATCCACAAGGATCCTTCAAATACGGCGAGATTACAGTAACGGATGTGTTTTTACTCCAAAATAGACCACCCGAGCTTATAAATGGGAAAAGGCGTACTACACTTAACGGTATCTCTTTCTTTGCTCCTTCAACACCCTTGAAACTCGCTCAACAGTTTAACGTTTTGGGAATCTATAAGCTCGATTTCCCAAATAAACCGATGAATCGCCCTCCAATAATTGACACATCCGTGATTAATGCTACATACCGAGGATTTATAGAAATTATACTTCAAAATAATGATACGACCGTTCAGAGCTACCATTTGGATGGTTATGCATTTTTCGTAGTGGGGTATGTTTATACGTTATATATAATATGATTTTGTTATTATACATTTGTTCTTTTATTCATTATGAATATATAAGATATACGAGCTTAATGACTCCCGTATGAATGTTAGGATGGATTATGGAGTTTGGACCGAGAATAGTAGAACCGTTTACAACAAATGGGACGGGGTTGCTCGCAGTACTACTCAGGTATTTTTGATTATTGAAAAAACCGTTTGGTGGCGTTTTAATAAGCTGGCTTCTTAAAAAGCTACTTCAACTAGCGTTTCAATAAGCCGGCTTCTTGAAAAAGCTACTTCAAGTAGCGTTTCAACAAGCTCCAACGACTTTTTTTCCATCTTTTTCCAATTCCGCCCCTTATATTTTACATAAATGACCAAAAACCCTGGTGTTTTAGGTCATTTTACATTGTCATCTAACTTATCAACTAGGTTTTTTTACTGAACGTGACTTGTATCTTGTTAACTTTTAGGTGGTTTTTGATTTTCGTTTGAAAAGAATTGAGGTGTTTTTTAATCCGTTTGCAGGTTTTCCCGGGGGCGTGGACGGCCATTTTGGTTTATCTTGATAACGCCGGCTTGTGGAATCTGCGAGCACAAAACCTAGATTCGTGGTACCTCGGGCAAGAAGTTTATTTGAGCGTGGTTAACCCGGAGGTTACCGAAAAAACTGAGCTTCCTTTGCCCGAGAATACCATCTATTGTGGCGTACTATCGTCCTTGCAAAAGTAAGATTCTTGCACAACTACCTCCTCTATGTGGGATATACTGGGTTCTTTTGGTTTGTTTTGGTTTATTTCATCAAGTTGCTTGGTAATATATATATATATATATATAGGGTTGTGATCAAGTGAGACCACCCTTTTACACTTGAAACTTCACAGCAAAAACATTGTGAAGGTAAAAAAAAATATGATGGGTTCACGTGAGACCACCCTGTTTCCGTGAGACCCGTCGGAGACCCGTGAAACCACTTTTTTACTCTTGAAAACTTCATAGCAAAAACACTGTGAAGGTAAAAAAAACTGAACCTTCACAGCAAAAACATTATGTAGATTACTTTCATAGCAAAAATACTTTAAAGATTCATATTTTTTTTTTACCTTCATAGTGTTTTTGCTGTGAAGTTTCAAGTGTAAAAGGGTGGTCTCACGGAAACAGGATGGTCTCACGTGATCCCAAGTCTCTCTCTCTCTCTCTCTCTATATATATATATATATGTTCCTTCATTTAGAAACTCTATGAAGAGTAGAAACTTTGGAAACCAAAGAAAAAACCAATATAAAATAATTTTTTTTCATCAAATGTTATGATTTAAGATATTGTTTCACATATGTTTGTGTTTATAAGAAAAAAGTATTATATGCAAATAAAATATGTTGGTTTACTTTCACATATGAAACAAAATTCATACAATGAAACAAATAAGTGAACCATCGTTTTTTTTATTCACATATAATAATCTTTTTCTATGAACACAAACATAAGTGAAACAATATGTTAATTCATAACAACTAATGAAAAAAATTTATGAATTTTTTTGTTTTATATTGGTTTTTCTCTTGGTTTCCAAAGTGTCTACTCTTCATAGAGTTTCTAGAAGATTGCCCCCCCCTCTCTCTATATGTTATAATATTTCTTTACGTCGCTTGTGTGAGGAGGTTCCAACATATTTATAAATATATTATAAATTTATTTTATATCGAGGAAAAATGATCCGAGTTTAGCTGACGTGGGACTCTGACACCCCCCCCCCCCTCAAAAAGAGGCTAGACGGGTACAGATTGGCTTAGAGTGTTGAGTCCCTAGAGTGGTTGACTTTTGCTCTGATATAATGTGAGAATATGTGAAACCCCATTAGATTATTTTCCAAAAGAACCCTTGAGAAGAGAACGAAATACTTCTTTTTTCTTCCGAAATTTGATTTATTTTTAAATCAAATGCAGGCAACAAGCTCAAAGAGTTCGTTTTTCCGGTGCACCTTCGGTTTCCACGATAACTACCACAATCTTTTTCGCGCTCATCGGAACTTTCATGGCGTAACGCCATTTATATCCAAATTTTGACACATTTATAGGGAAAATTTTAGATCAAATCGTACCCATGGATGCTCTTAACTCTGTATTCATCATTTTAACTGTAACTAGATTGTATCAATTCAATGTGAAATGTCATAATTACCCCTGTATTTATGTTCCATCAATTTTGGTTTATGTCATCATGTTAACTGCATCTTGAAGTCTTTAAATTTAAAGATAAGATGATGAATTAAAAAAAGCATATTACTGCTATCGTCATAGACCAACAAAAAAAGTTCATATCTTTTTTAAAAAGAAAAAATAATTGCAAGAGGCCCATGGTTATTTAGGAGAAAAGCAACCACAAACTTTTGAATATCATTTTCTTTTAACAACATTTATTGATAAACTATTTTATCTGGCTGGTTTAAATTGTAAAATGTCGATCAAACAGGTAAGTTAGATTTCACAATTTTTAATGTATAAACAAACAAAATATTTCAGTTCGACCCGTTTAACACTTACAATAAGACCTTTAGTTTGCTCCTCTGTGGTCATTGACGCGAGTATTTTTCAGGGTTATTGGAGATTTGTTTGACTGTTTGACTTTAGGGTTCCATGGGATTAGTCGAGGTGTGCAAGCTGACTCAGATACCCATGATTCTCCTTATCCAAACAAAGAACCAATGAAAAAAAGAGAAAAAACTCACAACTGTAGTTTCTCACAAATTAGGATATATCTATTTTATATCTAACGTCTTAACGTCATTTTTATTTGATACCGAGTTTTCGAGTATTGGTGAAGAATAAAAATTGTTATAATCGGCATAAACATGTTTTATAAGCTTAAAGGGTGTTAATGATAGAAAACCTCTTATTCAGGATATAAATGATATTTTTAAAACTCAATGGATCTATAGGACAAAATTTGTTACAATTGTAACCCAAAGTAGAAGTTTGAAAACTTTAATGGACTTCTTGTTGTTTGACAATGTTTTTTCATTTTTGGGCATGTTTGGAAAACGACTTATTTGATACTCCGTGTACAATGAAAAAAATATATACAACTTAAAAAATATGTGATCTTTATATTTTTTTTTAATTAATAAAATGATAATTATTTTTTGATTAACCTGAATATCCAACCCGTTATGCGAGCCGATTAGTCCCAGGATAACCATCCGCTTCGCGGATATTCCAAAGTCACTGTATTTGAATCTCCGAGGCCACAAAATGATTTTTATTCCTCTTTGGATTCGAACCTGGGACCTCCAAGTACTTTTAACTTTTGTAGTCCAAACTCAAACCAGTAAGGCACCACCCTTGTTGTTTAAAATGACAATTTTTAATCTTAACTATAGAAAGATAAATTGTCTACGTTCAATAACTAAGAGTAAAATGAGAAAACAAACATTTATCATTGAAAATTGACACTTATTTAAAAACAACTAAAATAGTAATGTGGACACTCAAGTGGCGTTTAGTTTGCAGATTCTGAAGGAATCTGATGAAATTGGAATGTTGAATTCCATCGACCAAATTCCATTGCCTCCTTTGGTTCATTTTTTTCATGACGGATTTTATTAAGAGTTTAGCTACAAAGACTAATAAAAATAAAATGTCAAATGTAATTAGTTTAGAGAACTAGAAAAGGGATTCGATTTTCTAACAAGTGACTAATAGCATCTCCAACAACATCTCTAAAATAGAGAAAATAAGGATTTTTAACAATTTTTTGCTCCAACAGCATCCCTAAAACTTTCTTTAAAATAGAGAAAGTAGGAGAGAAGATACAAAAATCTTCAAATTTAGAGATATCCCTAAAAATGATTACATTAAAGAGATAAACATTATTTTATTATCTTCCACCAATAAGAAATATTGAAGCTAAATGTTTAGGTCAGAGAAATAATATTTTATTAAAATATATAATATTTTAATAATATAATGAATGATATAATCTTAAAATAAAGAAGCTGTTGTAGTTAAATATAATATTTTTTAGAAATTTTGGATTTTAATTTTTATATAAATGCTCTGACACCTGAACACAAAATGAGTAGAATTTATGACTTGTCCCTAAAAATATGTATAAGAGAGCTTTTTCAAAAAAATGGTGCTTTGTATGAATAGCGAAAAGTCTCCGTAGTTGATGGCTAAAATTGGAACCCATTCCCTCCACTACCCCACCCCCTTTATCCTCACTTGCCTTATAAGCGAACGAGTGACAAGTCTCACTCTTTTCGATACAATTTCTCTCTATATATATTCAGCCCAACCACCATATAGACTCCATAAATAGATTCAAGAATCTTAGCCCCTTTCCTCTTTCTAGTAACTAAAATCTTTTCTCGATATGAACAAGAAGATTAATTCAATTCAGCTATTCTTTTCAATTTATGTTTCATTTACCATTTTCTTGGCACAATCTGCCCCTCAAAATGCAATAATTTCTCAAGTTCCAGGGTTCAATGGCACCCTCCCTTCCAAACACTATGCTGGGTACTCTTAATCTTCACTTTTCTTTACTTCTCTTTTGGTTAATTTGATTGGTTTTCAAGAAAATATTTGAGTTATCTTGATGGGTATTCTTGATCTCTACTTTCTTTCATTCTTTGTTGCTTAATTTGATGGGGTTTTCAAGAAAAGATTTGAGTTCTCTTGATGGGTATTCTTAATCTCTACTTTATGTCATTCTTTCTTGGGTAAATTTGATGTTTTTATGAAGAAAAGATTCAAGATTTGTTGATGGGTTTGTGTTTATTTTGCCTAATCTTTGATGGGTTTGTAGGTATGTGACAATAGATGAAAAGCATGGGAAGAAATTGTATTATTACTATGTGCTTTCAGAAAGAAACCCTTCTCAGGATCCAGTGGTTCTTTGGCTCAATGGTGGTCCTGGTTGCTCCAGTTTTGATGGATTTGTGTATGAACATGGTAATATTTACTGTTCTTCAATGCTTTTCTTGATATTTTTGCTTATAATTCTCTTAATTTTGTTGGTATTTGGTACCAAATAGCACCACTTTTAAAGGGGAATTGCCTTGAATCTTGATTTGATGATTCATTTGCTTCAAAATCATAGTTTAGATTAACAATTTTGCAAAGATAAAAGATAGCTGTTGTTGTGATTTGTGAGAAAAATTGGGACCTGTTTGCTTTGCGGGAATTGGAATTGGATTTTGTTCCAATCCCGTTTTTAGTTAGACGAAAGTCCGGAATTGAAATCCCAAAAAAGCATTGGATTTAGGGTTCATCTGGTTTGATGAAATGTTTTTGAGGGATTTGGATTTCGTGGAACGATTTGGAATTGGAGGGATTTTAATTTGGAAGGATTTGGAATAGAATTGAATTTTATTCTTTATAGATAATTATAAAAACAAATTATAAATATATACCGCGTATTTATATATATATATATATCAGTCTAAGAACAAATTATGTCATTTGCAGGTCCGTTTAATTTTGAAAAAACCGGAAGCTTGCCGAAGCTTCATCTCAATCCGTACACATGGACCAAGGTTTATATATAGTTATATGTTTTCAAGTTCTTCAATACCAATATGATATGTTACTAGGGGTGGGTTCATTTTGAGACAGGTAAGAACCAATTAATATCATGAATATTCATAATGAATGACATGAATATTCATCATGAATGAATTAGATGGATATTCATTGGTTCTCAAAATATTTACTATTCTCAAATGAACTTTCCTCTATGTTACCAATTACATAAAAATTGATCATTTGCAAGAATTATACTCTTGGTTGCAATCTTTATTCGATTTTTCTCAGGTTTCGAATATTATATATTTGGACTCTCCAGCTGGAGTCGGAATGTCTTACTCGGCCAACAAATCCGACTACACCACCTGGGATACAAAAACGGCTCTAGATTCCCACAAATTTCTCCTTGAGGTATATATTCTTTAAAATCAAGAAACAAGAAATGAACCACCTTTTGGGCTTGTTTAGTTTGATTATTTTGAAGGTATAGTCTTTTTTGCAAAATGTATGGTTCTTATGTTATATTTGTGGTGATTTTAGTGGTTCAAGCTATATCCGGAATACCTTTCAAATCCATTTTTCATCGCTGGTGAGTCATATGCCGGAGTGTACGTCCCTATGTTGTCTTATCAAGTGATGAAAGGTAACCGTTGTCTCTTCTTAAAACCACAAGTAACACACACATATATATATATATATATATATAGTTTGAGAGCATTCCCATAATCCCCTGCTTCATAATTCTTCAGGACTTGATGCTGGTGACAAACCCACTCTCAACTTTATGGTATGTCCTCATTCAAAAACTGCCTTTTATATATATATATATATATATATATATAGAGAGAGAGAGAGAGAGAGAGAGAGAGAGAGTCAGGTTCATATGAGAACAATAACCAAATAACCACACAAGTAAATGGTCGATTCACATGTGATTTTACACTGGAATCACTTGTAAAATCACATGTGATTCACACTTGAAGTAGTTTTTTCAAAAGCCAGCTCCAAGCAGGGCTTTTTCGATGAGCTCAAAAAATAAGCTAGCATATAGTTGCCAAATATGGCCTTACGTTTTGTTTTGTTTTATTTACCACAATCTAAATTTGATTAAATACGTACAGGGATACATGGTCGGAAATGGAGTTACCGATGATGTGTTTGATGGCAATGCTCTTGTTCCATTTGCACATGGGATGGGCCTCATTTCGGATGATCTATTTCAGGTATATTACGTGTTTTGACTTTTGAGGTCAAATATATTACCTGCCAAATTCAACCTTGATATGGAATTTATATCAAATTTGAGGTTAAGAACTCGTTCGTTTGACTTGAAAAAGTCAACATCGTATATTTTCCCTCTTCCATCATACCTTTGACTTTTTTGAGGTCAAATTTTTTTATGTTTGAGATTCTAACTTCAAATAAACACATGCAGGAAGTTACTAAGGAGTGTCAAGGGAACTACTACACTCCTGCCAACGACGATTGCGAAAGCAATCTCGCAAAAGTTGATCAAGTAATTGCTTTTTCCGTTCTATATTTCTCGTAAAATTTTGTGTTATAACTAGAGATGCACAAAAACTACACACACACACACACACACATATATATATATATAGGGGCGGGTTCAAATGAGAACTCAAATTTGGTTGTGAACGTGAAGACAAATGAAAGCGCGACACGTGTCATATTCAGAATGAATAATGATGAAAAATAGTATTTATTCAGTCTGAACTAAATGTAGCAATACTATATTCAGTCTGAATATTTCTTTGATTATTCAGTCTGAATGTAGCATTATTCAGACGGAATAATTCGGTCCGAATATTTCTTTGATTATTCAGTCTGAATGTAGCATTATTCAGACGGGATAATTCGGTCCGAATATTTCTTTGATTATTCGGTCTGAATATTTCTTTGATTATTCAGTCTGAATGTAGCATTATTCAGACGGAATAATTCGGTCCGAATATTTCTTTGATTATTCAGTCTGAATGTAGCATTATTCAGACGGGATAATTCGGTCCGAATATTTCTTTGATTATTCAGTCTGAATGTAGCATTATTCAGACGGGATAATTCGGTCCGAATATTTCTTTGATTATTCGGTCTGAATATTTCTTTGATTATTCAGTCTGAATAATCTACATTCAAACACGTGTCGTGCTCTCAGTTGTCCTCACGTTCACAACCAAATTTTAGTTCTCATTTGAACTTTCCTCTCTCTCTCTCTCTCTCTATATATATATATATATATCTATATGCTTCCAAAAATTATCTGTTATATGATGCACTTTCTGATCTTGGATTTGAACGTATATCTCCAGGGTCTTGACGGGATAAACATTTACGACATTTTAGAACCGTGTTACCACGGTGATAGTTCAAGTAAGATTAGACTTAATACAAACTTGCCATTGAGCTTCCGGAAATTGGGTGAGACCGAAAGGCCACTTCCGGTTCGAACCAGAATGTTTGGCCGTGCTTGGCCTTTTAGAGCTCCGGTGAAGGCCGGTTACGTGCCGAGTTGGCCAGAACTTCTCAATAGCGCGGAAAATGTCCCATGTACCGTAAGTCATTTAATACATTTTTTTTACCGTTTGTAGAAACTTGAAGAAAAAAAAACATTTTTCAGGTTTTAGTTTCGGAAATCTTATATCTATATTTTGTAGGACGATGAAGTTGCAACAACGTGGCTAAATAATGAAGCAGTCCGGAGTGCAATTCATGCCGATCCGGTAAATATATGATTGGTTTCTATTTATAGTAAGATGAATTCTCGATAATAAAGAATGAAAATTATAACGATACTTTCAGATTAGCGTGGCGGGAAATTGGGAGCTATGTACCGATAAGATCAGATATTATCATGATGCTGGAAGCATGATCAAGTTCCACCAAAACCTTACTTCTCGTGGCTTTCGTGCTCTTATTTTCAGGTATTTCCGTCTCTAAACTTGACTTTTAAAAACGGGTTTGAGCTTATAACGGCTTACGGTGGATAGGATCCTTTATATATATATATATAAATGGAACACATGAAATAAAAAAATATGATAACTTTTTCTATTGTTGTGCAGTGGGGATCACGATATGTGTGTTCCTTTTACTGGGAGTGAAGCTTGGACACGATCGTTAGGTTATGAGGTTATTGACGAGTGGAGGAATTGGCAGGTTGACGGCCAAGTCTCCGGGTACGTTTCTATTTCCGATTCTACACTTAATTTTGAGATGGAGAAATTCATTAGTATAATAAAGGGTAAAACTGTCATTTTTGTCTATTAAAAATTGCAACAACTATCATTAATGTATTTCTAGAAGTGTGCGTCTTTTTTAAGACAAAGGTAAGGTCTGTATACATCCTACCTCTAGACCCTATCTTTGGAAAAGAGATTAGGTTTGTTTGATTAATTTTGTTATTTTCTTCCCGATATCTATGTTTATAAAGAAATGTTTCTCGTGGTCGCAGATTCTTACAAGGATACGCCAACGGTCTCACATTTCTCACTGTTAAGGTTCGTCCTACGTAAAATGCATATACATAGAGAGAGAGAGAAACACGTTCTACGACAAAAGTGCATGTTTTAAAGCATAATAATGACATATATATGTCTATATATAATTATATATATATACATATACACATAGGTCAGGTAATTTTCATTTGGATGGTATGCACATGTGCATACAAGTAATTTGTAAGCAATTTTTCGTATGCACATGTGCATAACCTGCCCACGTGAATAAAAACCAAAAAACAACTTCAATTACCTGAATGCACATGTGCATACCGTTCGGAAGAATGGTTACCAGAGTGTTCCGCAGGTTTTTCATTTTTTTGGTTTTTCCTTTAACCTCTCTCTGTTACATATATATATATATATATATATGGGTCAGGTTCAAGGGAAAAAAGTAAGAAAATGAAAAACTGAGGAAGGCCCTTGCCGTTCATCCGAACGGTATGCACTTGTGCATACAATCAATTTGTAAACAATTTGTCCGGTATGCACATGTGCATATAAACCAAGAAACAACTTCAATTACTTGTATGCACATGTGCATATAAACCAAGAAACAACTTCAATTACTTGTATGCACATGCCATCCAGATGAATGGTTACCGGGATGTTCCTTAGTTTTTTCATTTATTTGGGGGGTATATACCGTTCAGGCTATAAACGCTCAATCGTTTTGTGATTCAGGGATCGGGGCATACGGTACCCGAGTACAAACCGAAAGAAGCTTTGGCGTTTTATAGTCGTTGGTTGGAAGGAAAGAAAATATAGGAATTTTCATTAATCGATGTTATTGGTCACTTGTAACGTATTTAATTTAAGAATAATTTGGTAACGATCGAAGGTTGATTATAAGCCGGCATTCGAATCGGAGGTATTTGGGTTCTTCTTTTAGATGGTTACACCTTAAATGTCGTAAGTTTGAATCATATCATAATATATCGGGGAGATGGATTGTGTTTTACAGAGTCTGATTGTAAATGTTTTAGCTTTTATCGAATTACATATTTCTTTAAAAAACATTTTATTAAATGATTTTCGTATGTTAGTATGTAATTTGAAAACATTTTTTTGTTGTTTTTGTGAACGATGATATATAGTATGGACTTTTACATTTTGTTTTCTTAATTATTCGATTAGGCTGATCTATAGTTGATATATTTCTTTTGGTTTTTACTCAAGTATATACTTTTTAGAAATTTAATTTAATTTAAATGAATTATGTTAGTTTGTAGTTTTAAAATATTTTTGTGATCAATGATCCATATCCCTTCTTACGTTGTTCTGCCTGTTCACCTTAACTCTCCTTAATCCTCACACGAAAATGCACCTTGAATATGCAAGACAATAAAAATCACACATATAATATTCCAAAAATTATATTACATCTTTCTCAAAATTGAACCAATTTCGTACTTTCGTTTTTGTTACGGTTTTATTTCGAATGAAACAGAGTGGATTTTGAATGTATTCGGTTTTTCGGTTTAGGTTAGTTTTAGTAAAGTATATAGTTAGTTTTAAATAAAAAATTATATACATTTGGTTTTTGTTTTCAAAACCATTTGAAAACCTTTAAAGAAAATAGAGTAAACTACCATTTTCGTCCTTGTGGTTTGTTGGTTATAATGATTTTCGTCCCTGGTCTTTAAAATTTGCTTTTTTAGTCATTATGATTTCCATTTTGTTTCCTCTTTCGTCCCTTGGACCAACAACCTTAGAAAAAGTCAATTCTTTTAGGGGTATTTTGGTCTTTCAATATTTTCTTTATTTTTTATTAAAATTCTAGAAAGACGTATTAGATATATATTATTTTATATAATATTATAATGTTATGGAATATTATATATTATATTATACAATCACCTAACCTCACAACCTGCACCTTCTTCTCAAGAACACCCACCTTCAAACCAAATAACATCCACCTTCTTTCTCAAGAACACCCACCTTCAAACCAAGAACACCCACCTTCTTTCTCCAGATTCTTCCATCTCTGTCCACCAAACCACCACTCAATTGGGTAATATTTTGATTAAGGTTTTGTGAATAAGTTTTCGTTTGTTTTGATGTAAATCATCATCCCCAAGACTTTTCATGGTTCATCTCTATGTGGGTTTTGTCTCCATCCGCAAAATGGAATTCACATCTACATAAATTGTTAACAATTTATTGGGTTTTGTCTTCACCTAGTTTTATTTTTTGGGATCTTAAATAATTTGTTCCAGCTTCTCGTAAAGATCTCCGACGTGGATTGTTTTCTTCAATATCAACCGTGTGTAGGGCGGAGGAACACCTTCCATAAATGCCAAGACCTTCCATCTCCATCTGGGTTTTGATCTATCACTTTTTCTGGATTCAAAAAAGTTTTGATCGACCAGTGAATGAACCAATTTAGGGGGTTTGTTAGATTGAATGTGACTTAGGGTTCTTAAAGTTCGATGTTGACGTTCATTGAGATTTTAATGAGTTTTTAGGAATGAAATCATATCGTTGGGTTCACCGGAAAAAATAGTGAGAGTTCACCGGAAAAAATGGGGGAGAGTTCACCGGAGGAATCAGTCAACGTTGTAGATGGGTGGGGGTGGCTTTGGTGTGACTCTGGGTTAGGTTTTGTTTTTATTTTAATTATTATATATGCTTTAACTTAATAAAAGAAAAAAAGGAAAAATAAAACAAAATGTAGAATGACCAAATTGTCCTGAATTTAAATATTTTATTTAATAAAATTAGTGTGAGGGACGAAAAAGCAACCAAATGGAAACCACAAGGATGATAAAAGCAATTTTTAAAGACCAGGGACGAAAATAGTTATAAACATCAAACCACAAGGACGAAAATCGTAGTTTACTCAAGAAAATAACATAAAATCTGGGTTTTTTTAGTAGTCAAACAAATATTCATTTTCGACACCTGTTTTTCTTTGCACGCATACCATTTTTCATGTCCATTTCTCTTTGCACACGTACAATTTCCAACTCCCATTCTCCTTTTCCTCCTTCACACACACACACACACACACACACACAAGATTTGGGTGTTTTTAAACCTATCAACAAATTAAAACCAGAATAAACCCAATTTCTTTGTGCTTTCTTGTACACATATCTCGGATATTTCTGACACACACACACACACGAAGATGATTGATTAGTGCGTGTGGGGAAGGAAGGTGTGCAGGTGCTCACACACATACACAGAGGTAAAAGATAGTGGTTTTGCCGTTAAATGATCGTCGAAGGGGTAGGGGAGGGGTTTCTTTAAGAGTTTAGCCGATGATGGTCACAATAGTTAAGTATGATTTGAGATAAAACGGTAAAAGGAGTCATCAGGAAAGGGGAGGAGTGGAGACTTGTTAGAAAATGGAAGCTTCTTTTGTTTGGGGTATCTGTAATATATTAAACATAATAATAATATTTTGTTCAATTTTTAAAAGAAAATAAAACAAATGGCAAATATATTAAAATGCCTTAAATTAACAGAATTTATCAAGAGTTTAGGTAAGAAGACTAAAATGAAAATAAAAATAAAATGTCAAATGTAATTATTTTAGAGAAGGAAAAAGTTCAAAAAAAAACTAATAGATTTTCCTGTTTAGGATGATTAAATCTTTGGATAATTTTTTTGAATGAATAAATCATTTAGACTTTTTGAAACTTGTTAAATAAATTCTCGGACAATTGAAAACATGTTAAATACATTCTTGTTACTTAAAAATGTAACATGCAACCTGAATAACAGGTAAAACAATAAATTAAAATGAAAAAAAACCATAAATACTATCCTAAACATGAATAGTCCACCCCATTTACATGGATATGTAGAGAAAAGTTCTTTAAGGACACCATAAATATTTTGAAAATCGAAAGCTTTATCTTTGTGTTTATTCATTAAGGCATAGGATCGTGTGAGAAAGAGAGTTAAGATGAGAAACGTAAGAAGGGATTTGAACTCCTGATCACCTTTAATCTCAATCCCACCCATGAATTATGCTTGATAAGGGGATTCATCCGGTGCATCTCGGTGCATCTCATCTCGATGCATCACATCCTAATGCGCATCCAAGGGTTGATATCTCTTCTTACGCTTCTCACCTTAACTCTATTTCTCACCGGAACCCAACCCTATTTATTAATTTGTTTATCTTAAAAAAATTATAATTTTTTTAAATAAAAAATAGTTTTTGTTATTAATTTGTTTTTTATATATCTATGTTTATTTGTTTATTTTTCAAATTTCATTTTTCCCAATTTCAAAAAAATTAAAAAACCAAAAAGAGTTTTTTTTTCCTTTTATTCTATGAATGTCAAAAAAAAGGTAAACCCTTAGTTTCACCGTCCTATCTTTTTACCATCTTCTTCAACAGCATTTTTACCACCGTCTTTCATCATCGTTATCCCCCCTTGATTCCATTCACTGTCGGCAACTATCTCCAGTCGAAAACCACGGTGGTCTACTCTCCCTCGCTCCTTAACAAAAAAGACCACAGTGGTTGCCGTCGATGGAGAAGAAGGATCGATTGGAGGAGCTCACCAGTCATGAATGGAATGGGTGATACGTCATCGATGGAGTTGTTGGTGGAAGATTTGGTGTTGCATGGTAGTAAAAGACGAGATGGTGAAACTAAGGTTTTACCTTTTTTTACCTTCCTAAAATAAAATAAAATAACTCTTTTTGGTTTTTCAAAATTGAGAATTTAAAAAAAATGAACAAATAAAAAAAATTAATAACAATTTTTTTTTATTTAGTTAAAAAATATATGTTTAAAAAAAAACAAATTAATAAATAAACAAAAAGATAGAAGTCTAGACTCTCAAAATATTTATGATTTCTAAAAAAAACTTTCCTTTATATATGTATGTAGATGGAACGGACAATTCACGTTTGGGATAATTTTTAGGGTTTTTTTTTTAATTTTAATTTGTGTTTTTACCTGCTATACAGGTTGCAAGTTACATTTTTAAGTAATAGGAATATATTTAACATGTTTTTCGAAAGTTCAAGAATTTATTTAACAAGTTTTAGAAAGTCCAATGACATATTCATTAAAAAAATTGTTCAAGTACTTATCATTTCAAACAAGAAATGTTTATTGGATTTTTTTTAACTTTTCCTTTTAGAGAACTAGAAAAAAGCGATTAGATTTTTGCTAACAACTCCGGATCACAAAATGAGGAATTTATGAGCAAGATTTTGGAGTTTTTTCTTCATTCAGAAAAAATAAATGGTGGGGCTACTATTGATACTATCTTTACACTTATCTTCTAAATTATATCATACATTATCTCATATTATGCACATTAGTCACATGCTTTTTTATTTTATTTTAATTGTCTATTTTTTACGTTTTCTAATTACATAAATAATTTATTATTTAAATCATCAACATGTTTTATTTTGATGGTTGACAAAAATCCTCTAGTCACACAAAAATCAAAAAACAAATTATCAAAATTATTGATTGAAAACAAAATTTACATTTTTCTTAACATTGATTTTAATTATCGTGTAACACATGATTATAAACATTAGTTTTTAATAGATGAATCATTAAATTATTAAAAACATAAATTTATAATTTATTGTTTTAATATTATATCTCAAGTAGGCAACATATTCGAGCATTTTAACCGGCAATGATAAATTAATACTTTTATTTTATTTAACACAATATTATCATACATAAATATATAGAATTAAGTATTGTCAAATTAAAGAATATATTATCTTAAATTAATCTTTATAAGTTAATAAAAGATGATTAAATCAATAATCAACTTAAAGTTTAAAAATAGAAGAGAAAATAAGAAAATTAAATTAAATTTGACTTTATCCAAAATAGAAGAAAAATAATTAGAAAAAGAAAATAAGTTAAAAGAAAATTGAATAATATATATTTAACTAATTTAACCAAAAGAAAAGTTTAAGATTTTATTTATAAACATAACCATATTTTTAACGTTTTAAAATTAAATTAAATATTAGTATATATAAATTGGAACCCATTCCCTTTATCCTCACGTGCCTTATTAGCGAATGACTGGCAAGTCTCACTCTTTTCGATAAAATTTCTCTCTCTATATATATATATATATATATTCAGCTCCCAACGACCATACAGACTCCATAAATAGATTCAAGAATCCCCAAAATATATCTATATATATATATATATATATATTTATATATTTAGCCCCTTTCCTCTTTCTAGTAACTAAAAAAACCCCCAAAATCTTTTCTCAATATGAACAAGAAGATAAATTCAATTCAGCTATTCTTTTCGATTTATATTTCATTTACCATTTTTTTGGCACAATCTGCCCCTCAAAATGCAATAATTTCTCAAGTTCCAGGGTTCAATGGCACCTTCCCATCCATACACTATGCTGGGTACTCTTAATATTCACTTTATTTACTTCTTTTTTGGTAAATTTGATTGGTTTTCTAGAAAAGATTTCAGTTATTTTTAGGAGTTATTTACCAAACGTTTATACGGGTAAGTATTTATCAAGTTATATTATCTTACCGGATAAATATTGTAAAAACCAAGAATATTATTCGATAAGAGCAAAAGTAATGACCAAGAGTCTTATCCGGTAAGTGAGGGCAACGACTCTTACCATGGTTAGAGCATCTATGCTAATTTTTTTCTAAAATACCATATCAAAAGTCAAAATCTCTAAAAAAAATTCCATCCAACTCCGACAGTTATTCTATTTTAGCAATTATATCATAATTATATTATTAAAATATATAATATTCTAACAAATTGTTTAAACAAAATTTCAAACAATTGGTAGGAAACTATTAAAATAATCATTTCTTTTTCCATTTAGAGATTTTCTAAATTTAAAGATTCATCTCATTTATCTATTTTAGCATAAGGATATCATAATTGAAGCTAAAATAGCTAAAAACTTTTTTTTTTGTATTTTATAATAGTTGTTGCTCTTAGCGCTTACTGAGTAAAGTGTTGCATAAGATACCATTTTGGTAGACTAAAATGATAGTGTTGGATTTTTCTAGTGAGCACTTACCGGGATAAGTTTTGATAAACGGCCCCTAATTAGTCTCTACTTTCTTTCACACTTTGTTGCTAAAATTGATGGATATTTCAATAAAAGATTTGAGTTCTCTTGATGAGTATCCTTAAAATCTATTTTCTTTCACTCTTTGTTGCTAAATTTGAGGGTTTTTTTGAAGAAAAGATTTGAGCTCTCTTGATGGGTATTCTTAATCTTTACTTTCTTTCACTCTTTGTTGCTAAATTTGATGGTTTTTTCAAGAAAAGATTCGAGTTTCTTGATGGGTAGTCTTAAATCTTTACTTTATGTCATTCTTTCTTGGGTAAATTTGATGTTCTTATGAAGAAAAGATTAAAGTTTTGTTGATGGGTTTGTGTTTATTTTGCCTAATCTTTGATGGGTTTGTAGGTATGTGACAGTAGATGAAAACCATGGGAGGAAATTGTATTATTACTATGTGCTTTCAGAAAGAAACCCTTCTCAGGATCCAGTGGTTCTTTGGCTCAATGGTGGTCCTGGTTGCTCCAGTTTTGATGGATTTGTGTATGAAAACGGTAATATTTACTGTTCTTCGCTTTTTTTTTAAAGGGTATCCTAGACATTTGCCTAGAATCCTGGCAATTTAATTTTAAGAACTGCTAAAGCATGCAGCCCTGAGATAATTTCCCAGTGGCCACAAGTTGTTTGCGCCTGGATTCGAACCTGGGGTAGATGGGTTATCTAGCCTCATCCCCCACAAGTCTTAACCAGTACGCCACAAACCTTGTGGTTGTTCTTCACTGTTTTATCAGAATAATAATGGGGTTTTCTTGATTTTATTTTTGCATATAATTCTCTTATTTTTGAAGGGGAATTAATTGCCTTGAATCTTGATTTGATGATTCATTTGCTTCAAAACCATAGTTTAGTTAACAATTTTGCAAACATAAAAGATACCTTTTGTTGTGATTTGTGAGAAAAACTAGGATCCGTTTGGTTTGATGAAATGTTTTTGAGGGATTTGGATTTTGTGGAATGATTTGGAATCGGAAGGATTGGATTTGGATTTGGATTTGGAAGGATTTTGAATGTATGATGTGTTTGTTTTTAAGGATTTGAAATGAAATTGAAATTTCGTTGTTTATAGATAATTTATAAAAACAAATTATGTCGTTTGCAGGTCCGTTTAATTTCGAAAAAACCGGAAGCTTTCCCAAGCTTCATCTCAATCCGTACACATGGACCAAGGTTTATATATAGTTATATGTTTTCAAGTTCATCTAAGAACGGTAAATATTTTGAGATATGTAAGATGAACCAATGAACATCACGAATATTCATAATGAATGACATGAATATTCATTATGAATATTTATAATGTTTTAGATGGATATTCATTGGTTCTCAAAATATATACTGTTCTCAAATGAATATGTTACTAATTACATAAAATTGATCATTAGGTTTCGAATATTATATATCTGGATTCTCCAGCTGGAGTCGGAATGTCTTACTCGGCCAACGAATCGGACTACATCACCTGGGATACAAAAACAGCTCAAGACTCCCACAAATTTCTCCTTGAGGTATATATTCTTCAAAAACAAGAAAACAAGAAATGAACCACCTTTTGGGCTCGTTTGGTTTGATTACTTTGTATGGTTCTTTATATATCTATCGTTTTTATGTTATATTTGTGGTGATTTTAGTGGTTCAAGCTATATCCCGAATACCTTTCAAATCCATTTTTCATATCGGGTGAGTCGTATGCGGGAGTATACATCCCTATGTTGGGCTATCAAGTGATGAAAGGTAACCATCTCTTCTTAAAACCACAAATAACATTAATTAGTTTAATTGAGAGCATTTCCGTATATATAACCTCCTGCTTCATATCCTTCAGGACTTGATGCTGGTGTCGAACCCACTCTCAACTTTAAGGTATGTCCTCATGCCTTTTATATATATATATATATATATATATATATATAGGGGAGGGTTCATACGAGAACACCCCCCATTTAAAGAAACAAAGGAACCACCTTTTAGCCACACAATTTGTAAAAATAATTGATATTATATTGGATGACATTGTAGTAATTAATGGATGATGATAGTTGCTTTCCATCAAGGGTTATTTCTTTTAGGGGTAAAATTGGTAGGACTTAATAGTAATAATATAATATCCTAATATATTATTACTATTCTAATATATTATTATTTTATAATATACAAATTTTGTAAAATCAATTGATAATATATTAGAATGTTATATTATATTATAACTATATCATATATGATGTTTCATTTACCTTTGTATAAAATCACATATGATTTTACATTAACATTTGTATAAAATCACATATGATTTTTTATTAACGCTTATACAAAATCATATATGATACTGAAATCATATGTGATTTGTTGACATACTTGACATTGTAATCATGTGTGAATATTATTTGTACAAAATCATATATGATTTACATTTACATTTGTACAAAATCACATATGATTTTACATTTACATTTGTACAAAATCACATGTGATTTTACATTAACATTTGTACAAAATCATATATGATAGTGAAATCATATGTGATTTTGGTAATATAATTGGCATTGTAATAAACTTTTTAAAAATATTACCTTCAATTTTTATAGATATTTTAAAAATAATAAACTTTTTCTTTAAAGATATTTCATATTTCAATTTTTAACAATAATAAACTTTCAATTTTTTAAAATCATATATGATACCGAGTTTGGTTTCTTATTTTTCTCTTGATCTTATATTTATTTAAAGATATTTGATATTTATCTTGATCTTGTATTTATTTAAATATATTTAATATTTAAATTGTTTAGAAGTAATCAAAATTGTACAATTTAAATAATTCATGAAGTAATAGTACAAATCTGATAGAAATCTGATAGAAATCATGAATAGTAACATTGTAAAGTAATATTTTGACTAAAATACCCTTAAAGTAATTAGATTATTATTAATTAGTTTTTAATTTCTTAAAATATATATATGTGGATATAAATTGTTCCTTTGTTTCTTTAAGTTTACAAAATTCTCATTTGAACCTCCCTATATATATATATATATATATATAGGGAGAGGTTCAAATGAGAACTTTGGGTTTTTAAAAGAACAAAGGACCCATTTTGTCGTAAATGATTTTTTATTTGTGGGCCCCACATCATATGTGGTCCCAAATTAATTCATTTGTTCCTTTAGATTGATAGTGTTTTTTGCATGATCCATCCCCTATATATATATATATATATATAGGGTTAGGTTCAAATGTGAACTCAATTTTGGGTGTGAACGTGAGGACGAATCTCAGCCACACATCTTCGGTTATTGTGGACGCGATCACGGAGGATTGACGCGATTCATGGGAGGGTGGAGATTATTAAAGGAGGGGAACCAGGTCAAAACCGCCTTTATTGACCGGATAAGTGGTTGAGATTCGTCCTCACGTTCACAACCAAAAATGAGTTCACATTTGAACTTTCACAATGTGTCCCTTTGTTCCTTTAAAGATGGGTGGTTCTCATATGATCCCTCCCCTATATATATATATATATATAAAGAGAGAGAGAGACAGGTTCATACGAGAACAGTAACCAAATAATAGGGATACATGGTCTTGGTTGGGTTTATTTACCACAATCTAAATTTTGATTAATTACAGGGATACATGGTCGGAAATGGAGTTACGGATAATGTGTTTGATGGCAATGCTCTTGTTCCATTTGCACACGGGATGGGCCTCATTTCGGATGAACTATACGAGGTACGACTGCTTTGACTTTTAAGGTCAAATATATTACGTGCCAAATTTAACCTTGACATGGATTTCGTTATGGATTTGACATTCACATTCATTTTATTTTTGTAGCAAATGTTTTTGGAGTTTTAACATAAATGTAATTCCAACCGAAATTATTGATTTTTTTTAATCAAATTCGAGGTTAAAAACTTATTTCGTTTGACTTGAAAAAGTCAACACCGTATATTTTCCCTCTTCCATCATACCTTTGACTTTTTTGAGGTCAAATATTTTTATGTTTGAGATTCTAACTTCACATAAACACATGTAGGAAGTCACCAAGGAGTGTGAAGGGAACTACTACAATTCTACCAACGGAGATTGCGAAAGCCTACTCGCAAAAGTTGATCAAGTAATTGCCTTTTCGATCTATATATATTTTCACGTAAAACTATGTGTTATAACTAGAGATGCACAAAAAATCCCAAACCTGAAGAACACCCTAGTAGCCCTCTATCTGGACAATATGCACAAATGCATACTGGTAATTTGTAACATGCACTCGTGCATAGAAAAAAAAACAGTTTCAGTCACTTGTATGCATTTGTGCATACCATCCGTATGGAGGGCTCCAGGGTGTTCTTCAGTTTTTTTTATAGGTTTTCCCCCGAAGGGACCCCAGGTGTTTTTTTTTTGACGTTTTCCCTTGAACATGACCCTATATATGTATATATATATATATATATTGCTTCCAAAAATTATTTGTTATATAATACACTTTCTAATCTTGTATTTGAATGTGTATATCTAGGTTATCGACGGGGTAAACATTTACAACACTTTAGAACCGTGTTATCACAGTGATAGTTCAAGTAAGATTAGACTTAATACAGACTTGCCATTAAGCTTCCAGAAATTGGGTGAGACCGAAAGGCCACTTCCGGTTCGAACCAGAATGTTTGGCCGTGCTTGGCCTTTTAGAGCTCCGGTGAAGGCGGGTTACGTGCCGTCTTGGCCAGAGATTCTCAATGGCGCGAAAAAGGTCCCATGTTTTGTAAGTCATTTTAAAACGTTTTTCCTTTTGTACAAAAAACTTAAAATCCATTTTTCAGGTTTTAGTTCGGAAATCTTATTTCTACATATTTATAGGACGATGAAGTTGCAACTATATGGCTAAACAACGAAGAAGTCCGGAGTGCAATTCATGCTGAACCGGTAAAGATATAATCGGTTTCTATTTATAGTAAGATGAATTATCGATAATAAACAATGAAAATTATAACGATATATGCTTCAGATTAGCGTGGTGGGAAATTGGGATCTATGTACCGATAAGGTCAAATACTATCATGAGGGTGGAAGCATGATCAATTACCATCTAAACCTTACTGCTCGTGGCTTTCGTGCTCTTATTTTCAGGTATTTCCGTCTCTAAACTTGACTTTTAAAAACGGGATTGAGCTTATAACGGTATACGGTGGATAGGATCCTTTATATATATATATATATATATATATATATAGGGTTAGGTTCAAATGTGAACTCAATTTTGGTTGTGAACGTGAGGACGAATCTCAGCCACACATCTTCGGTTATGGTGGACGTGATCACGGAGGATTGACGCGATTCATGGGAGGGTGGAGATTATTAGAGGAGGGGAACCAGTAAGCTCGCCTTTATTGACCGGATAAGTGGCCGAGATTCGTCCTCACGTTCACAACCAAAAATGAGTTCACATTTGAACTTTCCTCTCTATATACATATACATATACATATACATATACATATACATATACATATACATATACATATACATATACATATACATATACATATACATATACATATACATATACATATATATAAATGGAACACATGAAATAAAAAAAACATGATAACTTTCGTATTATTGTGCAGCGGTGATCACGATATGTGTGTTCCTTTTACCGGGAGTCAAGCTTGGACACGATCGTTAGGTTACGAAGTTATTGACGAGTGGAGGGATTGGCTGGTTGACGGCCAAGTCTCGGGGTACGTTTTTATTTCTCGAGCAAGTGTTTACTTTTCGATTCTACCCTTAATTTTGAGATGGAGAAATTCGTTAGTATAATAGAGGGTAAAACTGTCATTTTTGTTAATTAAAATTGCAACAACCACGTATTTCTGGAACTGTGTGTCTTTTTATTGTGGAAATATATTTTGGGTACAACCTCTCTGTCTGACTATATATCTTTTAAGACAAAGGTAAGGTCCGTGTGCATCCTACCTCTAGACCCTATCTATGGATGAGATATTAGATTTGTTTGATTAATTTTGTTATTTTCTTCCCGATATCTATGTTTATAAAGAAATGTTTCTCGTGGTCGCAGATTCTTACAAGGATACGCCAACGGTCTCACATTTCTCACTGTTAAGGTTCGTCATACGATTAATGCATATACATAGAGAGAGAGAGACATCTTCTACGACAAAAGTGCATGTTTTAAAGAGATATATATATATATACATATATAGAGGGAGGTTCGGGGGAAAGATCTCAAAAAACCGGAAAACTGAAGAACACCCTGGGACCCTTCCATCTGGACGGTGTGCACTTGTGCATAAACGGTATGCACAAATGCATACAAGCGATTAAAGCTGTTTTTTTTTCCATATGTGCATGTTGTGCACAAGTGTATATGCATGTGTGCATGTTATAAATTACTAGTATGCGTTCGTGCATACTGTTCAGATTGAGGGCTATCAGGGTGTTCTTGTTCTTCAGTTTTCCATTTTTTTTGAGGTTTTCCCTTGGATCTGACCCTACACGCGCGCGCGCGCACACACACACACACACACATATATAGGGGAGATTTCAAATATAAACCAAGCAATTTGTACAAACCGTACAAACTTCATGGTTTCATTGTTTTTTTAATAGTTCTTTTTCCATTAAAGTGTTTAATATGATGAAATTGTTTCATATAATTCTTTTCTTCATGAAATTATTTCATATATATATATTTTTGTTTCTATATGAAAATGAAATTGTTTCATGTATTTCTCATTTTGATGAATCTTGTTTCATATATTTTCTTGATTAATCAACCTTCATGTGTTCTTGATGAAATTTTTACACATATTATTGACTAATATATAGAATAATTAAGAAAAAGTGAATAAAAATTAAAAAAAAGTGTTCCTCGGTTTTTCATTTTTTTTGTTTTTCCCATATATATTATATATGAGTAAGGTTCAAGGGAAAAAGGTAAGAAAATGAAGAACTGAGGACACCTTAACCGTTTATTTGGACGGTATGCATTTGTGCATACAACAAATTTGTAAGCAATTTGTCCGGTATGCACATGTGAATACAAAACAAGAAACAATTTCAATTACTTGTATCCACCTGTGCATACCATTCATATAAATGGTTATCATCATGTTCCTTAGTTTTTCATTTCTTTGGGGGATTTTCCTCTGAACCTCCCTTTATATAGATATGATTAATAAATATTAATAAGGGATTTTAAAGCCTTGAGGACAGTCTATATACCATTCAGGCTAAACGTTCCATCATTTTGTGATTCAGGGATCAGGGCATACGGTACCCGAGTACAAACCGAAAGAAGCATTGGCGTTTTATAGTCGTTGGTTGGAAGGGAAGAAAATATAGGGAGTTTCCATTGATCGATGTTATCAATCACTTGTAACATATTTAATTTAAGAATAATTTGGTAACGATCAAAGGTCGATTATAAGCCGGCATTCGAATTGGAGGTATTTGGATGCTTTTTTAAGATGGTAACGCCTTAAACGTTGTAACTTGTAAGTTTGAATCATATCATAAAATAAAATACAGATTGTGTTTTACAGTCTGATTATAAATGTTTTAACTTTTATCCAATTACATATTTCTGAAAAGAACATTTTATTTAAATATTATTATTGATTATCTTCTAAAAATAAAATATAATTTCTTCCAAAAATAAAGAATCATTTGAATATTATTATTAATTATCTTTCAAAAATAAAATATGGTAATTTGTTCCAAAAGTATAATTTATTTAATATCATTTAATTAGTTTTCTTTTCATTAAATTATAATATCTCATTTAACCACAATCGTTCATTAAAATAAGTGAAAAACTTGGATCATTTATATTGAACAAATAATTGTCCCTATCAAAATAAATATAATAAGATATTATTTTATGATTTAATTTGTTTAAATTAAAAATAATAATTATATTAATTATGATTTAGTGAATTTAATTAAAAAGTCTTTTTTTTAAAAAAATGTTACCTAAATAGTCATTTTCTCTTTGACTTTACCAAAATAGCCCAAAAACCAACGAAATACCCCACGAAATACAAGATTTCGTGGCCTTATACAAAAAGTACAATACCCCACGAAAAACCCCACGATTTCGTGGGATTTGGGGTTTAAAATGAAAATTATTTTTATGAAATGGCCCCTCTATCCAACAATTTCGTTTGGCGTGGGTTGAAAATGAAAATTATTTTTACAAAATGCCCCTTTTACCCAACGGAATCGTTTGGTGTGGATTGAAATCCATGTTTTTATTATAAATTCACATTTTTTACTCTAACAGTTAGTTAAAAAATTATTTTACGTCATTTCCATTTTAATTTTCGTTTTACACTCTTATCACATTAACCTATATAATCATATATAAACTAAAATACGTTTAAAAAATACGTTTTTTATTTTAACAATTTATACTATTATAATCATCCCGTCAATATCTTTCCAATAAGTTCAATATTGAATAAATTTGATGAAAAAATGGATTTTGATGATTCTTTTTTTTTTCCAAAAAAGGGTGATTTGTTACTCATCCGTCATCCCTCCACTACCCCACCCTTCATACAGCTTCTATATATATATATATATATAGGGTTAGGTTCAAATGTGAACTCATTTTTTGTTGTGAACGTGAGGACGAATCTCAGTCACACATCTTCGGTTATGGTGGACGCGATCACGGAGGATTGACGCGATTCATGGGAGGGTGGAGATTACTAAAGGAGGAGAACCAGGTTAAAGCCGCCTTTATTGACCGGATAAGTGGCTGAGATTCGTCCTCACGTTCACAACCAAAAATGAGTTCACATTTGAACTTTCCTCTATATAATATATATATATATATATATATATATATTAAGCCCCTACCACCATACAAACTCCCATAAATAGATTCAAGAATCTTTGCCCCTTTCCTCTTTCTAGATATGAACAAGAAGATCAATTCAATCCACCTATTCTTTTCAATTTTTGTTTCATCTACCATTTTCTTGGCACAATCTGCCCCTCGAAATGCAATAATTTCTCAAGTTCCAGGGTTCAATGGCACCCTCCCTTCCAAACACTATGCTGGGTACTCTTAATCTTCACTTTTCTTTACTTCTTTTTTGGTAAATTTGATTGATTTTCAAGAAAAGATTTGAGTTATCTTGATGGGTATTCTTAATCTCTACTTTCTTTCATTCTTTTTGCTGAATTTGATGGGTTTTCAAGAAAAGATTTGGGTTATGTTGATGGGTATTGTCAGGTGTCGTTTACCAAACACTTACTCGACACTTACCGAGTAAGCGCTTACTGGGCAAGCAAGACTCACCACTTCCATTACTTTACGGGGTAACATTCCCAATTATCAAAATGGGTTAATGGTGAGTTTGATAACCCAGTAAATGTTTGTCCGGTAAGAGTCATCACTACTCTCACTCACCGGGTAAAATTTTCTTTTTTGTCTTCCCTCTTAATGAGTATAACATTATACACGACAACTCGCGAGTTACTCGACTCGACATATTAACGAGTCGAGCATAGACCTTGAGATATTAATTTTTTAATATAATTAGTTTTAAAATACAATTGGTTTTATAATATACTTTGTAAAATATAATATAATAAAAATGTTTTGTACATTTTTAAATATCTAAACAAATTTTTCATTTTTTAACAGGAAAATTGCATTAGTATGAAACCAACTTTGAGGAACAAAATTTTAAAAACCTTCATTTTAGGGTCTTGGGCAAAATTTTCGTTAAGGGTCTGAGGTAACCCGTCTCCTTTAAATGATGTGGTAAAAAAAAATTACATTATATCCACGTCATTTATAAAATAAAACCCACCCTTACCACCATTTTAAGCCACCTTTCTCCTCCTCCTCCTCCTTTTCACCTCACCTCACCTCCATCTTTAACCTTCCATTTATGTTTTTTATTAATTTTTAAACCTAATAACAAATCTTTTTTTTTTAACATGTCTTTTTTAATGTTCCCATCTCTACACCAAAGATGAAAATCCATGAAGATAAAAAAATTTAAAAACCCATATCAAAGTGGAAATAACTCGTCAATGGTTCATCAATAAAGATGAAAACAACACAATAAAAATCAAAGAAAATAATGAAACGAATATTTTTTTTTATTGAGAAAAGCCTTAGTTCTATGGAAACTGAAGTTGGTGGATTGAAAGAAAAAAACATATAAGAGAAGAATAATGGTTGGATTTAGTTGCATAGAAGATATGTGAGGGAGATGGGAGCTATAAGGATGTTTTTATGTTATTAGCTTTAATTAGTTGGTAATTTTAATTTTATAATATGAGGCGGAATTATATAATATGACATGTTATATTGGTTGCCATTTATCCAAGATATGTTATGATTAGTAGGTCAATGGGTAAAACACTAAAACAAACCCTTAAATAATCGAAAAGTTTGCCTCCTGCCTTAAAATAAAGGTTTTTAAAGTTTTTCTTTTTTAACTATAAAAAAATTATTCTATTTTTTTTTATTATTAAAATCATTTAAGAAAAGACAAAAATAAATAACAAGTGTTCGTGAATTTGTTCAATATACTCGAGCTCGACTCGCATCATTTAATTTACACCCATAATCCAACTTACCGGGTAAAGATTATCGATCCTTGTTCTGTTCACCCAATAAATTAACTCAAGTGTAAGCATTTACCAAAGTAAGTGTTTGTAAACGGCCCTCACGCTCTACTTTTTTTTCGTTCTTTGTTGCTAAATTTGATGGGTTTTCAAGAAAATATTTGAGTTCTCTTGATGGGTATTCTTAATCTCTACTTTCTTATTATTTGTTGCTAAAATTGATGGTTTTTCAAGAAAATATTTGAGTTATCTTGATAATATTCTTTCATTATTTCTTGGTAAATTTGATGGTTTTCTCAAGAAAAGATTTGAGTTTCATGATGGGTAGTCTGAAATCTTTACTTTATGTCATTCAAGAATCTTAGCCCCTTTCCTCTTTCTAGTAACTAAAATCTTTTCTCGATATGAACAAGAAGATTAATTCAATTCAGCTATTCTTTTCAATTTATGTTTCATTTACCATTTTCTTGGCACAATCTGCCCCTCAAAATGCAATAATTTCTCAAGTTCCAGGGTTCAATGGCACCCTCCCTTCCAAACACTATGCTGGGTACTCTTAATCTTCACTTTTCTTTACTTCTCTTTTGGTTAATTTGATTGGTTTTCAAGAAAATATTTGAGTTATCTTGATGGGTATTCTTGATCTCTACTTTCTTTCATTCTTTGTTGCTTAATTTGATGGGGTTTTCAAGAAAAGATTTGAGTTCTCTTGATGGGTATTCTTAATCTCTACTTTATGTCATTCTTTCTTGGGTAAATTTGATGTTTTTATGAAGAAAAGATTCAAGATTTGTTGATGGGTTTGTGT
This sequence comes from Silybum marianum, assembly GCA_036898165.1. NCBI lineage: Eukaryota > Viridiplantae > Streptophyta > Magnoliopsida > Asterales > Asteraceae > Silybum > Silybum marianum. Next base: position 3,295,541 of record CM072530.1, read on the forward strand.
TTATTTTGCCTAATCTTTGATGGGTTTGTAGGTATGTGACAATAGATGAAAAGCATGGGAAGAAATTGTATTATTACTATGTGCTTTCAGAAAGAAACCCTTCTCAGGATCCAGTGGTTCTTTGGCTCAATGGTGGTCCTGGTTGCTCCAGTTTTGATGGATTTGTGTATGAACATGGTAATATTTACTGTGCTTCAATGTTTTATTAGAACAATTTTGGGGTTTTCTTGAATTTTTTTGTATATAATTCTCTTAATTTTGTTGTTATTTGGTACCAAATAGCACCATTATTGAAGGGGAATTGCATTGAATCTTGATTTGATTATTCATTTGTTTAACAATTTTGCAAAGATAATTGTGATTTGTGAGAAAAAATATAGTACATGTTTGGTTTGCAGGATTTGATGAGATTAGAAATTGGATTTCATTCCATTCCAATCGAACTTTTAGTTTAGAGGCAAGTCCAAAATGAAAATACTTTAAAACGTTATTATAAACAAATAATATGAAATCACGTGAAATGCCAACTATTCCATTGAATTTTTAAATCTCATATTTGTGGGATTTCCGTTCCGAACTTTTGATTGTAACGGAGGGCTCCAATTCCAAATACCATCAAATCCCACAAACCAATGGTTTTTTTTAAGATCATAAAGTTGATCTTTTTGTGCAGAAATTTATCTATACAAAGTTGACTATGGTCTACTTGATTTCCAGTAAGATGTCTTTCTTCTTCATGGCATGATCCAATACTAATCCGAACTTGATTTCCATCCACACACACATATACATACATGCATATATATATATATATATATAAATTGAGTATTTACATATAGCAGTCTAAGAACAAATTATGTTGTTTGCAGGTCCATTTAATTTCGAAAAAACCGGAAGCTTGCCCAAGCTTCATCTCAATCCGTACACATGGACCAAGGTTTATATATAGTTATATGTTTTCAAGTTCATCAAAACCAATATGATATGTGTTATCAGGTTTCATCTAAGAACCATAAAATGTTTTGAGATATGTAAGATGAACCGATCAATATCATGAATATTCATTATGAATTATGAAACAAACAATGAATATTCATTATGAATACCATGAACACTTATAATAAATCACATGGATATTCATCATGAATATCAGGAACATTTATAATAAATTACATGGATATTGATTATATTTACTATGTTACTAATTACATAAAATTGATCATCAGTAATCTTTATTTGAATTTCTCAGGTTTTGAATATTATATATTTGGACTCTGCTGCGGGAGTCGGAATGTCTTATTCCGATGACAAATCCGACTACAACACATCGGATACAAAAACGGCTCTAGACTCCCACAAATTTCTCCTTGAGGTATATATTCTTCAAGAAATGAACCCTTTGACGCCACCTTATGGACTCGTTTGGTTTGCAAAATGTATCCTTCTTATCTATCGTTTATTGTGGTGATTTTAGTGGTTTAAGCTATATCCCGAATACCTTTCAACTCCATTTTTCATAGCGGATGAGTCGTATGCCGGAATATACATCCCTATGTTGGGTTATCAAGTGGTGAAAGGTAAACCATCTCTTCTTAAACATTAATTAGTTTAATTGAGAGCATTTCCATATAACCTCCTGCTTCATATCCTTCAGGACTTGATGCCGGTGTCAAACCCTCTCTCAATTTTAAGGTATGTCCTCATTCAAATACCGGCATACACACACACACACACATATATATATATAATATATAGAGACAGAGAGAGGGGGATCAAACAAGAATAAGCGTACACGAGAGTTGCACTAAATCCACATGTGATTACAGAACATGGTCAACTAACTTGTGCAGTCGACTTGGCCCACGACCTAGATCGTGTCCATGGTCGTGTGTAATCACTATATGTACATATATATACATACACACACAATATGTTGAAACAACCTCTCTACTTTTTCGAGTAGAAAAATAGTCTGCATTTATCCTACCCCTAGAGACTAGACCCCGCCAGTGTTGGATTTATTTGGGCTATATTTGGCAAATTAGTTGATAAGGTAACTATTTGACCGATAAACTAGTTGTTGATTAAGAAATTAAGTGTGTTGGCCGATAAACTAGTCAAGTTTGGTAAAAACAAACTGAAAAGCTAGATAACAATATAAAATGGCTTAAAATAATCGAAAAGTTATATAAGGGATATAATCGGAAAAAAGTGGAAAAAGCCTTCTGAATCATATTGAAACACTATTTGAAGTAGTTTTTTTTTTTTTTTCCAAAAGGTGGTTAATATGCTAATCAAACGATGATTTTTCAATGAGCTCAAAAAATAAGCTAGCATATGGTTGTCAAATATGGCCTTATGTTTTTTTCTTTTTTACCACAATCTAAATTCATTAAATACAGGGATACATGGTCGGAAATGGAGTTGCCGATATTGCGTTTGATGGCAATGCTCTTGTTCCATTTGCACACGGGATGGGCCTCATTTCGGATGAACTATACGAGGTACGACTGCTTTGACTCTTGAGGTCAAATATGTTACGTGCCAAATTCAACCTTGATATGGATTTCGTCACGGATTTTTGACATTCACTTTCATTTTATTTTCGTAGCAAATGTTTTGGAGTTTTAGCATAAATGTACTTCCAACGAAATTATTGAATTTTTATATCAAACTCGAGGTTAAGAACTTCATTCGTTTGACTTGAAAAAGTCAACACCGTATATTTTCCCTCTTCCATCATACCTTTGACTTTTTTGAGGTCAAATCTTTTTATGTTTGAGATTCTAACTTCACATAAACACATGTAGGAAGTCACCAAGGAGTGTGAAGGGAACTACTACAATTCTACCAACGGAGATTGCGAAAGCCTACTCGCAAAAGTTGATCAAGTAATTGCTTTTTTCGTTCTATATTTATCGTAAACTTATGTGTTATAACCAAAGATACACAAAAAGGCTCAAATCCAAAGCCTGGTCTTAAATGGTCCGGGCCTAATGAGCCTGAATCTAGTCCTGGCCAGGCCTCAAACACTAATTTGGCCAGAATTTTGGGGGCAAACCCGAAAAAGCCTGATCAAGCCCCTTTTCAACCCAAAAGCCCGACCCGGGTCTAACAAAGTCTGGGCCTTTTTTTCTCATAAAAAATTTAATTACTTATATATATATATGTGTGCATAGCATCCAGAGTAAAGTTACGAAAGTGTTCCTCAGTTTTTCATTTTTTAGGGGTTTCCTGAACCTCCTCCTCCTCTCTCTCTCTCTCTCTCTCTCTATATATATATATATATATATATATATGAGGGATCAAATGAGAACCACTCCTCCTTAGAGGAACAAATTATGGACCACATATGATGTGGGTCCCACATAATATTAAATCATAAATGATTTATTTATGATTTAATATTATGTGGGACCCACATCATATGTGATTCACAAGTGTCCCTTTGTTCCTTTAAAAATGCAAAATTCTCATTTGAACCAACCTCTCTCTCTCTCTCTATATATATATATATATATATGATATACTTTCTGAACTCGGATTTGAACGTGTATATCCAGGGTCTTGCCGGGATAAACATTTACGACATTCTAAAACCGTGTTATCACGGTGATAGTTCAAGTAAGATTAGACATGGAAATACAAACTTACCATCGAGTTTCCAAAAATTGGGTGAGACCGAAAGGCCACTTCCGGTTCGAACCAGAATGTTTGGTCGTGCTTGGCCTTTTAGAGCTCCCGTGAAGCCGGGTTACGTACCGACTTGGCCAGAGATTCTCAATAGCGTGGGAAGTCCCCCATGTACTGTAAGTCATAATTTAAAAGCGTTTTTCCATTTATAGAAACTTAAAAACCATTTTTCAGATTTTAGTTCGGAAATCTTATTTATATATTTTGTAGGACGATGAAGTTGCAACTATATGGCTAAACAATGAAGCAGTCCGGAGGGCAATTCATGCCGATCCGGTAAAGATATGATTCGTTTCTATTTATAGTAAGATTTATGACAACTTAATTCTCGACAAATATTGAAAATTATAACGATACTTTCAGATTAGCGTGGCGGGAAATTGGGAGCTATGTACTGATAGGATCAGATATTATCATGATACCGGAAGCATGATCAAGTACCACCAAATCCTCACCACTCGTGGCTTTCGAGCTCTTATTTACAGGTATTTCCGTCTATATAGCTTGACCTTTAATAACGGGATCGACCTTAGACCGTATTTGTCATATAAATGGGGTCATTCATTCGGTTAAATGATCATTATGACAAGTTATTTTTAAATTTATAACTTTCTGACATGTTTGAAAATGTGACTTTTTAACAGTAGAATGTCTAAAAATCTGTCAGAAAGTCAGGATTTAAATGAATTTAAAAAATACTTGTCAGAAGGTCATTTAGCTAAATGGGACTTGTGAAATAAATGATTATACTTTTCCTATTCTCGTGTAGCGGGGATGATGATATGTCTGTACCTTTCACTGGGAGTGAAGCATGGACACGATCTCTAGGGTACGCAGTTATCGATGAGTGGAGGAGTTGGCATGTTCACGGCGACGTCTCGGGGTATGTGTTTCTATTCCTCGATAAAAATATATACGAATACTAGAATCCTACTCCATTGGTTTCAAAATAAGGGTACACGTTTTATATATTATATTTTTTTTTGATTAACCTGGATATCCAACCCGCTATGCAAGCCGACTAATCCCAGGACGACTACCCGCTTTGCAGATAGCCTGGAGTCACCGCATTTGAACCTCCATGGCCACAAGGGGATTTTTTTACCCCTCCCTGGATTTGAACCTGGGACCTCCTGGTACTGGTGACCTTTGGAGACCAACCTCAAACCATTGAGGCACCACCCTTGTGGTTTTATATATATTTATATATATTTATATATATATATATAGAGGAAAGTTCAAATGTGAACTCATTTTTGGTTGTGAACGTGAGAACGAATCTTAGCCACTTATCCGGTCAATAAAGGCGACTTTGACTTGGTTCCCCTCCTTTAATAATCTCCACCCTCCCATGAATCGCGTCAATCCTCCGTGATCGCGTCCACCATAACCGAAGATGTGTGGCTGACATTCGTCCTCACGTTCACAGCCAAAATTGAGTTCACATTTGAACCTAACCCTATATATATATATATATATTATATTTTGTCCCAATATGAGTGGTTGCTTGCTTTCCGATTATATCCTTTGTTATTTCATTAGTTCAATAGAAGGGTAAAATTGTCATGTTAGTTAATTAAAGTGCAACCTAGGTGCAATATACCTTACACCTTTCATGTCATCAATGCATCGGTCAGAAAGTATAAGAAAACATTTGTTGATATGATTTTGCAAGCTAGTGGTCATTTTGGAAACAATCTCTCTTCCTCTTGAGTCAGAGATAAGGTCTATAAGGTTTTGTGTACATCTTACGGTCTTACTCTCCAAACCTATCTTTGGATGGAATATACCGGTTTGTTTGATTTGTTTTGGTTTTTACCCGATATCTATGTCTATGATTATGAAGAAATGTTTCCCGTGGTTGCAGATTTGTACAAGGATATGACAACGGTCTCACATTTCTCACTGTTAAGGTTCGTCCTATGATAAATGCATATATATATACACACACACACATATTATTGTTGATCTTCAATAAGGATTGATACAACGATAAGGATCATGTTGTGAGAACAGGAATTAAGGTGAGAAGCCTAAGAAGGGACCTGACCCTTAGATCACTTTTAATCTCACCCTGACTCATGGATTGATCAAACGGTGGAGATCCCTTCTTATCCTTCTCAACATAACTTCTATTCTCATTGGAACCCAACCATATATATAATTATATATATATAGGAAGGTTCAAATGAGAACTTTGCATTTTTAAAGGATCAAAGGGACACTTGTAGATCACATATGATGTGGGTCCCACGTAATATTAAATCATTGTGGATCACATATGATGTGGGTCCCACGTAATATTAAATCTGATTTAATATTACGTGGGACCCACATCATATGTGATCCACAAGTGTCCCTTTGATCCTTTAAAAATGCAAAGTTCTCATTTGAACCTTACTATGTATATATATATATATAATATTATAGATAGATATGATCAACAAAGGGATATAAAACCTAGAGGACGGTCTATATACCATTCAAGCTAAACGTTCGATGGTTTTGTGATTCAGGGGTCCGGGCATACGGTACCTGAGTACAAACCAAAAGAAGCATTGGCATTTTACAGTCGTTGGTTGGAAGGAAAGAAAATATAGAAATTTGCGTTGATCGATGTTATCAGTCACTTGTAACGTATTTAATTTAAGAATAATTCTTTAAATATCTCGAGTTTTTCCTAATACCCCTTCATCCTAAAATAAGTTTTCTCAATGAAAAATGGATTGTTTTAGGAATGTGTAATTATTACTTTTTTTAATGAACTAAGAGGTTGTTTAGTACAAGCATGTCAATAAAAATAGGAATTAAAATGACAAGTCATTCTTCCGGGTTTAACTTGTAATGAAAATTTGGACTTTTGATTGAATGGGTCCATTATATTATATAAACCCAAAAAAATTCTTTTATTTTCAATCTTATTAATTATTGCTTAATACATCTAACCAACCATTTGAATGACAATATTTTCCTTAATAACATATAGAGAAACTTTATTTATCTTATAATTAAGGGTAGAATAATAAAGTATACATTTACTTTTAACGGTGGACACTTACTTTGTGGCAAGTAAAGTAGAAATGTAGACATTTATTTGACGAAAGAAGTACAAGGTTTGTAATATTTACTTGTTTCTTTTTGAAACGTCCTCTCTTATGTATGAATAAAAAATAATTAATGCTTAATAACTATACGATTTATATGGGGATATTTATTTGAGAACCCATAAAATTGTGATAACCTTGAGAATCTGTGTATCAAGTGATATTTTACATTTTTCTTTTCCATTGACGGTTTGGATTTATTATATTGAGTAGCATATATTTGTTTCATAATGTGATCTTTTTTTATGTGTTTGTAAAACATAAAAATACATGTAAAAATTTCACATTATGAACCAAATACATATGAAACAAACATATTTTAAAACAAATATACGTTAACCTATAATAACTTTTTCTAATAATAGTTCCTATAAGAACTTCTATTTTTATGCTTATAAGAACTCCCCATCATAGATGCTCCAAAGAATTATGTATTAGAGGGAGTTTCAAGCATTACGAAATATACAAATTAATCTTAATCGTCAGTATAGACAAATATATATTTAGTTTTATAAATTTCTGGTTTGTTTCATAATCAAAAGCAATGCTCATAATAAATGAAATATATCATCTTCCATAAATATCGTGATCATAATAAAGTAATCATATTCATTTTTCTATAAATATCTCGATTTTTCCTTATATAAGACTTGTATAGTTTATAATATCCACGTTGTTTGAATTTGAAACCTCCTCTTGTGTATTAATAATCAATAATTAATGTTTAATAACCAGACGATTTATAAATATAGTAAAGATACGTACATTTTTATTTTGTTTAATTAAGGAGCATTCATGGACCATATTGACAATTTACGAAATTAGAGGATATCCACAAATAGTCCCTCACATATTTTATTTTCCTTTTTTTACTCTCAACCACAAACCCCTTCAATTATTCCGATTCCTCCTCAATAAACCCTCCACTTTACCTTTGTTACCATTTTGGCATTTATTTTCTTCTTCCCAATTTCATAATCAATATTCTTCGTGATCCCCACCCATCTTTCCATAATCTCATAACCTAATTGCATCTATAAACTTATATATATATACATAATTTCGATTCAATTGAAAAACACATACCATTAATTTCCATCAATGGATCCAGCAGAGCTCCGTCGCGTGTTCCAAATGTTCGATCGCAACGGCGACGGGAAGATCACGAGGCAAGAACTGGCGAAATCGTTAGAGAATTTGGGGATCTACATTCCGGACGACGATCTGGTGCAGATGATCGATAAAATCGATGTGAACAGAGATGGATTTGTGGATATGGAGGAGTTCGGCGAGCTTTATCAGACGATTTTAGGGGAAAGAGATGAAGAAGAGGATATGAGAGAAGCGTTCAATGTGTTTGATCAGAATAGAGATGGATTCATAACGGTGGAGGAATTGAGATCTGTTTTGGGATCGTTAGGGTTACGGCAAGGGAGGAGCTTGGAGGAATGCAAGATGATGATCAAGAAGGTGGATGAAGACGGTGACGGAATGGTCAATTATAAGGAATTCCGGCAGATGATGAAAGCCGGTGGCTTCGCCGGATTGCAGCCTTGAAAATACTTTTTTCATTTTTTTTTTATTATTATTATTTTATTTAATTATTCTTTTTGGATCTTGAATTTACTAATTTGGTTTGGTTAATTATTCTTTTTTTTTATATCTTGATATTGTATCAAATATTCAATGTTAACGTTTGATAGTGATTTGTTATTCACGTTTATATATTTGAGCAAAATATTGATTACTTATAATTTCGATCAGTGTTATATGAAACCCGTCCTTAAGAATTAGATTTTTTTTTTAATTAGTGGCTGTTTATCAAACGCTTACCCGGATGAGCGCTTACCAAGTCATTTTACATTTTACCTTACCGGAGGAATACGATAAGTGCCAAAAATCTTACCCGGTAAGAGCAAAGACAAGGAAAATAAGGACCAAGAATCTTACCCGGGTAAGTGATTGCGGCGACTCTTACCACGCACGGTAAGCGCTTACCGGGTAAATTGTTGTATACGATGCCATTTTGGTGGACTAAAATCTTACCCTGATAAGTAAGTTATAATGTTGAATTTTGTTAGTAAACACTTACCCGGGTAAGATTTGGTAAACAACCCCTTAGTTGAGGCCAGTGGAGCTATGGAGGAGCTAAATCCGTCTCTTACAAGATTCGAACCTCTTTGGTAACTAAACCAATTCCATGGAGACAATGTATGGAAATACAGGTCACTTAGAGACAAAATGTTTAACGTTGACTTTAGAATTTGGAACAGTCTTTTCCATCATACAATTAAAAGGGACATGTCATTGGAACAATTATCTGTTATTTCTGAAAGATCACAATCAATAGCATATTATAACAAACATGCATTTCTAAGTGCTTCAAAGATTGTCTTTGTCAAGTGCAATGTTGATGAGATTTTATTAGAAAAGTTTATGCAAGCATATCTTTAAGTTGATTGGCCGATAGTCAGGATGACTATCTGATCAAAGAAAATCTCCTAGTAATAAAGAAGGCTTGGTGTGAAAATCAGATTGTGGATCTTGATTCACATCGGCCGATCCACTTCTTGAGATATCGACTAGTATTCGATTCGTCAAACTAATTAAGTGCTTACCACGCCTTTTTCAAGTAAAAAGGCCGAAAACTACCAAAGTACAAATGCTAACTTGCTAAGTATTTAGAAAATCAGTTGGAGAGTCATCAACAAATTTATACAGTATGTATATTGTCAATAAGTATATTCATCGAATATATATTATATATTTATTTGTATTTGTATCTGTATTATATCAACGAGTATATTCAACAATGAATATACATTAAAATTTTAGTTACATTGTTTTCAAATGTTTGTGGAACTCATTTGAACTGGATATAGTGTTTTAATTTGACATAAATAGTTTAATAATTTACTAATATTGTTTCATCTTCCTAATTTTGTTCTACTCAATCATGTCCTATAAACTTAACCTTAGATCTTATTGGCTTGCTATCACGTTCCTCTATTAGACGTCTTCTTATGGATATTTGGACGGCGGTTATTTGGTGCAAGCTTTACATCAGTTGGAATTTTATAAACCAAACGATGTATTCCAAAAAAACCTCCAATAGACAGGGATTTATTTTTTGGCATTCAACTGATTTCATTTTGCTGGCTCTATGCTCATGCCAAGGGTTTCAACTATTATTGGATGGATTGATGTTGCAACCTGGATAGTTAGTTGAGTTCTTTTGACTTGTTGTCGGTTCGTTTTATGTTGCTCATGGTTTAGTTTTGTCTTTTGTTAGTTGTATTTTGTTTGTTTTTTGTTTATTCTTACTCCTGCTTCTTACAGTTGCAGTCAGTGTTATATGCTCATTATTTAATATATTTACCGCCTTTCAAAAAAAAGTTTAAAATAAAGGGTTTTTAAGTAATTTTTAGAGTAAACTACAATTTTGGTCCCTGTGGTTTATCATTTATAACTATTTTGGTCCTTGTGGTTTAAAAACTGCTATTTTGGTCCCAGTGGTTTCATTTTGCTTCCATTTTGGTCCTTACATTTAACAGAGATAACGGAGCTGTTAAAAAAGTTTGAAAAATTTACATATTTAGTCCTTGTGTTATATAAATTTTAAATATTTAATCCAAAATTTCATTTATTATATTACTAACTATAATTTGATACTTATATATATATATATATATATATATATATATTATATCATTTTTTTTCTTCTTTAATATATTTTAATACTATATATGTATATGTTATTTTTTATATATATTTTGATACTTTTTTTATTTACTTATAATTACTAAAAATAAATAATTTTTTAATATTTTAATTAGTAACTCTTTTTATTATTTAATCAAAGTTTTATTATTTATTTAAAAGCGGTTGATTTTTATGTTAATTTCTAAAAAAAAATGAATTGGTTTAAAAAAAATGTGAATCATTAAAATTATTGATAAATAAGTGACATTTTTTTTTCAAGTTTTATATTTACTTTAAATTATCATTTGAACTAATAACTCTTTTTTATATTTAATCGAAGTTTTATTTATTTATTTAAAACCGGTTGGTATTTTTATTAAACTTCTTTTAAAAACAAATTTGTTTAAAATGAGAAAAAAAATTACGAATCATTAAAATTATTGATGAATAAGTGATATCTTTTTTTAAAGTTTTATATTTATTTTAAATTATCATCTGAAAAAATGCATTTAATAAAGACAACCGATTGGGTAAATATAAAACTATTTTTTTCTCGAATTCTATTTAAAACTTTTTCAAATTACAATTTAAAATAAATATAAAACTTTGAAAAAAAAATCACTTATTTATCAATAATTTTAATGATTCGTAATTTTTTCTCATTTTAAAGTAATCAGTTTTAAAAAAATTTAATAAAAAAATCAATCGCTTTTAAATAAATAATAAAACTTTGATTAAATAATAAAAAGAGTTATTAATTAAAATATTAAAAAAATTATTTGTTTTTAGTAATTATAAGTATATAAAAAAGTATCAAAAATATATAAAAAATAACATATATATAGTATTAAAATATATTAAAGAAGGAAAAACAAAAATGATAATATACATATATAAGTGTCAAATTATAGTTAGTAATACAATAAATGAAATTTAGGATTAAATATTTAAAATTTATATCACATAAGGACTAAATATGTAAAATTTTCAAACTTTTTTAACAACTCCGTTATTTCTGTTAGATGTAAGGACCAAAATGGAAGCAAAATAAAACCACAGGGACCAAAAAAGCAGTTTTTAAACCACAGGGACCAAAATCGTTATAAGTGGTAAACCACAGGGACCAAAATCGTTATAAGTGGTAAACCACAGGGACCAAAATCGTAGTTTACTCTAATTTTTATTTGATGGTTAAAAATCAATTTTGTTACAATAACTATTTTATATGATTATTTTATCCTAAAGATATAAAAATACAAATAACTGTAAAGCTACAAGAAATGGGGACAAAAACTAGGGTTTTGGTTGAACCTATTTGTTTCAATTTGTGCTTTGGCTCGAATCTATCTATGTTAAACTGAATACCCAATCGCAACATAAACCCTAACGCAATCGTAATTTTAATCAAGAAATCATGATGGGAACTGTTGCTTCAATGGCGTTCTGCAAATCTAAACAGTTGAAGAATCTCGTCTTCATCCCCTTTTTATATCGCAATTTTCTTCACAAACCAAGGTACGCACTCTGTTTATGCATCTGATAAAGTTGAGGAAAATGCGATCGAATTTGTTTTTGATGTCGATTAATTGATTAAGTATATTAGCAGGATAATCGTGTATTTTGCTATTTGAAATCAATATCCAGAGATTGTAATTAGATTATTGTTAATGTTATGTATACATATAATTTCATCTTCAATCAACAATACATGATAACTAGTTTTTAATGAGCTTAACTAGACTCACAACTATACATGACTATTTGGTAGTGGCTTAATGAATATATAAAGAGGCTTATTCAGTAAGCAATGGGAGCTTTATGCAGAAAGCCAAGTTTTTTTTTTCCAAACCCACACTTACCAATTAAAAAAATAAACTCCTTCCATCTATGAAAAAAATCCTCCCAAACAAAAACATTTACAATCTATACAGACAAATTAATCCACACAGACAACTTTATTCATACAGAAATTAATGGAGAAATCTAATTGTAGCAATAGACTTGGGGCAACAGGCTTTTGTTCTGTCATGTCCTGTACTGTCTTGCATTCCAAACGCACTCCGAGGAATTTCCATGGCAGTTACTTAATGGTTTGGTACAGAATGATTAAGAGGCTTTTATGATATAGTGCAAAATGAAATATAATTGTTTGGTAATTATTCATGATGTAAGTAGAGCTCTAAATTGTTAAGGGAGGTCTAGGATACAAAATGATTCAAAGGGTTTTGGAACCATTAAGAGGCAGACTTATTTTTTTGCCAAACATGATTCATCTCTTAGAGATTCAGAGGCTGCCTCTTAATGGAACTGTTAAGAGGTAAACAAAGTGTTTCTTTCTGCTTTAGGCTTTCACCATTAGAGGAGTTTTCTGCTAATCTCATAATGTGGTAGTTTTTCTGATTTTATACACAAGGTTTCGGGTCATGAAGAAGCTGTTATATCATACGGAACAGAAAGATACCTCCATGGGGGTATCATCTGGTCTCATTCAGCTCCAACTATGGACGTGGTTCACAAAGTTCTAGAGCCAGCACCGAGCTCAGGAACCACTAATGGTTCAGCCGAAGCTACACCAAAGAGGAAAAAGTTAAAGGGTAAAAGAGCGGTTGTAAGGTGGTTGAAGTTCTTCAGATTTAAGAAGAAGAAAGATTATGAAAGGATGACCGCAGAAGAAAAAATTCTCTTCAAACTTAGAAAGGTAAGTAACTTTTGCTTATGGTGTTATTCAGAATGAATGTAGTGTTATTCAGTCTGAATAGCACTACATTCAGTTTGAATATGACACGTGTCACGCTCTCATTTGTCCTCACGTTTACAGCCAAATTTGAGTTCTCATTTGAACCTGCCCCTATATATATATATATCAATGCTTTATGCAAGAGTCAATTAAACGGGCTATAAATATCGTTGGGGGGACTTTTTGATCTTATTATTCAGGCTCGAAAGAAGGAAGAAAGATTGGTTGAATCTCTAAACAAAATCGAACCTAAAGAGTCATCGGAAACAACCCATGATCCCGAAATCTTGACTCCCGAAGAACACTTTTACTTCTTGAAAATGGGGATTAAGAGCAAGAATTACGTGCCCGTTGGAAGACGCGGGATTTATCAGGGTGTCATTCTTAACATGCATTTGCATTGGAAGAAACACGAGACTTTACAAGTGATCGTGAAAACATTCACGCCAGATGAAGTGAAGGAGATGGCGGTAGAGCTCGCAAGATTGAGCGGTGGAATTGTGCTCGACATTAAAGATGAAGATACGATCATTATGTATAGAGGGAAGAATTATTCACAGCCGCCTACGGAAATAATGTCGCCTAGGGTCACTCTCCCTCGGAAAAAGGTCATTCCTTCATCTCGACTTCTATGCTTTTCTCTTATCATGTTTCAGAAACAGTCACTACGACAAAATTGGGTTTATAGGACGCTAAAAATGTCTAAGGGGTTGTTTGGTTGGTTTTCCATTAAGTTCTGTATGGATAAAGCTGTATGTATGTGTGGATTAAAGATGGAAGGAGCGCGTTTTTTAATTGGGAGGGTCAGGTTTTGAAAAAACTTAGCTTTCTGCATAAAGCTCCCCCCAGGAAGCTTACTGAATAAGTCACTTTATATATCATTAAGCTGCTATCAAACAGTCGTGTATAGCTGACCGAATAAGCTGTGAGTTTCATTAAGCTCATTAAGCTGCTAACAAATAAGCCCTAAATGTCAATAGATTGGTTCTATAATCTATAGAACTTCAGTTTATAGAACTAAACAATTATGCATCCTATGTAAAAGTGTTCCAATAAGTTTATATTACGCTTTTGGACGTGGTAACATGTTTTTTAAAAGGATACTTTTGAAATAAAGCGTTCTATTATTTATTTTTATATAACATTGTTTGAGAAAATGTTCTGTGAAAACGAGTGTATTATAAAAAGACGTGTTTACAAGTGTTCTATAAAAAAGCTAATATGACATTTTATTTATTAAGTATCCTAAAAAACTTGTTAAGACCCTTTAAAACATCTATTATGACATTTAGACATTTTTGGTGTCTTATAAATTTAATTTTATTGTTGTGAGTCGTTGTTATTTCTTTGAGATAGATGACAGGTGTGCCTACATACCACCCTTCCCAACCCCTACTTTCGAGTGAGATATACTGTGGGGTTGTTTGGTTGGTTTTCCATTAAGTTTTATACGGATAAAGTTGTCTGTGTGGATTAATATGTCTGTATAGATTGAGAATGTTTTTGTTTGGGAGGGTTTCTTCATAGACGGAAGGAGAGTGTTTTTTTAATTGCGAGGGGCAAGTTCGCAAAAAAAACTTGGCTTTCTGCATAAAGCTCTCCCCTAGAAGATTACTGAATAAGTCACTTTCTATATCATTAAGTCACTACCAAATAGTCATGTATAGCTGACCGAATAAGCTTTGAGCCCCATTAAGCTCATTTTAGGTTTGATTTCTGATCACGTTTAACACGAAACTTGCAGGCATTAGACAAATCTAAATATAGAGACGCCCTTCGTGCCGTTAGGAAATACATCCCTAGGCTCGAGCAGGATCTTGAGCTTCTTTGTGCAAAGGTTGAAAACGAATCAGTCGTTATGGTTCATACAGAAACCCCATTAAGCAGCACTGACGACACTCCTGAATCTGAACAATTTTCGAGCACTCAAAACGAAGCTAAACAAAAACTCAGAGAACTCGTTGCTAAAAATGATGAATTCAACGAAGATGATGATCATTCAGTGACGGGTTCAGAACTAGTTTCGGATTCAGAAGATCTGTCGGATATTTTCGAGACGGATAACGAGACAGATGATGAAGAGAAGGATGAAAAACCGCTTTATTTGGATGAATTCGATAAGTTCCCTTTAAAAAGTAATAATGATATTGAAGACGATTTTGAAGAGCATCTTCGGCGGGTTTCTGCTGAATCGAAGAAAGAAAAGGATTTGGAAGCGGATTTCGATGAGGTTGATCGAGTGGTTTTACGAGCTGCTTCACTTTTAAAGAAGAGGAGGAGATGAAGGCGGGTTTTCGCCAATCGAGTTCGATTTTTCGATAGTTGAGGTGCTAGTTATTTCTAAGATATTTTGTCTTGATGAGCAATGAGTTTTGAATGTTGAATTGCATAGAATCTAAATATATTTAAGTTATATTTTTTTTTAAAACTTTTGAAGATTTAACAAAAGTTTGCTCTAATCTTATCTCTATTCTATTTATAGGGGTCTGAATTTTTTTCTATTAAGCCATGTATCTATTAGGCTAAGATGAATTATTGCTTGATTTTTGTTTTGAATAAATAATCTGAATATTAAATATTATCATTTTAACCTTCTGTTTAGAATGGAGTTAAAACCCAACTTTAAGTATTAAATTAAAATCAAAAGTGTTAGAGCATTTAAAATAAAGATTTTGGAGATTTTAGACAAGTTTTTTTGTTACCACAACTCAAAAGTTTTTTTTTTTTTTTGGAAAGGGTATCCTAGGCGTGCCTAGACTAATCCCTGACAATTTTAAGACTACTAAAACATGCAGCTTTGAGATAATTCTCCAGTGGTCACAGTTGTTTGCGTCCAGATTTGAACCTGGGGTAGATGGGTTATCTAGCCTTATTCCCCACAAGTCTTAAACAGTACACCACAAGCCTTGTGGTTAACTCATCTCCAAAAAAAAATTCCTAATAGAGAAAGTACGAGAGAAAGTGTGTAAAAATTTTCAAATTTAGAGAACTCCCTAATAAAAATATTAGTATAAGAGAGATTTTATAATTATATTTTTACGGATAAAAAACCTTGAAATTAAATTTTCAAATGTATTGAATATTAATAATATAATCAATTTTGTAATATCTCAAATGGAGAAATTATTGGAGTTTAATGTTATTTTCTTTTTGAATTATTGAGAAAATTTGAGAGATGCTCTTAATATAGTTTAATCAATTAAGCTATAAGCCCATTAAACTTGTATAAATTTTAATAATTAAAAGAAATTAATATCAAAGAATGAACACAATAGAATTCCAAACAGTTTGGATCTATTCTTCATAACCAAATACTTGAAAGAATTAATGCTACAAAAAAGAAGACAACTTGTTCCCATCAAATAAACACATTGTGAAGTTTACAAGTCCCTACATAATTTAGTTTCTTGATATAACTAATACAAGTTTCAAATCTTCACGGAATTAGTCCCTCTACTGTTGAGACTAGAGGTATGATCTGTATACATCTACATCGTACCCTCCCCAAACCCATATGTTTACTGGTCAGATATACTGCGTACGTTTGGTTTGTAAGTTCCATAACATAAATCAAGAATTTCCATGATCTTCCCTTCTTTCGGCAAAATTCGACCATCAAGATTAAGCAATCTCCAATAATGCTCTTTTAAGCAAAAAGCAAATAGTTATATGTCAAATAACCATCTTTTAAGCAAAAAGCAAATAGTTATATGTCAAATAACCATAGTTTTCCGATATCTTCGAATGCTAGTGGCACTTGTTTTCTTTTCAGTTTTGTGTAAACTGGAAAATCGATTTTCGCTCCATGCCATAGGCCGTAGCTGCAAGCAATTTGCAATTTCTACTTGTATATCTGCAAGCGCTCATAGATTACAACATTGCATTCAGAATTCAAAATAATTACATTCAACTCCAATAGTTTCTCTATTTTAGAGATTACAACCTTGATTATATTATTAAAATGTTTCATTCATTTTAATAAAATATTATTTCTCTTTCCTAAACTTTTAATTTCAATTGGTGGAAATATAATAAAAATATATATTTCTCTCTCATGGTAATAATTTTTGGGGAGTTCTCCAAATTTGGAGATAATCTTTTGAAGCAAAAACGTTGCCCAAAATTCCATTATGGAGAATCTATCGGAGATGTCCTGAATAAATATAAAAAGAACTCATCCAATGAGCTCTAAGGGGATGTTTGGTTGGTTTTCCATTAAGTTGTTTGTGTGGATTAAGCTGTCTGTATAGATCAGGAAGGTTTTTATTTGGGAGGGTTTTTTTATATATGGAAGCAGCGTGTTTTTTAATTGGAGGGGAAGGTTAAGAATTTTTTTGGCTTGCTACATAAAGCCCCCCTCCCCATATAACTGAATAAGCCACTTTCTATATCATTAAGCCATTCCTAAACAGTCATATATATAGCTGACCGAATAAGCTATGAGTTCCATTAAGCTCATTAAGCTACTAACAAACAGGCCTTAAGTTGGTCTCACGAAAATTGGTTCATCTCCCATGATCTTAAGTCTATAAACTAAAAGGCAAGATTCATGAGTGTAATGTTCTATGAAAAATACCAACATAAGATAAGAACGGAATTCATACTCACTTTGTATGCTTGGTATTTCTACGGTTTCTCGTCTTTTGTTTCTATCTCTCTGACATTATTAACCGCAACTTGGATTTTTGTTGATAGATCTTCGGTCTGCTGCTCAAGGTCTCTCAAAAATGTGTTGAGATGCTCACGGTAAAACTTAATTAGTTGATCTTGATGCTTCAACTCGGTGGTGAGTGCTTGAATTCGTCTTTCTTTACAATCCTATGAAGAAAATCCCAGCTAAAAATTATTCCCGAGAATTGCCCTTCTTCAAATGAATGACATGTTGAAACTTGAAATATTACTTGGAAAAATATAAGGGGCATACTCGGAAAAAGAAGATGACAAAAAGCCTCTAGAGCTTATTGATACGCTACTTGAAATAGCGTTTCAAAAAGCTAGTTTATGGGTAACCAAACAAGGCTTTTTCAGTAAGTTCAAAAAATAAGCTAGTTCATGGTTTTGCCAAACATGGTCTTAAGCATAAAGTTCAAAACTTTTAATCGACATCACGTTTTTGCACAACTCCCGTAGAGCTTATTGATACGCTACTTGACTTAGTGTTTCACAAGCTAGCTTATGCCTAACCAAAAGGGACTTTTTCAATAAACTCAAAAAATAAGCCAGCTTAGAGTTGCCAAATAACATGGGTGCATGAGTGCGTAATTTGGAGTTAATAAAATAAAATGAAATATAGGAGGTTGGTATGATTCAAGGTCAGGTCAAAGTTTTCATATTCAGATCAAATAAAGGACCTATTTAAAGTAAACACTCGTAGCAAACCTTTGGCATATTCAATAGGTAAAGCTGAAGAAAACCTCAAAGATTCTACTTCTACAGATACAGAATACTATATGCCTCTAGTTTCTGTTGTTGCAGTCCCTTGTCCTTCTATTTATCTAGGTTATAGCTGTTTCTGTCATATATGAGATTCTTGATGCACATTGCTTCAATCTTTGATTTGTGTAATGTATAAATTGTGGACCTTAGAGTCTACAACTTTAGGATCTAATACGTAGGGTTGGGTTCCAGTGGGAAGTGGTTATTCACTGTTGGATGACAAATGGACGCACATGAGGATGAGATGCACCGCATCAATTCCCTTATAAAGTGCAATTCATGGGAGGGCATGAGATTAAAATTGATCAATGGTTCAGATCCACTTCTCACACGATCGTAGGCCCTAATACGTGTATATATATAGGGTTGGGTCCCGGTGAGAATGAAAGTTATGATGAGAAGGGTAAGAAGGGATCTCCACCCTCAGATTAATCCTAATTGAAGAGAACCATTAGATCAACACTAATGAGATGCATTAGATCAATTCCCTTTTAAAACGCAATTCATGGATTGTTTTGAGAGTAAAAATGATCAATGGTCCAAATCCTTTCTCACCTTAAATCCATTTCTCACACGATCCTTCGTCTATGTGTATATATATAGTACTCCCTCAGTCTGAAAATAAATGTCCATGATGAAAAAGGCACAAAGTTTAAGAAATGTGCAATTATTACACTTTTAGTTAACTAATTAACAATAGAGGGAGTAACGAGTTTCTCCATCTCATAATTAAGGGTAGAATTAGAAAGTAGGCACTTGCTTTTGAAAGAAGACATTTAGTTTAGGACAAATTAAAATAGAGAGGTGGACACTTAATTTGGGACGGAGAATAAGAATGTTTGTAACATCTAAACGGAGAAAAACATTAGCTCTAAGCAAAGGAAGGATCACAGGATCACAAATGCTACTTCAATCACTAACAACGATAAAATAAAGAAGTTGCAAAGAAACATAACCGATGATAGGTAAAATTACAAACTTACCCCTTCACTGATAGAAAGACAAGCAGACAGTACTAGTGGATGAGTATGCTCTTTTTCAAATCTCGTCACAACCCACTTGCCGGATTTATTTACCCTCACCAGCATCATCGCGTTGCAACCTTGTCTTGAACTAGTATGTTGTTTCCGTATCTGCCCAAATTGGTTCTTGGCTTTTGTATAATAACCCTCTTTATTACAAGAAAGTCGGCGGGATATAATCTTCTTATCAATCTCTGAACGACGGCACTGATCAATCCGCATTTTGAATCCTACATGCCTTGCGTATTCATCATAAAATTTCTTAGCAGCATCTTCAGAGTCGAACTCCATACCCACACATGGTTCTTCAACAGCCCTTTGTTCACATGCAGCATCACTACCAACACCATCTCCCACACTCCCAGCTGCTAAATTTACATCCACTGTCAAAAACAAGTATAGCATGTCATCTCTAACTGTATATTTATTATTTACATGTCTCCATCATTTAGAATCAAACAAAACTGACAAAGTGTTCTCATAAGCAAAGAAATGTGGGTTCTTTAGAAGAACCACCTTTGAAGAGAGTTGCTATATAAGAACCTCACATCCTTTGAGTTCTTGTACACGAACCTTGGTTTTTACCTTGAAATTGGTGTGAAATGACTTTTTAGGTTTTTTTTTTATATTTTATTGACTTATGATTATCATTAATGTTGAAAAAATACATGGAACCCACGAAATGGGTTCTTCTAAGAACTACCATTGTGAAGTTTTATGTAGGTTCTTAACTTGGTGACATGGAAATGATGTAGCAAGCAAAAGTACAAAAAATGGGATCTTATAAGAACCTCCATTGGTGATGCTCGGTTTTCTAGTTTGTAAACAAAAGTTGTCAGTTGTCACTGACTCAAGTATTACTTCATTAAAAAAGTAGCATCTCATTTAAAGAATGCACAAATTCTTACAAAGACCTTGTCTCTAAATGTTTCCACAAATCCTTAAAATAGTGATCATCATACATTTGTATGCTCTAGATGTGAAAAACAGAACAATTTTATCAGAAACAGAATAAAAGGAATGAGGAACTCTTACTAGTTACTACCAAAGTACCAATGGAGATAATTTCAATGAATGCCTAGCCTCTTACTTTGATCCGAAGTAAAACACTATGATCTTCACAATTTAGGGATAATTGTAGTGTTCTAACCAACTGATTCCTCCCAATCAGCATTTCTCACATGAGTACATGACAGAGTAAGAAAATTACCGATGTATAGCAACTCCGAGATCAAATTGGGGTTTATACACTTGAATTCAACATACTTATCCTATTGAGAAAATTTGTGCACCTTGAAGAGTGATTAACATAGGTTATTCAGTGTGTGTATATGCATTTCACATATTCGATAGAATCATGGCGATTAATCGATAGTAAAGTAGGGTGTTAGGGTAAAAGGTTAATGCTCGAAGCTGAAAAACAATTGAAATTAGTAACAAATAGAGATGGAAATGACCTAATTCAGCTGTATCTTGTGATGAATCTCCGATACGAGTGCCGATCATCGCCCCCAAATTCACCGGTGGAGCACCGCCCTGAAGAAGTAGAGTTGTGCGATGGAGGATTTCATTTTGTTTT
The DNA here is from genome assembly GCA_036898165.1 of Silybum marianum. Classification (NCBI taxonomy): domain Eukaryota; kingdom Viridiplantae; phylum Streptophyta; class Magnoliopsida; order Asterales; family Asteraceae; genus Silybum; species Silybum marianum. The sequence continues at coordinate 3,316,814 of CM072530.1, forward strand.
TATTTTCTTGAAAAAACAGTCCAACAAACCCCCAACTTTATTAATTTTTGCTTTTACACCCTACTCTACTTTTCTAAATGCACCGTACTCTATTTTATTTATCTATTTTTAATCGGTAACAGACTATAATTGAAGACCATATATATATATATATATTAGAGTTTAATATATAAAGTAGGATGATAACATCCAACTCTATTACATCAAAATCTATAAAACATTATTTTGAAAATATATAAAACCATTTTTCTAACCCATATCAGTTTGAATGCATCCCGATTAATTCTTTGGTGACCATAAATAGTTTGATTTCATTTCAAGTAAACCTTTACGACTTCGTCACTGTTTGGATTTGAATCGAGACAAATAAGATTTTCAACTATATCTCCTAAAGCTTGACTAGTACGTCTACATCATAATCCAAGTAATTACTGCTCAAAAATGCTAAAGATAGCGTCGTGCTAAATTTTAGCATTCAAATTTTAATTATTTATCATATTAATATCAGCATTCGCTAAAGGGCATCATGCAAGCCGTATTTTGGATTGGCAGGATTGCGGCTTACTTTCTTTGGAGATTTAGAAACTCTTTAGAGGGGACGGCTCAAGCTTCGATCTATTAGGGGATATCCAATTCCAATCTTTTAGTTGGATCTCTTTGAGGTGCAATTATTTATCTATCTCTCAGATTTCATGGTTTTGCACCCTTTTTGCGGTGGTCATTTAAGTTGCCTTCTCCAGGCTTGGGTCCTTGTTTTTGTTACATTTTGTTGTTGGATTTGTTTGTTCATAATTATCTTTCGTTTTGGTTTTTTGGTGGGCTTTGGGACGTTTTTTTTTGTCTCTCGGAGATTCTCCTTGATGCCTTTTCTTGTATTTTTTTTTTCTTAATAAAAGTTGTCTTTCAAAAAAAAATTATAACACTTTACATATTTGACATGTATTTATTAATTTGTTCTTAAACTATAATCGTTTTTAGTGTATATGAATTGTCTTTAATATTTTTTAAGAGGGTTTACGTAAGATTATCAAAATTTATATTTTTATATTTTATTTAACTACAATATTTTTGTGTATATTAATTAATTTTAGTAAATTAGTAAAAGTTATACTTTTACATCTTATTGTTTAATATATTATTAGGTATTTAGTTTTAAACTTTATTAAATTTTAAAATTTTCAACCAATTAATGTATCAAAATTGTATTCTATTTAAATTAAAATAAGGTTCATTTCTTTCTTTCTTTCAAAGTATATTAGTGTGTTTCAACAAAGTATTCTAACACATTTATTTAACTTATTATTTTACCTTATGGATCGAAGATGATTTATAGTTACATTATCATATTTTCGCAAACTAACTCCTAGATGGCCTAATTTTTTAAAAACACATTTTGTCAACTCAAAACATTTAAATTGTTTTATCTTAAAGAAAATGTTTTATAATTTGATTTGTCAAAAATATAACATTTCGTTCTAGTTATATTCCAATGCAAATTTATCCATTAACAATTATTAGATATATGATTGTGGTTTTCAAGTGTTTTTTTTAATCATTAAAAATATCTTAAATGTTTTAGTTATTACTTAAAAGCATAAAATATATTAAAATGTAACGAATTTGTCTTGTTTCTTACTGAATGTAATTATAATTTTGACGTTTAATTTTTTCTATTTCATACAAAATTTTACCTGATAAATTGGTTTTGAACCTACATGGTATTGCTTGATTTTGATATAATAATTTATCATATAATCAGAACTAGAATATAACTTGATATTTACATAATTTATAGTTTAATAATAAACTAGCACTGTACTATAATTTTTTTTTGTCTTTTTTAGAGTTTGGACGGTACAAAATGCATGAATATTAAGGATTTAAAATGAATCGAATATACGACAAACACCATCTTTAATTTGTATCTAGAATAAAGAAACATACAAATTTATTATATTTTCAATTGAAAAATATATATTTTTAGTTAATCAAATGATAAGTTTATGTTAATTAATTTTTTAGTGTTCATAACCTTAAATATTTGTAAATTAGTTAAGAGTGAATTTAAGAATTTATTTATCTATTTTCAAAACAAAATGTTTATTTTGAGACAACTATAAATAAGTACTACACACGGATAAAATAATAAAATAAAATAAAATAATCTTCCACAATCTGAAAAAGAATTCAAACAAAACAATATACTACATTTATAAGTTATCAATTACGTCTAACCCTAAATATTCATGAATAAATATAATGTTATGAAAATATATATATATATATGTATGAAGTGGATGTCAATCATTTGTTATCGATAAGTATATGTATTAGATATATATTATATTTCTTGAGAGACTAATCCATTTATGACTATATATATATATATATAGAGGCGGGTTGATGCAAGGACGGTAACAATTTACGAGAATGCGAGGACAATTATCAGCCAATCATTTTGTACATGAATTTTTTTTAATGTACAAAATAATATGTGATTTTGTACTAGCATCAAAAATGACACACACGACTTTTGCTACAGTAAAAGTCACAGCTAATCATGTATGATTTTGTATGTGAATCTTATGTGATTTTGTACATGAAAAATTTCATGTACAAAATGATTAGCTGAGGATTGTCCTTGCATTCTCGTAAATTGTTACCGTCCTCGCATACGAACCTCTTTCTATATATATATATATATATATATATATATATATATATATATATATATTGCATGTCGAATAAGAAACAAGCTTTAACTCTATCTTTCTCTATCTCAATTTCTCTTATAGTTATATTCATTTTCTCTATCTCAATTTCTCTTATAGTTATATTCATAAGATATAACATATTTTCGTCATTATCGTATGATACATTTTCATATCCATGATATTCATATTGATCATCAATAATAAAAATCTCAAGATATTTTATGGCTTTTAATTTTCAGGGTTTAGGGTTTGAAATTGTCCGAATTCCATCCAAATGTGCTCAAACAAAGAAGAAATTCAACCTTAACACAATGCAACTATCTGAAATCGATCAAATTCCTTAACAAATTTACTTCAAAAACCATCAAAGATGAAGCTTTTGATTTCACCATTTTAATGGAGTCCATCCATGGAAGAAAAAAAATTCAATGTAAGAAAGCATAAACAGCAGTAGAAATATAAACCAAAAGAGCAGAAGTCACCAGTACAATCATGGAAGCAACTGCATTCACCGTCGATCTACTCCCACAAGACAACATCCCCAATCGAATCTCGATCACATTCACCATTGATAACATCAAGAACAAACATCCCATCACCGATCCAACCATCCCGAATAGTAACGCCTTCAGATTAATATGTGCCCTAAAAGCTTCATCCACATCCTTACTGTTCAGCAGATTGATTGCGAGTTTAAGACCTTGTGCGACCAGAGACGATCGAGAAGAGGAAGAAACTAAACGAAACGACCTCGAATACCAGAGATGGAGATGTCGGCATCGCAGGCGGATCGGTTCTCGAGGCTCCGTTGGCCGGGGGTGGTGAGAGAAAGTCCGACGAAGACGGCGATTGTGAAGAGAGAATTGACGTTCACGAGTCCATCGACTGCTGTTACGTGAATGCTTGTTGTTGATGTTGATCGAGAGGATGACGATGAGATTCTCGTTCCGATTTGTTGATCGTAGTATTCTTTTGGATAACCGTCAGATCTGGAAGTGAATTGAAACAAATTAGTACAAAAAACACGATTAAAATTACGAGTAGAGATAGAGATAGAGAGAGAGAGAGAGATGAAGAAGCTTACTCCGCCATTGATGAAGCTTGAAAGCTTTGATTTGTGGATGAAGTAGGGTTTGGTTTAGGATTTTGTGGGGGAGAACTGAGAAGCAGGTGTTGGAGTGCAAGGGAAAGCAATCGAGTTTGCTTTGGCAAAGTATTATTAGGCAACTAATAAAGACAAAATATCGAGGGTCTGTTTTGATTAAAAAAAAAATGAAATTTTTAAGGGTGTTTGTTGTAAATACTCCAAAATTGAAGGTGCTATTTTGTAAAAATCAAAATGCACATGAAGACGTGTTTATGAATGGATTTAAATTATTATTTGTTTGTTTTTTTTATATTGGATTTAAGATATTATTTGTTTATGAATGGATTTGATGTGAAATATTATTGACCAGTTATTGAAATTGAAAAATCATGCAAATTTAACATTTATTGTCTTCGTATATAAACGGTAGTTTACGAGCAATGATCAGATACATCAATAGCAACAATGATCAATTATATCACTTTCTGCAATTTATGTCGACTTAGTTCACAGTTGTAGAGTGATTCTATTGAAGCTAATGCGTCATGATTTAATGGACTATTTGTCAAGGACATGACCATGCCCATGGTGGAGGTTCCGTAATGTGCGTCAGATATGAGCCAACTGTTTTAACGTGGTCCACATGCCATATACAGCTACACAAGGCTACATGGTGGTGTTGATGATTAGATGTTTAACAATCATGCAATCGATGTCAACTACTGCAAGTCGTGGCACAGTGTGCAACCACGTCAAGCATGTATAGGGAATAGGCAATATAAACTCACTAGTTATGCTCGGCTATTTGAATACATATATGGGTAGAAAAAGGTTATCCATGTTTGTTATTTTAACAATAAATCCGTTATTCGTGATCTATTTGTGTTTACTTATCACAACATTTATATAACGTTCTTCTTGATTGATTTTTAGGGGCCAAAGCACGATTCTCAAACTTTTTTCGTTTTTTCATAAACATTAATTAATTTTTTTTACTTCATACGCCCTCATGAGTGTCAATATATAAATTTTTTAATTTTTATCAAAAGAAGTTTTTAACCTTAAAGCCTAAATCTAAACATTATAATTATATTATATATTTGTAAAACTATGTGTTTTAAATTGTTGTCATTTATTTTGAAAACCAATGTATAACTTAAGGGTGATAATCGTGTCGTGTTCGGATTAGCAGGTTGTGGATTATGGTTCAAGAAAACTTAACCCGGACACGACCATATAATTAACCGTGTCGCATTGATCAACCGTAACTCACATACGCTTAACCCGTATATTTGGGTTAGCAGGTTAAATATTAATACAACCAAGTTCAAAATTCCAAATTCAAATACGACATTAAATAAAATAAATTTAATAAAATAACATTTTTCAAACCTAAAATGATAAGTGGGTTGACGGGTCAATCCGCGAACCAATATATCAAACCGAACACGACGCGTATAATAAACAGGTTGGCGGGTCAGAAAATTCAACCCAAATCTGTTTACTTTCGTGTCGGGTTGAGAATTGACCCCTAAATTATATAAATGATTAAATTATATGAGGAAAGTTCAAATGCAAACTCAAATTTGGTTGTGAACATGAGGACAAATGAGAGCGCGACACGTGTCTGAATATAAATTTTTCAGACTAAATATACAAAGAAATATTCAGATTGAATAAACATTATTCAGACTAAATAAATACTATATTCGGTCTGAATATTTTTTTTTTAATGAGACACGTGTCGCACTCTCATTTATCATAACGTTTACAATCAAATTTGAGTTATCGTTTAAACCCGTCCCTAAATTATATATATATATATAGAGAGGGAAGTTCAAATACAAACTCATATTTACGTACAAACTATACAAACCGATTCAAATCAATACAAAAATAATTTTTTTTCATGATTTTTTTCCATTAAATGCTATGATTTAAGATATTGTTACACATATGTTTGTTTCATAATGTAAAAGTTTCACATGTATTTGTTTTCATAAGTTAAAAGTTTCTCATATATTTTTTTATGAAAAAGTTTCATATGTTTTTGTTTCATAATGTAAAACTTTCACACGTAATTTTTTCACAAGGTGAAACAAACATATGTGCAATAATATCTTAAACCATAACATTTGATGAAAAAAAATCTTGAAAAAAAATTATTTTGTTATTGTTTTGAATCAGTTTGTATAGTTTGTACATAAACATGAGTTTGTATTTGATCATCCCTATATATATATATATATATATATAAAATTGAATATTATGTGCTCGGCCCACCGGGATCCAGCAGCCCAATTTCAAAACCATAAAATCTGATTAAATAATCAGGTTTCAGCGGCCCAATCCAACATTCGGCAATTACATTTATTTGCCATTCGCTAAATTAGGTTTCACAAACAGAACGTCGACTGCTGAATTCACAATTTGAACTCTTGAAGAACGTCTATTTGCAAAATCTGCTACTTTGACAACATCACACAGGTTCGTATTTTTGTGTTTCTAACTTGAAATTCTTCATTCAATCATGAATCCTTCTTGAATACTGTTAGTTATTTAGAGTTCAAATATGTATACTGTAATCTTAGTTATTTTTATATAGTTTTTAGTTTTATTCGTTATCGATGATCGTATCCTGAATAATATTTCACATACTTGTGAGTTCCGTATGTAGTTGGAATGTTGGATAGGGGGACTAGGCAGCAGTGGAGAGAAACAGGGTCTTAGATTTCATTTATTGTATAATTAGTTTGTTTTAAATTTAGTTAAAAATGTTTTCATATAAAAAGAAGAAACACGTAATTTTTCAAAAATTAAAATGGTGATGTATTGTTTAAATTTAGGATGTGCTTGGGATTGCTTATAAAAAAAACTTATTGACTTATTCCGTTGTGGCACCGGTAATAAACACTCTTGAGTGTTTGGGAAAACAACTTATACCGGTGCCACAACGGAATAATAAGCACTTTTGAGTGTTTGTTAAAACAGCTTGTACCGGTGCCAAACCGGTAAGAAGGAGTTTTTAAAGAAGTTAAACCCTTTAACTTATAAGAAGCTGAAAAAGACTTTTGGGAGAAATATATAAGTTGTTTCAAATAAGCAATCCCAAACACCCCTTACTATACATACATAGGGTCATGTCAGGTTCAGAGAGAACTTAAAAAAAAACTAAAGAACATCCTTAGCTCCTCCATCTGGATGGTACGCACAAATGCTTTCTGGTAATTTATAACCTGCATTTGTGTATATGCACTTGTGCATAACGTGCACTCATACATAAAAAAAAACCGCTTGTATGCATTTGTGCATACTGTCTATGCACAAATGGACACCCTCCAGATGGAGGGCTCCGAGTATGTTTTTTGTTTTTTGTTGAGGTTTTCCCCAGAACCCCCCCTACACATATATGTATAATATATAGGGCGGGTTCAAATAAGAACTTAAATTTGGTTGTGAACGTGAGTACAATGCGTGACACGTGTCATTATTCGATCTGAATATGACAGGTGTCACACTCTCATTTGTCCTCACGTTCACAACCAAATTTGTGTTTGTGTTTGTATTTGAACTCTCTCTCTCTCTCTCTCTATATATATATATATATATAGGAATGGGAGTATCATGGTAAAAATAAGAGAAAGTCCAAATCATGTGTGATTTTGCATTCAAATTACATAATATTAAGGAACACGGTCAACATAAAACTGTGCGGGATAATTGGCCTACAACCTAGCCACCTAAGTGTGATCACATGTGAATGATTTCATACGTGCGTTTTGTATAAAATCACATATGATTCGGTTGTTTTTGTGTTATCTTATTTGGTTTTAATTCTTGTTTGAACTCAACTCTCTCCCTATCTTAGTTACATCAAAACAAATTAAACTTGTTCATATGACACATCTGTATAAAATATTATGGGTAAGTTGCGTATGTAATATCTAATATGTATGGCTTCTCTGCATTTTTTAGCAAACTTTACCATTTTTTTCGCTCACTTTGCACAACAGCATCTGATGACACCAAAATTATAGAAAATGGGGATTTTTGACAACTTTTTTCTCCAAATAGATCCTCCGAAATGGGGAAAATAGGAGTGATAAGGTGTAAAATTGTCCAAATTTGAAGAAATCTCCAAAAATGATTCCCGAGATTAACATTTTTTTATTATGTTGCACCATAAGTGTTTTTAGGAACGAGATAATATTTTATTTAATGTTTGAAATATTTTAATATTATAATGAATGTTGTAATCTCCAAAATAGAGAATTAGTTGCAGTTGAATGTAATTTCTTTTGGAGATTTTAAGTTTTGATTCTCTGCTATGGATAAACTTTAGAAAATACAACTGTGGGTGGGACTTATCGGGTCTGTTTGGTTTAACATTTGATATTTGTATAAAAGATTAGGTTTATTTCTAAGACTCGTGTTTATTTTCAGTTCTTTTAAATCCCTCTACTTTTTCGGCTTTTAGTCGAGATGAGGCCATTAGACGAAGCCGAGACCACTCAAGTATTCGAGAAGCTATTCAAATTCACCGGAAACAATCTCAAAAACATCGTCGAATCCCCTTCACACGAAGGCCTCGATAAAAACCCAGGTCGTTACTGTTTCCGTCTTCACAAAAACCGAGTCTATTACGTTTCCGAATCACTAGTCAAACGAGCCACCAACATCAAGCGTGAAAATCTTGTGGCCTTAGGGACCAACATCGGAAAGTTCACAAAAAGCGGCAAGTTCCATCTCACGATTCAGGCCTTGAATCTATTGGCAGCCAACGCCAAACATAAAGTATGGCTAAAACCCACTTCAGAAATGTCGTTTTTGTATGGAAACGATGTTGTTAAAGGTGGATTAGGGCGGATTACCGATAATATTAACGCTTATGATGGGGTGGTCGTTTTTTCTATGTCGGATGTGCCTTTGGGGTTCGGGATTGCTGCAAAATCGACTCAAGATTGTAGGAAGATGGACCCTAATGGGCTTGTGGTTATTCGGCAAGCGGATACCGGTGAGTATTTGAGGAATCAAGAGGATCTTTGAGGTAAGTGTGGGTTAATTAGTTGTTTTTTTTGTTACGAGATTTGTATGAGGGTTTGCGGTAAAAACGATTGTTAACGGTTTTTCGGTGGTAAAACCTCATGATTATGAGATATGAAGTTGATTACAAATGTTGTTAAATTTTGATTTAGGGTTTTAAGTTTGATTACTTCTTGTTTTTTTTTGGGTATGGAATGAATTTGCAACTAGTAATGGAACTATGGAAGAAATGAATCGTTTTTGTTATAACTTTATGGTGTTTGTATTTTTTTTTTTTGTGATAAGGTATTTAGGCAAAGCCCAGACTAATCCCGGTAAGGTTTTTGACTGCAATATGTCAGTCCCGATAAACTCAGTGGCCACAATTATTAAGAACGTCTGGATTCGAACCCTGGATGGATGGAATATTTCTCATCCAAGTAGGTCACAACTTGTGGTTGGTGTTTGTATTGTTGAAAGGTAAGGTTATGACTTATGATTGAGTTTTGAAATTTTATTTTATCTAAAATAAATGGTTATTTTGAATTCCACTATTTTTATTGTTAAGGGGAAAAATGTCTTTAAATTAATTAAAAAGTATAGTAATTATACTTTTCTAAAACATTATATGGATCGTTTTTATTGTGGATGTTTATTTAAGACGACTCAACTACTAGTAATTTTCTCTTATGATATGTAATAATTTTCAAGAGCATACTCATGTTTTTACTACAATGTAATGATTCGGAAAGAATCTTGGAAAAAGAATCCTGAATAATCATAAAAGAAGTAATTCAAAAATATATCAAAATGGATGTTAAATTAAAGATATTAAAGTGATCGTATCTCTGTCTTATTTGTTTCGCTTGATTTTTGTTATATTTCATTTTCTATTAAAAAAAATAGAGAGAACATGTTTATTTTTTTTAATAAAGGCATATGACAACTTCTTAAGTATATAAACAATTTTTTTAAGGTCACAGGGACGTACAAGTTGGCTCGGACACCATGGTTAACATAAAAAAGAATAAAAAATGTGTGCTATGTATGTATCTAGAAAGGAATTCATCAAATGATCTAACTTAATTTACATCTATACTTTGATAGAATTCCAAATAGGATCAATTACATATCAAAATAAACAAATTGATCCACAAATTCATCAAATTAATCTCCGATTGGTTTCTTAATTATATCCCGATTGAATTTTTACGTAAGAGATACCGCAAAATCGCCACTAAATTCCGTCGCACAACGAAGGAAATGATACTATGGATCTCTAGTTTTGCATTTAGTAACGAAATCAACGATATCAGAAGGGCAAAAGCGGAAGAAATCCCGCTAATAATAAACAAACCTCGGAACCTACCAAAATTCAAGGTTTTCGGTTTTGTTGGAGGATCTTGGGATGATAACGACTGTTTCTCAAACCACTTCTTCTCTAGAAGTCTCAGAGTTCCGTCTTCCCTTATTTTCGCAATTTGTCGTGACATCTCTGGCACCAAAGGCGAACCTTTTTGGAAGATCTGAACGAGATAGATATATCAGAAGTAGAAAATAAGTTAACACAAATAGGGTGAGGGTTGGGTTCTGGTGAGGATGAAAGTTATTGTGAGAAGCGTAAGAAGAGATCTCCACCCTTAGATCAATCATAACCGAAGATCAACAACACTGAGATGCACCAGATCAATTCCCGTGAGAAACGAATTCATGGGGTAGGGGTGAGATTAATAGTGATTAAGGGTCCAAATATGATTGTCAAGAAACATGAAACCATTGTTCTAAAAAACGTAGAACAATGGGGACACCATATTTTTTGGGTAATGAATACTAACACGCCAAATTTGGTGTAACACTAATCATTTACACCAATCAGAGAAAATATAAAGGATTATACCTAAAATCTTACATTTTTCTGTAAGATTTGATGTTACCCATTGGAGTAGATTTAAGGTATGTTTGTTAACAACTTAACAAGCTTAATGAAACTCACATCTTATTTGGTCAACTATACATGACTGTTTGGTAGTTGGTTAATTATATAAAAAGTGACTTATCCATTAAGCTTCTAGGGGGAGCTTTATGTAGAAAACCAAGTTTTTCTTTTCAATTAAAAAAGACGCTCCTTCTACTTTGTTCCATATTGTTTCTGTCTGTTCCATATATAAGTCCTGCCGAATGTGGAACAGTGATACATGTTCTGTTCTGCCATGTCCAGTGTACCAAACACACCTATAAAGGACTAGATACCTCCTCAGGTGTGTGAACAAAGCGAACAATATCCGATAGAGTTGGCCTGGGACTGTACCAAACGCGTTCTAATTTCTAAACCGTGAGTCCATATGTGTTTTCAAAGCGGACAATATATGATATGGTTCCAAGGGGGGTGCATTGTAAGATCCCACTTTGGATGGGGAGGGGAACTAAGGTTGCCATACCTCCTCTATCAGATACTTTTTAAAATCGTGAGTCCATGTGTGTGTACAAAGCGAACAATATCTGATACGGTTGGCTAGTGTGAGTCTGGGATGTTACAGTTTGCGCCAGTATTTTCCATATATAAATATTATATACTTAAAAAAGGATACTTACAAAGGCAAAACCGGAAGTAGAAGGTTCGGATGAAATCATGGCGTAATCAGCCGAGTACTTGCCAAGAAACATCTTAATGTATGGGATTTCATCAACGATAGCATCAGCGCCATCATGCTTTCCACCTCTCGATAAAGCTTCCGCATAATCTTCATATGAATAGTACGGTCTACGTCTGTAATCCTCAAAGTTCAAGTTGCTCACCGTCACACCCGCCACAAAAGAACCACCGTGAAACCCCACGGTTCCACCTTTTGATGCCAACGCAAATTGTTCAACGGTTAGTAATGAAGCCAATGTTGCTGTGTAACTCGAGATCAGAATAAGTACCACAAGTAACCAAACAAACACCACAAATTTCGATAGATTACTTGACAACTTCTCTCCTACAACAACAATCGAAGGATATTTATTAAATTGTATTCAAATTAACACAAACAGAGATTGACACTACAACAAACTCGGCTTTATAAGAATGTCTGAATATGTCTACATGTCCTAATAGATTGTTTTATAAGACCAAAGTACCAAACAACAGGTTATTAGGACATTTAGACATATTTGATGTCCTATAAAGCCGATTTTGTAATGAGATATAATATATATAGGGGACGGTTCAAATAAAAAACGCCAAATATCTTGAGAAGGTAAAAACAGAAGGTTCATATGTGAATCATGAAAAAATCCATTTGAGGATGTATATGTTAACCCATATGAGTAATCTTTAACGTCGGTTCACGTATGCATCTTCAAATAGATTTTTTTAAGGATTTTTTCAATGAAATTACATATGAACATTCCCTTAACTTTCTTTTCTTGCCTTCTCACGTTTTAGCCTTCTTATTTGAACTTCCACTATATATATATATGTGTGTGTGTGTGTGTGTGTGTGTAGAGAGAGAGGGAAGGACGTTCAGGGAAAAACTCCCCCCCAAAAAAAAACCGAGGAACACCTTGATAACTATTCATCATGTGCATACCGGACAAATTGCTTACAAATTACTTGTATGCACATGTGCATACCGTTCAAATGAATGGTTACTAGGGTCCCTGAACCCGACCCTATATGTGTGTATATATATATATATAGAGAGAGAGAGAGAGAGAGCGAACTTTGAGCGAAAAATAGGGTCATTAGGATGAACCAGAAGGTTGCTCCAATTTGCAGAGCGGGTGAACTTTGGGACTCTTGATCCATGGACTCGATTGCCCAAACGACGAAGCCAGTGAGGATGGCAAAAGCAGCCGTGCTTAGCCATAGATTCAAATCGAGTGCCTTCAAGAAGATCCACATGTCATTATCATTGATTCTTGCCAGTGTTCCTATGCCAAAGTCGGTGTAAGTTGCCGTAAAGTCAACATATTGAGATCTATTTGCAAGAATCGTTGAGTCACCCAAGATAGCATCGATCTCCTGATATATATACCACACACAAATCAGATGAATTACTATGCAACTCATGCATGAAAGCTATATAACAAAATCGACTTTATAGGACGCCAAAAATGTCTAAATGTCCTAATAAACTGTTTTAAGGCTTGGGTCATAGGACCATATAGAAGTGTTAGAAACTTAGAATAGGATGTTAGACTGTACTTTGGCATCCTAACAAGTTTTTTAGGACATTCTTTGAAATAAAGTGTCCTATTAGTTTTTTCACGTGCCCTATGAGGACATCTTTTTATAGGACATTTGTTTTTATAAGACACTTTTTCAAATAATGTGATATTAAAAGATTATATATGATGCTTTATTTCAAAATTATCCTTAAAAACTTGCTACAACGCGCAGAAACATCTTATCAACTTATTGTAACACCTTTACATAGGACGCACAATTTTTTGGTCTTATAATAAGGGCTTGTTTGTTAGCTGTTTAATGAGCTTAATGGGACTCACAATTTATTCGGTCAACTATACATGACTGTTTGGTAGTGGATTAATGATATAGAAAGTTGCTTATTCAGTAAGCTTCTAGGGGGAGCTTTAATTATGCAGAAACCCAAGTTTTTTTCAAATGCCCCTCACAATTAAAAAACATGTTCTTTCCATCTTTGAAAAAACCCACCCAAACAAAAACCTTCCCAATCTATACAGATAGATTAATCCACACGGACAACTTTATTCATACAGGACTTGATGGAAACCCGACCAAACAGCCCCCAAGTCCTGTATGGATAAAGTTGTATGTGTTGATTATTGTTTGGCAGAATTTTTCATACATGGAAAAAACACGTTTTTAATTGGGAGGGGTAGGTTTGGAAAAAAAAACTTGGCTTTCTGCATAAAGCTCTCCCATAGAAACTTACTGAATAAACCACTTTCTATATCATTAAGCCACTACCAAAGAATCATATATAGCTGACTGATTAAGCTGTGAGTCCCATTAAGCTCATTAAGCTGCTAACAAACAGACCCTAAGTCCTATAAAGGAGTCTATTAGGACATTTCGACATATTTGGTGTGCTATAAAACCGTTTTGCAATGGTTTTCTTGAGGAAAACTTACATACCTGAGCATAAACCTTCTTTATAAGATCATCATAAGTTCCATTTGCAAATGAAATCAACTCATAAGGTACTTCATGCGGTAACGCACGAATGCAAGTATTGAACACATCTACAGAGAAACCGTCAGCGGTTGTTACATTTTTCTGAATGTCGTAATCTGCATCTATGAAGTACTTAAACTTTCTTCTCCTTAGAACGCCAACTCTCAACTTTTTAACATTAGTCATTTGCAACACCCGACGTTTTGGAATGGTTCTAGACCTTTCCGGAAACATCCAAGATCCTATAACATTTACAACCTTGAACCCATTGGAGACTAGCCTTCCATCAATAAGTTGAAACTCGCCACTTATACCCTTAAATCTGGTTTTCGAAACCTCATTTAGAAGCATCGAATCAATTTTAGAGACGACAAATGAAAAACGAACCCCGAGCGTCTGAATGGACTCAGCTAGTGCCCAAATTGTGTCGTATGCCCATATAGCAAGGGTATTTACGTCTCGTGATGCTAAAGTTGGGTACTTGGTATCACATTCATTATACCATCTTGCTGTTAAGTTAAGCATTTTGCCTGAAGATGGAATGTAAGATCTTATAACTATTACTCCTTGAAATGAATCGATAACTTCAAGATCCGATTGCAGGATGTCAATTGTTTTATGAGTTATAATCCAAGAATATTTCTCACTTATCATTCCCATCCTTTTTGCAATCAAGAAAAGTCTAGATGTTAGTAAAGGTGATATTTCTACAATAATCACCGTTATGTGGCTAGTTCCGACCTTTTGCAAGACTTCAAAGATTTGATCGTCTGTGGCCAAAGAAGGAACTGAACTTCTGTGACTGATTCGGATGTTTTTGTCTTGAAAAGATTCAAGAAAATATGATAAGATTTCCCACCCACAATCAGTGTCCTCATATATATATACAACATCCGTCCATTTGAAAGATTCCACAAGGGTAGCAATGGTTTTGGCCATAGCTGATTCGTCTTCTTTAATTTGAAACAAGTATGGATAATCCATGGAAGAAGAACCCGCGAAGGAAAATATAGGAACTTTAGCTTTATCAGCAACTGGGGCTAATAACTTTGCTTCAAGATACGTTTCCGGGCCTATGATTGCTTGCACCTTTATGTCATTCAGAAGATCAAGAACTGCCCAGGCAAGTTATAGGAAAACCAAGTTCAAGACTTCAAGAAAAAAAGTAGTGAAGTGAAGATATTTAAATATGGAGCATGATCACAAATATAAAAGATTTGCTTTTTGAACCGTTGCATTTGGATTATCGTAGCAAACAAACCGTTGTTCTTGAAAAAATGCAAAAGAAAAAAAAGAAAACACTACACCTAGCAAGTATGAGGGATAATTTGTGCAGGTTTTATGGAAGATAATGAAAATGTCTTTAGTGATGAATAAAACGATATAAAGACGTGAAAATAAGACTTGTTGATTCAGATTTCAGACTTCAGCACCACGTCTTATCAATCAGAAGTGTAATAAGACTTCAGAGTTCAACACCTCTTAAAAACGTGAAAAGATAACCAAAAAGATAACGTACCAGCTGAAAGAGCTCTTAATGGGTCACCCTTGGAGTCCCTTGTATGGAGAATAATCCTTGTCCTGTATATGTTATTAAGAGCATAAAAATCAGAGATCGCCATTGTTATAAAGCTGTAAATTGACCTTCCAACCCATGACTCCATATCAAGAACGATTCCCACTCGTATTAAAACTTCATCATGCAAGAAGATGCTACTGTTTTCAGAAGAAAACGACTGTGTACATAATCCATGGTTTAAGAAGCTCGAGAGTAACAAAAGCAAAAGGATGATTTTGCTATGATTTTGGGAGTTCATCTTTAGGTAAAAGTAACAAAAAAGATTCTGCTGTTCAGATAAACTCCTCTGTCTTTGTGTTTGTCCATGATAATTGCAACATTTGCTTTTATGTGAAGTTTCTAAGTTAAAAGTCAACTTTAAAAATGTCAACTAGTTATGTTTTGACACTGGAAATGGTCAAACCTTAAGTAAAAAAAACAGACTTTATATGGTAATTCAACGACTTCTGAAATAGAATTCCATGAAAAAGATGAGTATAATACATATACATAAAAACAAATGATCAGATTACATAAAAAGCACAAGAAACTTCCCAGAAATTCGTAAAAATGCCATTGGAATATAACAACTTGTATATTTTAATATGTAATTGATCCTCTTAGAATTAAATGAAAGTATGGATGTAAATTGAATAGATAATTTGACAGATTCCTTTCAAGATACGAGTATCCATGGATAATCAAATACTTAGGAGCTCTGTACAGTCTCGAGTATGCAACAAACTGTATCACCTAATTATGACATTTGTGTTTTATTAGGAATATAACAAACAATTGGAATATAATTGGATTAACAACTTGATTGTGCAATTTCTGAGTCTTCTTTAAGCAAACGAGTTGGAATCTAAATGACTCAGAATCTCAGTTGGATCCTTCTAAACCATCACCATCATGACTTAGTCTTACTAATAAAGAAGTAATTCTAAACTAGCATGACTTAGTCTTCCCAATAGAATAAGAAATATCTTAGCTTAATTGGGCATGAGTACAAATTAAGATGAGTAACCTCGTAAATAAAACAAAAAAGTTAGATTCAATGCAACTTCTTGCAACTCTTTCTGCAGGCATTTATTCAGATATGAAGATAACATGTGGATTTTCTCAATCTCCATGATTCTGTTACCGTCAATTTCCACAAAAACCAGCTATCTTCGCTGCAACTGTAAAAGAATCTCAGAATCAGAGCATATTGTTAAGAACATTACTAGGTCGCGATGATGCAATCATATAAACAAGTCCACCTGTTGCTATGTGATTATAGGATTAAACCATATAGGCAAAAGAACTTCCAAAATTTATAGGTTTGACTAAATAATCATACGAAGGAGAGTTTGAAACTTTTTGGATGGCATCCGTTCAAACTTCAAATCTTGAATGCCATCAGAGGTCGAAAAAGTGTTGCAAGGTACAGAAAAAAAACGCCAATATGGAGAAAACCACCCAACTTTTAAGGGGTTTTCACTTGCATACCTATACCAAAAAGGCAAAAAAAACATTTATGATTCGCAAACTTATATTATTCACAATCATATCAGTTACATCCTTTCTGTCCAATTGATGTGAAATTTCACAAATCTAAGTATCCAAAAGTTGATAGTCTATGTTTTAGTTCACTAATAATGACTTCCTTTTAATATATTGATCAATCAAAACCCTTTACTCTTGGATTTAATTTGTTAATCTGGATGCAATTGGACAAGAATGATGTAATTGATATGATTACGAAAGTTTAAGTACTTAAACATTGAAAAGACCAAGAAACATCAACCATCATTTGATGTATTTTGTGCTCATCTCTAACCAAAGGGTATCCTTCATTTCTGGTCCATTTTGCTCCTATTAAAATACAAAATGTTTAGAATTAGGTGATATAATTTGTTGCATACTCAGAGATTGTACAGAGCTCCTAAGTATTTAATAATCCATGGATACAATACAATCTGATCAAATTATGAATTATCTACTCAATCTACATCCATATTCGGATAGATTTCTAAAAAATTGATCTAAAAGTTCAACCTCCAATTTTTCGTTATAGTTTCATTGATTTCTAAGAGGATCAATTACATATCATGATATCAACATAAATAAATTGATCTAAAAGTTCAACCTCCAATTTGTTCGTCACATGATGAAAGAAAATGACTCAAGTTTTTGCACAAAGTAAACAAATCAGAGCTAAAATTGAAAGAATAGAGCCAAAAACAAACCTCGAAACCTACCAAATTCCATGGTTTTAAGCTTCGTAGGAGGATTCTGTGATGATTATGAGAACTGTTTCTCAACCAGTTCTTCTCCAGAAGTGATTAATTTCGCAATTTGTTTCGATTTCTAAACTGGACTTAACCAAAAAAAAAAAAAAAGGTTAACGATCGTTAGATAGAGAAACAAATTTCAACGGATTTTTGACAGATGTGGACTAAATTCAAGTTTATAAAATTTAGGGATAATATCTGTTGAAAAGTGTAAACGGTAAGGACCAAAATTAAACTTTACTCAATTTTATTTATTTTTGATAGAGAAAAAAAAATTAATTTTGATTTTGACTAGATTTCTATTTATTTTGTTTATGTGATTCAAATATTTTATTGTTGTTTTTTAATATTTTACTTATATTTAATAAGTTTGATATTGTCTTGTTATAGATTTTGTTTAAAAAAATAAGTTTAATATTGTGCTATTAAGATCAAAATCATAATTTATGTTCTACATACTATTATTTAGTTAAAAAAAAATATATTAACTTATGTAGACATCTTAATCAATATAAGATCGATTCATTATAAGATATAATAAGAAAAAAATCATACAGTCCCATAACTTTATTTTACAGTAATTACTTATGAAAACTTTTTCTTAAGGTCTAAAAGTAGATGGAATTGATTATTTCATAATTCTTTTTATATTTTTATTTAATTTTAAAATCAAAATAATGTTTTCTTTATTTTAATCCTAGTCAAAGTCCAATTAGAGAAAAAATTGTATCTTCGTTTAATATTATTCCACCTTTTTGGATTTTGTATTTTTCGTTATTCTTGTTTCATATTACATCAAACATGAAACTATTTTTTTTTACGTACCACACATGATCTTAATGAAAATTATATAGTTACATATTCTCTTTTCATCAAAAAAACATATTTGCCAAAATATAAAATAATTTGAAAAAAACAATCGGTCTCTGAATCGCTAGGAGGTGAATTATGTTTGGCAAAAAATAAATCTGTCTGGTTCCAAAAACACTTTGAATCATTTTGATGCTGGACCTCCCTTAACCATTAAGAATACCAATTTTCGCATTATATCACAAAAGTCTCTTAATCATTCTGACCACTTAATTATTGTACATTAAACCATTCAATAACTGTCAAACAGTAATATTATATGCAACAACACTACTTATACATATAGTGATCTAGACCATAGAACGGGGGCATGCAAAAGACCCCCTCAGCTACACACGAATCCGCCCCCATCACCCGATTCATCCCATATCTGGGTGGGATATATGGGGCTCGTTTAATTCCATTCAGTAATAGTATTTTTATATAGACAAGATAAACAAAATAAACTAACAACATCGATAGTATTAGTACACGTATTAAAAGATTACAGTATCAACTTATACAAACAAATTATGAAAATCAACCGAGCTAACATACGTTCTTTTTTCTTCGGTTTTCCATGGTTCTTTTTTTTTTTTTTGCTTCCCGAAATCGAGTTTCATCATCATAGGAGAATAACTCAAAAGGGTTAACAACTAGAAGTTAAAAGAAGGATCATGATCATCAAAGTTACAAACTTAGTGAAGATAAGGAGCTTGATATTGGTACCCGTTCCCGAAGTAGTTCCCATGGTTAGGAACTATGTTGTAAGTGGCGGTGCCGATAAACGAGTGAACGTGGTTTTCCGGTGGCGGTGGAGGGTAACCGTAAGGTGGTCGGTTGTCATACATGTACTGAGTTGGTGGTGGGTACCTGGCGGCATAGAAGCTTTTGTCAGCGGCGGCGGTGGCGGTGGTGTTGCGTGGCGGCCCGTATCCTGCTACGCCATTGGCTCGGGGTCTCTTGGATTGAGGTTTCACGACTTCAGTGGCTCGTTTCTTGTCGGCCTTGGCTTTCTCGAGTTGAAGGATACGTTTTTGAAGTGGGTCTAGAGGGTAACGATCTTCGAGCTTGTGTTCTTCTATGCATTTGGTGACGGCCTTTAGTGCCGATAGTTCTCGTTCACATACATCATTCTGAAATTTTAAAATTTGGAACATGTAAATCGAAAGAAATATGCGGATTTTTTTTGTGGGTAATTATTTAGATAAATGACCTTCCGACATGTGTTTTTTTTAAATCCATGATCTTTTAACAGATTTCTAGGCATTCTTGATTCTTGTGTATGGAATGGAAGTGACATTCTTTCGTTCTCAAATATGTCAAAAAGTCACGGACCGCTACAAAGTGATTTTACTAAAATACCCCTTGACCACATGTTCAACCAAACTCGATCTATACGAATTTTACAAGGTCAACTATCTTGGTCAACAATCATGTATGCTACAAAGTGATTTTACTAAAATACCCCTTTACCCCATGTTTATCACTACATTCAACCAAAAAACCCGATCTACATGAATTTTACAAGGCCAACTATCTTGGTCCAGGATCACGTATGCTACAGCCTACAAAGTGATTTTACTAAAATACCCCTTGACCACAGGTTTACATAAAGAACGAGGGAAAACCTGTGCAGTAGGAGAAGAGTTCGCGGCTTTGACAGCAGAAGGAGCTTTAATTGCCTCGGCCAAATAAGATTTCAGTAACGAAATGGGACAAAACTGCTCCGTGAGTTCAAATGCAAACGCTAGATTAACAGCATCGATGTGCCTTCCGCTATTCACCAACACATCAATTACACCTGAGAAAACAAAGAGGAAATAAGTAAATTATAAACTTCCGTTTAAATTGCACTTTTTAGGGTATTGATTTGGCATGGGTAATTTAGTAATTTACCAAATCTTTTGTGTCTATCTCCATGATTTTTTGTTCTATCTATTTTGGTGTGAATTGTTTTGTCCAAACGTGGACAATAGGTCTTACAGCGTACAAAATAAATGACCACAATGAGAAAGGCACACGGTTTTAGAAATATGTAATTATAACACTTTCTAATTAACTAAATAGAGGGAGGTTCAAGGGAAAACACTAAAAAAAAAGAAAACTGAAGAACACCCTGCGAACCCTCCGTCCGGATGGTATGCACAAATGCATACAAGCGATTGAAGTTGTTTTTTTTCCTATGCACCAATGCTTCTATAATTACATATGCATTAGTGCATATGCACAAATGCATGTTACAAATTACCGGTATGCATTTGTGCATACCGTCCAGATGGAGGGCTCCCAGGGTGTTCTTCAGTTTTCTCTTTTTTTGGCATTTTTCCTTGAACATGACCCTAACTAAATAACAATTTTACCCTTAACAACAGAGTGAGTTATGAATTTCTTCGGTCTCATAATCAAGGGTAGAATCGGAAAGCAGGCACTTACTTTTGAAAATGGAGACTTATTTTATCACAAACTAAAATAGAAATAAATAAAAATCTTATGAAACAAGAATATAGCAACCTGGCATCTTGTCGGACAACCCAAGAAAGCGGCAAAGATCTGCAGTCTGGTGACGCCGAGAAACCATCGGTATCAACTTGGATAAATCTTCGTGAACGAAATCCGAATCAATACCAAAAGTGGCAACAAGTTGTAAGAAAGCGTGAGCTTCCAATGAGTTCCCATTACTCACATCAAGATCGAGATCATCTAATTTCGGTTTCCATTCTTTTGCAATAATCTTCGCCCGTTCTTTCACATTTTCCGAAATCACTTTACTAACGGTATTCATGTCTAAATTCAAAAGCAGAATGCTAAGACACTCCATTAACATGATACATGTTCTTCGTAATCCTAAAAGATTCGAATCCTTTTTACCATCTGAAACGTAGAAACCGTTTAACGAATCCAAAACCAAACCACCGGGGTCCACCGCAGCCTTTAACGCAATCGGAATCTCCTCCTTAATGATAGCAAGATTCTTGCGGTTATCCGATATATATTTATGCAATCCTCCCGAATCCATCTCCTTACATAATTTAGCAAGTTCGGGATTTGATAAAAGTTTTATCAAATCCCCATTCTCGAATAACTTCTTCGTATTATCTTCTTCAGGTGGGCCCTCGCTGTTAATGGTTATGGATTCGTTACCATTTTTGTGTTTTCCAATGGCATTAGTGATAGAAGTGACGGCAGAATCTCTTTTTTCTTGAAGCTTAATCAATGAAGCTTCTTCTTTAGCCATAACAGCGGCATGACGGTTTTCCAGAAGTTTTTGGGATTGAACGGTTTTTGTTTCGAACTCCTTTTCTTGGTCTTCCAGCTCGGTAAAACGTCTTTTTAAGGATTTCTCGAGCCCGTGAAAATGTTCCTCGATTTGTTTCCATTTAAGGTTAAGGGTTACAGCTCGGTGACTTTCTAGCTCGGCAAATGCTTTCTGAAGTTGTTGTATTTTGGAGGTCGTGGACTCCAAGAGTGTAGCGACTGAATCCATGTCTTCCATGGCAAGAAAGCACTATAAACCTTCGAAATAAAACCAAAAAACCCGATTCATATTATAACAGACAAAATTGCAGAAAATATAAAATTCGATTAAAAGTCACAAAGATAACTCATAGTTATTTACATGACCAATTCTTTAGTCACAAAGGAAGACGACTTAATGAACATATTTCACAAATGGAAGGTTATAAATTGTGATGAAGGGCAGCAACATATAAACAGATTATCGCATTAAGTTTTGCATATTGAAACAAAAATTTGTCAAGAAATACCGCTTTTAAGTGTTGAACCTAAAAAAATAGATTTGGGCATGCCAACAATGATCGTCTGCCTTTTTGAGCATGATAACTAGAGGATGCTTGTAAATATCAAAAGTGGAAAGAAACCCCTCAAGAAAACCTTCGGTCTCATAATCTCATTCCTACATCCAAACCAACTATGAGCATCCCTCCTACACTGTAACATCACAGGCCAACCGTACCAGATATTGTTCGTTTTGTCCAGGCATTTGGACTCACGGTTTTAAAATGTGTCTATTAGAGGAAGTATCAAGTCCCTTATAACGCAACCTTTGTTCTCCACCCCAACCAATGTGGGATATTACATAGATAGACCAAAGACAGTATTAATAAATGCAGGAAAAGAACATGTTGAACCAGTCGATCATGGAAAATTCATGCTCCCCTTAGATGAAACCATTTCTTAAAACTCAAACCCTAACCCATTACAATAATCTATAACACTACCAAAGTCAATTGAGTTACTAAACATGAACTCAAACTCTTCACTAAATGAAAAAAAAAACATCCACCAACCAAACTAAAACTTCAAAAAACACAAATTGATGTTTAATTATGAATCAATTAAAACTTAGCTAGCTAGCTAGCGTGACAACTAGACCTAACCAACACACAATTATTGCAATTATAAACACAATAACAAAATCCTCATACTATCATCAATAGAGATGAAGATGATAAAAATCAAATTAATTGGATCTGAAAACATTACGATTAGGGTACGATTGCGATTGAGCTAACAGAGTAAGATATTAACAGAACTTACAGAAGTAGTTGGTGGTGGCGACGGCGGTGGTGGTGGTGGTGGTGTCGGCGGTGGAGAGGGTTGATGCACGGCGGCGAATTATGGAGTCCGATCAAGCCATTATGGTTTTGTGGAAGAGAGATAGAAGAGGAAAGTGAAAAACAAGGGGGTTCTGACAGAAAACTTTGCTTTTAGGGAAACTGGTGTATTTTTGCTATTGCCAGGTTCAATTCCAGTTAAGACACTCGCTTTGGTTAGGTGGGTGGGTCAGATGGGGTCTTCCATTTTTATCTTATAAATTATAAAACTATTTTTATTGTAAATTTTTAATTAATTCTTTGAATTTGATTACGATCTTTTAACTTTGCAAATAAATGTGATAATTTTGATTCATTTATTTAAAAATAGTCGATTTTTGGTTTAAAAAAAATAGTCGATTTTTGGTTAAAAATGAAACAAGTTAACTTTATTAAGGGCCGTTTTTTTTTTACCTTTTGACAGTTCTATTAAGAGAAGTCTTTGAATCGTTAATATATGAATTTTATTTGACAAAAAATATTATTTATTTCTCACGATTTAGAGATTTTATTGAATTATCTGTATTTAGAGTTTTTCTCTCTAATTGTCTAAAATAAAAAACAAGATTGCAATGTTGTTAGGGTATTTAGAGAAAATAAAACCTCATTTTCTTCTATTTTAACAATGTTGTTAGAGATACTCCTACTCAACTTATCTGACTTATTTATTTTGCCATCACAATATTTTGTTTTAGTCTTTTAGATTGTAGATCCAAGCACCCTTGGAAATAATTTTGATATTGACATGTAACTTAGCTATTGAAGTTTGAGTAAATTAAGTATGAAGGATATAAAATATTATATCAACCTGTATACCCTATAAAACTCATGTAACAATCTTGATTAAGCCTGGAGGCATACCATGACTCATAAATTATCATAATCAATTTGAAAACATGTTGTAACATAAACCTTACATAACAAAAATAACTTACAACAGAAACCCTGAATAAATAACATCTATATTGTTCATCACATAACAAACTAAGATAACAATTGAACCTACTATTTAAATATTAAAATCAACTACAATAATACTTAATTAAATGGTCAACTAGGTCTAGCACTTTATCCAATTGGGGTTATAGTTATTTCACATAGATTCGTATTAAACATCTTTGCGACTTAATCCGATGAATAATAGATTTGTTATGAATTTCACAAATATTATGAACTTTTTGATTTCAACACAACATAAAAGTTTCTTTTTTTTGGTTGGTGGGGGAGGGAGGGGGGGGGAGGATGCTCCAAGTTATGTCTAAACTGATCCCGATAAATTATGACTGTAATATATTAATCCTAATAAACTCGATGGTCACAATTGTTGTGTATCATGCCCTTAATACATGTTTCCAACTACAATCACATAATTAATTGTTGCTTAACATTATATGTTAGTATGTTACTAAAGCCACATTAATACAAAGATTTAATATAACAATTGTATGTATCTTCAATCAACGATTTGTCATGAAATTTATACTGCACTCTCTTTTATTTATGCGTCTAAGAGGTTGTTTACCAAACATTTACCCGGATAAGCGTTTACCAAATCATATTACCTTATGTCTTTACAAGAGAAATATGACAAGTACCAAAAATCTTACCCGATAAGAGCGAAGACAAGGAAAGCAGGAACCAACAGTCTTACCCGGTAAGTAATGACAACGACTCTTACCACGGTAAGCGCTTACCGGGTAAATTGTTACATACGATACTGTTTTGGTGGATTAAAATCTTACCCGATAAGTAAGTGATAGTGTTAAATTTTTCTGATAAACACTTATCAAGATAAGATTTGGTAAACAACCCACAAAACCACTCCAAAATCTTGAATTCTTCTTGTTTCTATCCTTTCCTCTTTTAAATTTACATTTCATGTGCTTGAAACCAAGTCCACATATTACATTTAATGACTAGCTAGTCCTTGGACTCATATTTTTTTAACCATTTAGTCCCTCATTCAGACTAACCATTATAAATAAGCCAAAAATAAAATAAAATTGGGGTGCTACCAGGGTCGTCCCTTGGCATGTTAAATATGAGATTTTGAACAGCGCCCCAAATATTTTGGGGCCCAATTTTACATGTGTTTAGGGTGTTTCGTCGATCAATGTAAAGCTATAACCGAAATTCTTAGGTTCAGGTTCAAATTATTAATAGTTTGGGTTCAGATTGTTAATCGTTTAGATCTAATCCGTTTTTGTGCTTAATATATATATATATATATATGTTATCTCATTTATGTAATGTAATCAAAAGATTCAGATGTAATAAGGCCTCCAAAAAGATTGGAACGGCCCTGGATGCTACAACTCCAATAGAGATGATGAAATATAATTTCTATATCATCAATCAATCAATCAATCATGTATGAATGTATTTTTCGTTAGCCTCCATAACTTTATTTTCTTTTGGATAACATGACAAAATAAATGGTCGTAACAAGTTGATATAACTTGGGTCCAAAAACATAAAAGTTAACTTTATTTGGATTGAGCATCAACTTTTTATCTATTTTATTATATTTATAAATAATTAATTCATTAAACATGGTTATAAAATTACACCACCAAAATAATAATCTGATGTTTTAAAAAACAAATTAATAGGCAACGAACATTTAAATGCATTTACACATCTTCCAGTTAATTTTACTTTTAGCTAAAATTGAAATAAAATATGGTTAAAATTAACTTATTTATAAATAGATTTATTTATATTTATATCTCCCTAAAAAATATACCATTTTCTAGAAGCATGTATGTAATTTTTGACCCAAACTATATATAATATAATAATAGAGAGATTCAAATGAGAACTTTGTATATTTAAATAAACAAATGAACACCCTTAGAATCATATATGATGTGGGTCCCACACAATAAAAAAATCATATCTGATTCAATGGTGCCCACCTATTGAATCATATATGATTTTTTTATTGTGTGGGACCCACATCATATATGATTCTAAGGGTGTTCATTTGTTTATTTAAAGATGAGTGGTTCTCGTGTGATCCCTTCACTATAATATATATATATATATTTATTTATTTATTTATTGAGGAAGGTTTAAAGAAAAACGCTTAAAAAAAGATAAAACTGAAGAATACACTGGAAACTCTCCATCCAAACAATATGCATTAATACATACAAGCGTTTTCTCCTTGCTCGCATACTTAGGGGCCGTTTACCAAATTTTACCTGGGTAAGTGCTTACCAGCAAAATTTAACACTACTCCTTACTTACCGGATAAGATTTTAGTCCACCAAAACGGCATCGTATGCAACAATTTACCGGTAAGCGCTTACCGGGTAAGGGTCGTCGTCATCACTTACCGGGGGTTAAGACTCTTGGTCATTGATTTCCTTGTCTTCACTCTTATCGGATAAGATTTTTGGTACTTTTCATATTTCTCTGGTAAGGTAATATGACTTGATAAGCGCTTACCCGGATAAGCGTTTGGTAAACGACCCCTTAATTGACGTTATGCTATTACACCCACTAGCATACCACACACATTTAATACTTTCTCCTTGTTTGCAACATTCATATTTCAACACTCCATTTCACTCACATACCACTATATGAATAAAACTGGTTCTTAACAATAATACATAAATATTTATCCATTCAAAATGTCAAGATAGACAAATACATGTCTTACAATAAAACAATTAAACTTATATATTATTCGATAATTTTTTATTTCTTTTTAAAAAATTAGTATCCACCAACTTCTAACATATTTATCAAAATCTAATTATTTTGATATAAAACATCAAAATCTTTTGATTATGCTTTTTGAAATGATTATCTCCTTATTGGGACTCAAAGTTATAAAAACTACTTTTTAATGTTTTTGGTTAACCTTATCTTAATTATAACTATATATTTATTTATGGGTTAAATAACCACTTTAAATGACTATCTTATTTTTTTTAATCATAAATATCTGAACCAACTTGTTCATACCTCAATTAGTTTTAGAAGCCTTGAAAATTGTCAAAATAAAATAAAATTTAATGGTCTTGCAAGACTCAAAAGGGTTATAAATGTGACACAACATCACACAATAAATTTAATCTGATATTTGAGTAACTTATAACCTTCAGTTGTGGCCTATCACTTGTCATTACCATAAATTTAATCTGATTCGAAAATCATTAGGCCAACAAGCAACTTTGACCTTAACTCTTAAAAGCCATTAAAATAAAATAACATATCAGATTTGCAAACAATCAACACCAACAATACGATATCTTGTCAGCTAATAAATATTTCATACTAGTTAAAGAGGGTATATTTAGAAACACAGTCATCTAATTTTTAAAGTGAATGTTTATTTTGAGACAATCATAAATAAAGAAAAAAAAGAGACAAATGGACATATTCATAAAAAAATGAAATATATTATATAAAGATAATCAAATAGAAAGGATAATAGAAATCGATTTCAATTTCGATCAATTTATAATAAATAGAATTCCAAATTCGAAATAAAAAAATAAAAAATGAGAATTCTATTTATAATCCCTGTAAACATTTATTTTGAGACGGAAAAAGGTATTTGATTCAAATAACTCTTCTTAAACTCTCACCTAAACATACTTCACTTAAATATCATAAAATCGTTTATTACTTTTCATCTCAAAATAAATGTCAACATTTCTATTCTAATTTTTCATAAAATAAAGGTTTATTTTCAACAATGAATGTTTACTTTTCCGTATTACCCTTATAAGACCGAATTTATTTTTCCTTTATCATTAAGAGTATAGTTGGATTTTACTTAATCAAAAAAAAAATAATACGTCAATTTTAAAATAAATATCCACATTTCTATTTTATTTTATCCTAAAATAAAAGTTTGCTTTAAAAAACAAATAAATTCCTATTTTACCTTAATTATAAGATGGAAATTTCCCCCCTTTATTATTAAGGATAAAACTATCCTTATTTAATTAAAAGTGTAACAATATCACATTATTAAAAAATATGTGTCATTTAATCATGAATGTTATTTTAAGACGTAAGGAGTACATATTCCTAAAGGGTTGAGTTTCGATGAGAAGAAGAGTAAACGTGAAAAACTTAAGAAATGATCTCCAACATTGGATGCACATTAGAATGAGATGTATCACGATGCACCGGATCAATCATCGTATGAAGCCCACTTCATGCGCTTCATACGTGAATTTGAGATTAAAAGTAATCAATGGTCCAGATCCATTCTTACGTTTCTCACCTTAACTCTTCTTCTCACACGAACCTGTACCTATTCCTAAAACTACATCTCTTTCTTCATTATATACATCTATTTTAAAACAAAAGAATTACAATTTTAAATCACACCATCCTCCACCCAAAAAAAAATTAAAAAAATTAAGATTACATTTTTCATAATTCACTCTTAAAAACAAAAAAATATGATCATAACTTTGAAAAGAAAAAAAAAACATTATCAAAATGCTATCAAACGTCATCCTTCATGAAATTGCATTCCATTTTACCCAAAGAGCCAAAGGTCATGCTTTCACACGCTTTTCACCTTTTTTCCTCCTCAATTTACCCAAATAGTAACAAAACATCTGCAAGTCAAGCATCCCACCCCCCATTATTAGTCGTCTGTCTTCCCCCTTTCAGTCGTCGATTCAATTCAACCTTCATAACCATGAATTTGACCCGATTACCCACAATTTTCTCTCTTCTCACCCATTCATGTTCGACAATTTCATCCTGCTCAAGATCTTGAAGCTTCCCACTCTGTAAATTTCTCATTTTCTTTCGTTTTATTTGCTGTATTTCTTCAATTTATGCGAAATTCGTTCTTGGGTTTGAAGGAATTTTTTATTGTTTAGAGTCGATGATGGTGTTTTGTTTTATGTATTTGTCGTTAAATTTATTTGGGGGTATTGTGAATTGTGATGTTTTGGGGTTTGATTTAAAGTGTGTTTTAGCGATTAGGGTTTATGATCTTTGAGTTGGGTGATTGGTTTAATTACTGACTGGTTTTGCAATTCGTTTAAGTATTGTGAAAAGGGTACTGAATAGTAGTTGAATTTGGGGTTTTAGGCGATGAAGATCGATAAACATTTTGGTGAATTTGTTGTTTAATTAGGTCTTTAATTTCTTGAATTTTTGTTGTTTTGTTGTTTGAATGATCCAATTTATTGATTTTGTAAGCAATTAAGTAGTAAAATAGGTACTTAAATGATTGATTTCAAACAGAAGTATGAAGAAAAATTGTTTTGTTAGCATTTAGTTTGCATAATTTGTCTCAATTTCGTTTGTTATTAGAAACGTTGCGATTTCATGCGTTACTGAATGTAAAATAGGTACTTAAATGTTTGATATGTCACATCTGAGGTATCAAAATGAAGGTTTTATAAGTACTGCATACACAAAATAGGAATCAAATCAAAGTACATTGCATATTCATGTTTTACTTTATGTAAACAGTAAACTAGGTACTTAAATGTTTGATATGTCACATCTGAGGTATCAAAATGACGGTTTTGTAAGTACTTGTATAACACAAAATAAGAATCAGATCAAAGTACGTTGCATATTCATGCTTTACTTTATTTGAACAGTAAACTAGATACTTAAATGTTTGATATGTCACATCACATCTGAGGTATCAAAATGAAGGTTTTGTAAGTACTGTATACACAAAATAGGAATCAGATAAAAGTACGTTGCATTTTCATGCTTTACTTTATATAAACAATAAAGTAGGTACTTAAATATTTGACATGTCACATCTGAGGTATCAAAATGAAGGTTTTATAAGTACTGTATACGCAAAATAAGGATCAGATCAAAGTACGTTGCATATTCATGCTTTACTTTATGTAAACAGTAAACTAGGTACTTAAATATTTGATATGTCACATCTGAGGTATCAAAATGACGGTTTTGTAAGTACTGTATACACAAAATAGGAATCAGATCAAAGTACGTACTTTATATAAACAGTAAACTAGGTACTTAAATGTTTGATTCAGACATCTGAACATATCTTGTTTCTTTCGCTATCTTTTTCAGGTTCGTTTCTTCATAACCGAGGTTTTTTATAAATCCGCAATATAATGGCTCGTATCTGGATGATAACAACACTGAATACCCGAACTATAATTGGTTTATATCTCTTAATCGTACTTATATCCATTGATTTTAGCAATGCTGTTCAAAGTGATATCGAATGCTTGAAATCCATCAAAGCATCACTCGAAGATCCCGAAAACTTATTATCTACGTGGGATTTTAACAACAATACCGAAGGGTTTATTTGTAGATTTACAGGTGTCGATTGTTGGCATCCCGATGAAAGCAAAGTTCTAAATATCCGTCTTTCTGATATGGGATTAAAAGGCGGGATTCCCGCTGGACTCAAAAACTGTACCTCGATGACGGGATTAGATCTTTCGAGCAACAATTTGAACGGGCCGTTACCTTCTAATATGTCGGATGTTCTTCATTTTGTAACGTCTCTTGATTTATCGTCAAACAACTTATCCGGCGAGATTCCGGCGAGCATTGCAAATTGTTCGTTTCTTAACGTTCTTAGGCTCGAAAACAACCATTTTACGGGCCAGATTCCGTTGGAATTGGGCGGGCTTAATCGGATTAAGGAGTTTAGCGTTGCTAATAATCGGTTAACGGGCCAGGTTCCGACTTTTACGAATGCTACTTTCACGGTAGAGAGCTATGCCGGGAATCCCGGGTTATGTGGACGGCCGTTGGATCCTTGTGAAGCGGGATCGAAGAAAACCCACACGGGGGTGATCGTTGGGGCGGCAATTGGCGGTGCCACCATTGCCGCTTTGGTTGTAGGTGTTAGTATGGTGTTCCTTATGCGAAAGGTGGTTAGAAAGAAAGAAGAAGATCCCGATGGAAATAAATGGGCTAGGAGTATCAAAGGAGCGAAAACTATTAAGGTAAGATAATTTATATCTGTTGTTGGAGTCTCACATCAACTAGACATAGACTATTAAACCGTGTTTTTATATGGAGGAACCTTGCGTCCTAGGTGGTGGTAGACCCCTATAAATGTGTTTATTTTAGAAAGGGATTCAAAGGGTTTCAAATATTTTATCATGGTATCAGAGCAGGTTCAGCACCACCTAGGACTCTGACACACTTTTTCACATAGTACCATGTAGGATTCTTGACACACTTTTTTACCATGGAGTCCCTAGGTGGTGCTAGACGTCAGACAAATCTGTCTATTTTAAAAAGATATTTAAAGGGTTTTTTAGGTATTTTAAGGGTCCTTCTTTTGAGAATCCATAAAACTGTGATAATCTTGAAAACTAGTGCATCATGTGCTATTTTTCTTATGATTATCTTTTCTTCATCTGAGACTAGCATTTAGAATATTGATTAACATATATTCGTTTCACAATGTGAACCTTTTTAGCCTGTTTGTGAAACAAAAGTTGAATGTAAAAAAGTTTCACTTCGTGAACCGAATACAGATAAAGCAAACACGTTGTAAAACAAGTATAAGTTCATCAGTACATTAAATGCTAGCATTAGATGAGAAAAAAATCATGTTAAAAAATTACCGTAAGATAAAAGTTCTCACAATATATGGAGTTATCAGTTATCACAAATCTGTCTACTTCTTGTTTAATTTCCATTCATTTTTCCATCAAAATTTACTAACTTTTGATCCAAAAAATTGCAGCTATCGATGTTTGAAAATCCGGTTTCGAAGATGAGATTGAGCGATCTCATGAAAGCTACCAACAGCTTTAGCAAAGACAACATCATAGGATCGGGAAGAACCGGTTCGTTATACAAAGCAACACTCGAAGACGGAAGTTCACTTATGATCAAACGACTGCAAGACACTCAACACTCGGAAAAAGAATTCGCATCGGAAATGTCGACGCTCGGAAACGTCAAGCACCGAAACCTTGTTCCGCTTCTCGGGTTTTGCGTCACTAAACAAGAACGGCTTTTAGTCTATAGATACATGCCAAACGGAACCCTACACGATAAGTTACATTCCGTTGGTGATGACGGAAAACGGCTGGAATGGCGGTTACGGTTAAAAGTCGGGATCGGAGCCGCCAAAGGGTTCGCGTGGCTCCACCATAACTGCAACCCTCGGATCATCCATCGGAATATAAGCTCGAAATGCATCTTGTTAGATGGCGATTTCGAGCCGAGAATCTCCGATTTCGGACTCGCGAGGCTTATGAACCCGGTTGACACCCATTTGAGCACGTTTGTGAACGGTGAGTTTGGCGATATCGGTTACGTTGCACCCGAGTACGCACGGACCCTCGTGGCTACACCGAAAGGTGACGTTTATAGCTTCGGTGTGGTGCTACTCGAGTTGGTAACGGGCGAGAAACCGACCCGTGTGGCTAAAGCTCCGGAAACGTTCAAGGGTAATTTGGTCGAATGGGTTTCGATTCTTTCAACGGAATCGAAACTTCAAGATTCGATAGATGAATCGTTGGTCGGAAAGGGGTACGATAATGAGGTTTTTCAGGTTCTTAAAGTCGCGTGTAGTTGTGTTTTGCCGGTCGTTCATAAGGAGCGGCCGACGATGTTTGAAGTGTACCAGCTTTTACGGGCGATCGGCCAAAATTACCACTTCACTACCGATGACGAGATTTTGATGCCGACCGATAATGGTGATGCCGGTGATATTGAACTAATCGTTTCTCGTGATGTACGTGAACATCATTGATCGATAAGGTAACGTATTAAGTGGTCGTGTAAGGTATATGTAATTATATGTTCTTTGTCGTTGCTTGAATAAATGTTATAGCGTATACGCATATATATTATATATATAGGTTGAAGAACCGTAAGTTTTTGATTTTGTTGTATGTAATAGAACTTTTTCTAGAGAAATATGAATATGTATTTGAAGGAATGAGGTCTTGCTTTTGGGACTGTATTGAGCCTATCGAGCAAAGGGGACATTGTGTCCCCTTCTGAAGGCTCGGGCAGTCCCTTAAAAGATATGATTGATAATGGTTCGGTTGAGAACCGTAATGATTTTCATGACAAGTACCATGAATAATGAAAATGTACGATATATATGAATATTTAGATAATATTCATCGTGAATAATTAATGAATAGTTAGTTTTTACGGTTCTCAAAAGTAATTTACAGATTTATATTTGAATTCCTATGAATAATTTCTAATGTTGGTTCACAAATCGCGTGTACATTTTCAAATATATTTTCTCCCGAATTTTTTTCATGGATTCATATATGAATGTTTACTTAACCTTCTTTTTTCATGATATTTAGTTTTCTTACTTGAATAGACCAAGATATTAGAAAATGTGTAATAAGTTATTATAAGAAAACTTATTTTTTAAAACAAAAGCTCCAATAGATTATCTATAATTTCTTTAAAATACAAAACTAAAAAAAATCAAAATATCTAAAAGAATTACATTTAACTCCAACAGATTATTTATTCTAGAGATTTCAACAATAATCGTATTATTAAAATTTTAAAATACTCTTTAACTTTATCATTTTAATACCCTTTAAAAAATTATGTATATTACAGTAATAATTCAATCTTTTTGATGAAAAAAAACATCAATTTCTTAGAGTTTTTTTTTTCTCTATCCAAAAGTGCATGTTTAAAAATTAACATTTTATAATATATTTAAAACAATTCAATAAAAATGTAATATGTTATTAGTACAAACACAAAGTTTAGAAGATATTTACGATAAATGATGATTTTAAATGACCATTACATGTAACTTTATTAAAAATAAATAAATTAATCAAGGTTCTAAAAAATGCGTTATAGCACGCCATAATGTCGAGGCGTGGCCTCGCCGTCACGCTAAAGTCCGTGGCGCGACTCTGAGGCGTGACTTGCAGTATGACGCGTTATGACGTGTTATGACGCGTTATAAGGCGTGATTTGGGTTTTTTTTGTAAACCTTGTGTATTTGATATAAAATTATGAATGCATATTTCCTCCTTTGTTTGTAATTTTATATGAATTTAATTTGTTTAATCATTATTGTTTATTACACTGGCTCGTATAGACATATGTATATCATATATATATATATATATATATATATATAAAGATTTGGCGCTTTAAGTCGCGCCTTACAAAACGTCATGGCCTTGCCGTAACTCGTAAGGCTTGAGGCTTGACTTCGCCGTCACGTCACGTCTCACGCCATCTAGAACCTTGATATTAATTAATAAGTTATTTTTATTAAAATTAATAATAATAAATAACAATTAATGTTAATGAAGGTGTATTTAAAAAAGCCACATAAATTACTAAAACATTACTACATCCAAAACTACCATTTCGATAAAGCAGTATATAAGCTAAATTATGTATAGACATGAACGCTAAAAATATCTTTTTAACTTAGGTTATGTTTGACAAACTAACTGATAAGCTAGCTGATGGCTTATAAGCTAGCTGATGACTTATAAGCTAGCTGACGAACAAATTATGTTTGGCAAAAACTAGTTGATAATCATTTAAATGACTAAAAAAGACATATTGAAAAAATAATAATTAATATTAATGAGGGTATAATCGGAAAAGATGACAAAAAACTCTTAGGCTATGTTTGGCAAACTAGCTGATAAGCTAGCTTATGACTGATAAGCTAGCGTATGACTTATAAGGTAGCTAATGACTTATAAGCTAGCTGGTAGCTGATAAGCTAGCTGATGAATAAGTTGTGTTTGGCAAAAACTAGCTTATGAGCATGTGAAATGACTAAAAAGGGCATGTTGAAAGTAAATAAATAATATTAGTTAGGGTTATAATTGAAAAAAGTGTCAAAAAGCTCTTCATAAACTACTCCAAGTAGCTTATCGATAAGCTAGCTTATAGTGACTTATAAAACATGTGCATCCAAACGATTACTCAGAAAATAAGCTAGCTCATAAGTCAGCTTATAAGCTAGCTTATTTTTGCCAAACAATGCCTTAATAAGCTACTCAAAGTAGCTTATCAATAAGCTAGCTTATAAGTTAGTTTATGTGCATGTATACTGAAAATAAGATAACTTATTTTTGCCAAACAATGCCTTATTTTCGTAAAACAAATACCTGTAGCATTTTCAACAGCATCTCTAAAAATTAAAAAAAAAAACAATTTTTATTCTTGTAACTCAATTTTAACTTTTAGTTCTTAGGTTTTAAAACGATGATGAAACAGGCATGTGCAGAGGTAATAATGGCGATGAACATTGCATTGATCGCCTTGGAAAACGACCCAAACTGATAATAAATACTAATAGTGTTTGGAGGGACCTTCAAAGTAATTCGATCGTAATAATTGGAAGGCTCACAAAATATCTCTACAACGGTTATCGACTTTAAAAAAAAAAACACCATAATCAAACCATCGAATCCGCAGAATCACTCGCCATTCTTCATCAATTTCCTTAAACCCACTTCCATGATCAATTTCCTACACAAACCCCATTAAAATTTCCCTAAAATTTAACCATCATTTTCTCCGATTTATCCAAAACCCTAATCGAAAAACCCTTTCTGACATCAAAATGGAGTTCAACACCATCAAAATCAATTCAACTTTCACTTCACCATTTGAGAGCACTCCAAAAGGAGATGATGAAAACACTTCATTCAGAAAGCCACTAAGTTTATGGCCAGGTATGTATCATTCTCCTGTCACCGCTGCTCTGTGGGAAACTAGGTCAAAAATCTTCGAAAATATAATTGATCCACCAAAAGATGCACCTCCACAAAGCGAATTGCTCACAAGAGTTCCGTCTCAAAGCAGGACTACGATTCTCTATAATTTCTCAACTGATTATATATTGAGAGAACAGTATAGGGATCCATGGAATGAGGTCAGAATTGGGAAATTGCTTGAAGATCTTGATGCCCTAGCTGGAACCATTTCGGTTAACGTACCAATTTTGATTCTATGGTTGCAAATTGCTGCTCAGTTTTTGTGTTTCCATATGGGTTTTTGAGGGGTGTTTAAATTGAATTTGAATGTAGAATACTAGAATTATGGATTTGAAGCCAAAAAGATGCAATCATCATCATAACATTCATTCTGTTGTTGAACATTTGAGTTGTTTTTGCTCAAATTTTGTCAAACCAATAGTTTTTTTTTTGGTAACATATTAGGGTCTGTCTGTTAGCAGCTTAACGAGCTTAATGGGAATCATAGCTTATTTGGTGGCTGTTTGGCAGTTGCTGAATGGTTTGGTGCAGAATGATTAAGTGGTCAGAATGATTAAGAGATTCTTATGATATAGTGCAAAATGAAATATAATTGTTTGGTAATCGTTTAGAATGAAATTAGGGCTCTGAATGGTTAAGGGAGGTCCATGATATAAAATGATTCAGAGGGCCTTGGAACCATTAAGAGACGGACTTAATTTTTGCCAAACAGGATTCACCTCTTAGCGATTCAGAGGTTGCCTCTTAATGGAACTGTTAATAGGTAAACAAACAACTTTTAGTCAATAGTCACTTATACGTAACTGTTTGGTAGTGGCTTAATGTTATAGAAAGTGGGTTACTTATTTAGTAAGCTTCAAGGGGGGAGTTTTATGCAGAAAACCAATTTTTTTCAACCTCCTCCCTATTAAAAAAAACATGCTCCTTCCTTCGAATAAAAAGTCCTCCCAAACAAAAACTTTCTCGATCTATATAGACAGATTAATCCACATAGACAACTTTATCCATACCGGACTTGATGGAAAACCAACCAAAGGAGTGTGTTTTTTAATTGGTAACTGGGAGGGGCTGGTTTGGAAAAAAAGTTGGCTTTATGCATAAAGCTCCCTCTACAAGCTTATCGAATAAGTCACTTTCTATATCATTAAGCCACTACCAAACAATCATATATAATTGAACGAATAAGTTGCAGTTTTATTTGGACTAACATAGGTGGGACTAGCATTCTATTCTAGCTAGACTTGTTTTATGGATTTAATTATTGTTCATATATAAGTTTCTTGCTGACTGGATATTAGTAACTTGGTATATTTTGGTTGCAAATCTAGCATTGCTCTGATGATGATAGCATAACAAGGCCCCTATTGCTGGTTACTGCATCTGTTGACAAAATGGTTCTCAAGAAAACAATTAGTGTTGATCACAATCTCGAAATGGCGGGTGCAGTTACATGGGTTGGGCAGTCTTCCATTGAAGTTCATCTTGAAGTCACCCAGTTGTCAAACGGTACACACACACACACACACACACATATATATATATAGGGGCGGGTTCAAATGAGAACTCAAATTTGGTTGTGAACGTGAGGACAAATGAGAGGACGACACGTGTCATATTCAGATTGAATAATGCTACATTCAGACTGAATAATACTACAATTCAGTCTGAATATGACACGTGCGGCGCTCTTATTTGTCCTCACATTCACAACCAAATTTGAGTTCTCATTTGAACTTTCCTCCCTCTCTCTCTCTCTCTCTCTATATATATATATATATATATATATATATATATATATATATATATATATAGAGGAAAGTTCAAATGTGAACTCATTTTTGGTTGTGAACGTGAGGACGAATCTCAGCCACTTATCCGGTCAATAAAGGCGGCTTTGACCTGGTTCCCCTCCTTTAATAATCTCCACCCTCCCATGAATCGCGTCAATCCTCCGTGATCGCGTCCACCATAACCGAAGATGTGTGGCTGAGATTCGTCCTCACGTTCACAGCCAAAATTGAGTTCACATTTGAACCTAACCCTATATATATATATATATATATATATATATATATATATATATATATAGGGGACCTTCATTTGAGAACCCATTAAATTGTGATAATCTTGAGAACCGGTGCATCATGTGCTATTTCACATGATTTTTTTCAATCTACTGCTTGGATTTAGTGTATCGATTAATACATATTTGTTTTACAATGTAAACTTATGTGTTTGTGAAACAAAAAAAACACGACTAAAAAGTTTCACATGTGAACTGAATACATACGAAACAAACACATTGTGAAACAAATATACGTCTTAGATGGAAAAAAAAATCATGTGAAATATTACCTTATAAAACTAGGGTCTAAAATGATAAGACTTCTAATGGAGAAATTAAATTACTCCCTCTATTATTAAAGGTAAACTTGTCATTTAGTTAACAAAAAAAAGTGTAATTATCTTACGTTTTTGACATAGCGACATTGGTTTTGTAGATGGCAACGATACTTCGGAATCAATAGCTTTAACGGCAAACTTTATATTTGTGGCCCGTGATTCCAAAACCGGAAAAGCAGCTCCCGTGAATCGACTCTCACCAGAAACGGAATCAGAGAAATTGCTCTATGAAGAAGCAGATGCAAAAAACCGATTAAGAAAATTAAAGAGAAAAGAAAACAAAGGGGTCGAAAATGGAGAAAAAGATCGACTTTATTCGTTATTGGCCGAAGGACGTATTTTTTGCGATATGCCCGCTTTGGCTAATCGAGATAGCATTCTTCTTAGAGATACCCGGCTTGAAAACTCGTTGATCTGCCAACCACAACAAAGGAACATCCATGGCCGAATCTTTGGCGGGTTTTTGATGCATCGAGCTTTCGAGTTGGCTTTTTCGACTGCTTACACTTTTGCCGGATTGATGCCGCATTTTCTTGAAGTTGATCATGTTGATTTTCTAAGACCCGTGAGTGCTTTTTCACTAAATGTTACTCCCTTATGTACCAAAATAAATGTCCACAATGAAAAAGAGACGTAATTTTTAGAGATGTGTGATTTTTACACTTTTTAATTAATTAAATGACAATTTTACCCTTGACGATATAGGGAATAATGAATTTTCTAGATGTCATGGTTAAGGGTAGAATTGGAAAGTAGACACTTAGGGTTGTTTGGTTGGTTTTCCGTTAAGTCCTATATGGATAAAATTGTCTGAGTAGATTAATCTGTCTGTTTAGATTGAGAAGGTTTTTGTTTGGATTTTTTTCCCGTAGATGGAAGGAGCGTGTTTTTTTAATTGGGATAGCAGATTTGGGAAAAAACTTGGCTTTCTGCATAAAGCTCCCTCCTAGAAGCTTATTGAATAAGCCACTTAGGGGCTGTTTTGTTGGTTTTCCATTAAGTTCTATATGGATAAATCTGTCTGTGTGGTTTAATCTGTTCGTATAGATTGAGAATGTTTTTTTTGCGAGGGTTTTTTCATATATGAAAGACACCTGTTTTTTCTTTATGGGGGGGGGGGGTTGAATTTTTTTGGCTTTCTGCATAAAGCGCTCTCCTAGAAGCTTATTGATAAGCCACTACCAAACAGTCCTGTATAGCTGACCGAATAAGCTGAGCGTCATTAAGCTGTGAACAAACAGGCCCTCACTACCCAACAGTCATATTTATTTGAGTCCCATTAAGTTCATTAAGCTTCTAACAAACAGACCCTAAGGGTTCACATTTCTATTATAATTTTTTTATCCCATAATAAGTATCCACTTTCCAAAGTACGTACCTAGTTTCCAATT
The DNA here is from genome assembly GCA_036898165.1 of Silybum marianum. Lineage (NCBI taxonomy): Eukaryota > Viridiplantae > Streptophyta > Magnoliopsida > Asterales > Asteraceae > Silybum > Silybum marianum. The sequence continues at coordinate 3,356,574 of CM072530.1, forward strand.
CTACCCTTAATTATGAGATACTCATAAAATTGCTCCCTTTGTCATCAAGGGTAAAATTTTCATTTAGTTAGTTAAAAAGTGTAATAATTACACCATTCTAAAAGGAGGTGCGCCTTTTTCAATATGGACATTTCTTGTTTCCACTTTTTGCATAAAAATAACTTTTGATTTTTTTGTTTTTTCAGGTGGATGTTGGCGATTTCCTACGTTTCAAGTCGTGCGTATTATATACGGAATTTGACGATGCAGAACAACCGTTAATCAACGTTGAAGTTGTTGCTCATGTTACAAGGCCCGAGCTGAGGTCTAGTGAGGTTCGTTTTGTTCTCAAATTTATATTTTTCTTATAGCTGGTTTTCCATTAAGTCCTGTATGGATAAAGATGTCTGTGTGGATTAATCTGTCTGTATAGACCGGAAAGGTTTTCTTATAGATGGATGGAGTGTGTTTTTAATCGGGAGAGGCGGGGTTGGAAAAAAACTTGGCTTTCTACATAAAGCTCCCCTCTAGAAGCTTACTGAATAAGCCACTTTCTATATCATTAAGCTACTATTAAACAATCATGTATAGCTGACCGAATAAGTTACGACTCCTATAACAAATGCACCCTAAAATGTTGCCACAACCGGATTATAATTGTTTGTGTGCAGGTTTCAAACACGTTCTACTTCACGTTTACGGTCCGTTCAGAGGCGAAGGCCAATGATAGCAACGGTTTTAAGATCCGTAAAGTGGTTCCAGCCACGGAAGAGGAAGCACGTAGGATTCTTGAGCGTATGGATGCTGATTCTCAGGGAAATGTCTGAATTTGGAAAGCCATTGATAAAAAGAATATTGAAGGTGATTTAGGGAGTTGTGAGTTCTTGAGGTTAAAAGGTGTTAATTCTGATGAAGTTTGTTGGTTCTGAATCTGATACCATGTTAAAAGAGTGTAGTAAATTTGCAGTGGAGGAAATAATAATAATAATAATTAATAATGTAGCAACTAACATCAAGATTAAACTTGAATTCTAACTGTTGTTTAAAGATTCTTGAATTGGAAAACAATGCAATTTATTTTCTAAAGTATATAATATTTATATGGTATGTATTTATGTATGTATATAAGTAATTTGTAAGTAATTTTTCTGGTATAAATCAGAAAATATCTTCAGTTTACTTATGTATGCATATCGTATAAGTGAATGGTTATTAGAGTGTTCATGAGTTTTTTATTTTTGGGGTTTTTCCTGAGAACCTGGATATTTATATCCGGTAAATGATTATGTACACTTTTGTTTAACGATAATTTTTACGTGGGTGCCAAAAACAATTATTTTTCCTTGGGTGCTTAAAACGATGAAACGTTTATGATACAAATTTCTAAATTGCTAATTGCTGGAAATATCTCGTCAACATCTCTAACAGATTCTCTAAAAAAACAATGAGTTTTCAAATTAGAATAACTCTCCAAAAATAATCTATGAAATAGAAATTATTTTTATTGTTCCTATCATGAATTTTTTTTAAATTAAATATATAAGAGAGTTAAATAATATTTTATGAAATATATTAAATATTTTAATAAGATAACTCATATTGTAATCTCCAAAGTGAAGAATCCGTTGATGAATATAAGTTTTCTTTCAAGATTTTAACTTTTAGTTCTCAATTTTAGAAAACCTGTGAAAGATTCTCAGGCTTCTAGCTAGAAATGGGTATTCAGGAATGATAGGTACGAACCAATTTTGCAATTCTTTTAGGACATGTCACGAATCGGTTCAACCAAAAGTGGTTACTACGACAAAAATTATGTAATTTTTTATATTTTATTTTTTTGTAATTTTTAAATAATTTATATGAGTTTTAGAAGATTATATTTGTTTCAAATTAATAATGTTATCGAAGAAATAGATAACATATAATTAAGAACCAAAAGAGAATAGTTAATATAAAAACGGCCTGGTTAGGATATGGGTCCAACTAATTACACAAAATCTCTATTTATTTGTTAGAAGACCAATGTGGACCGAGATCGGTTATGAAAGGATCGATTCAAGCACGTTGGAGACTGAGACTGATATAAAGACCAGTCGGTGAACCAGTTTGTCCACCTATACTCTTAGCTATCAAGACGGTTTGATATTTGACCTTCACGTGGTATACATATTTTCTTCTGCCTACAATGGAAAATGACAAATTGACTTTCAAATCATCGGTTTTAAATAGGAAAAGAAAGGTGGTAATTTTAGTATTTTCAGTTAGTTCAAAGTCATTTGTTTTACAATATTTTTAGAATTTTATTAAGAGTAAACTACAAATTTGGTCCGTGTGATTTTGTCAAAAGTAATATTTTTCGACCCTATAGTTTTGAAATTACAAGATAGTCATCATAGTTTGTAAAAATGCTTAGATTTAGCCTCTCCCTATAACGGTTGTTAAAAAAATTCGTTAAATAAAGGACATTTTTGTCCCTTAATCAATTCATTTGTCTTTTACCCAATCAAAAACGATTTAATGATTTTGGTCATGTGGTTTTTGATTGGATAAAAAAATCAAAATATTGATAAAAGAACGACAAAACCCCTTTATTTAACATATTTCTTTAACGGTCATTAAAGAAAGATATCAAATCTAAACGTCTTTTTAAACCATGATCACAATTTTGTAATTTCGAAACTAAAGGGACAAAAAGTGTTATTTTCGACAAAATTGTTTTTACAAATCAGATGGAAGTTGTTATTTTTGACAAACCATGGGGACCAAGTTTACAGTTTACTCTTTTATTAACTTACCCGAGCATTATTATTTATAAAAAGAGTATTCTAGGCATTTGTCTAGACTAATCCATGACAATTTTAAGAGTGCTAAGTCATGCAGTCCTGAGATAAATCCCCGGTGACCACAAGTTGTTTGCGTCTAGATTCGAACCTGAGGTAGATGAGTTATCTAACTTCATCCCTTACAAGTTTTAATCAGTACACCACAAGCCTTATAGTTAACATTATTTTTTTTATTACAAAAAACATGAAAATTAAACATAATGAGTAAGTCAACAAAATTATATTGTGTATACATACAGAAAATAAGTGTATATATATAATTAGGCAATGATGATATAGGAGTCACATGCATGGAGGATAAAATGTTCCCCAAACCAATTATTCTATATCTTTTTTATGTGGTCGGTTTTTGCCTTAAATTCCCATTTTTTGAAAACCTCCTTACATGTGCATGTGTTCTCCATTTTTTTTAAATATATATATACATATACGTCTAATATTTAAAGTATATAATGAATTTAATAATAAATTTATGGGCTTTTAGTAGATCTACTCAAGTTTACTAAAATTAGTAAACAAAAAAGGCATCAATGATTATTATGATGTCAATAAACTACTTGTTTTTTTGATATGGTTTTATTGAACGATATCTATAAAATAATATAATATAAAAAATCGAAATTGACAACATAGCATCATAGGATACCATTTTAATGTGTCTTGTATAATATATTCTTCTCACAAAATCATGGCATGTTTATAAGCAATTTTTAATACTTCCTTTTTCTTAATATAGAAGTGTTTATATATCTTTTTGTACTATGTCTCAAAATAAATTTTAGTTTTTAAAATATACGTCTACTTTCTCATTTTATTTTTAATTATAAAATGAATAAAAATTACATTATTTATTATTAACGGTAAAATTGTATTTTACTTGATTAAAAGTATAATAATTACACAATTTTAAAATTATGTATCATTTTTATTGTAGATTCTATTTTAAAATGAATGAAATAATATTTTCAAAAGAGATACTAAAACAAATATTTTAGAATTGTTAATTTATTAATTTTCAACATATTTCCCAAACAAGAAGAAAAAAAAAGATATACAAATTTAAACTCTTTTTTAGATTAAAATTTAAAAATAGGAAAATATTTTTGATGAAGTTGAATGTATTATTATTTTATGTAAATTTATTTCAATTTTCTTAACAATATTGGATATATTAAATATTTTAATAATATAATTAATATTTAAATATTTAAAAATAAAAAAGAAATTAAATATGATTTTTTTTACTTTATCTTTTTAAAAGAATTGTAAAAAGAAATTTAAATAAGTCAACTTTCCATGCAAATTTAAGCACCATCAACCACAATTTTTCCATCTTTTTCAACTCAACCACCCTACCACTTTTAGGTGGTTGTAACCAAAAATAGTGTCACTAAGAATTTGTTTGTTTTTTCATTTTAAGCTCTTAATCACCACTTAGGTCTGATTCGTTTAGACGTTTCATAACTATTTCAGAACTAAAATCAGACTTCAGATTTCCGCACTTCTTAAAAAACAAACGCCCCCTAAGTCTCACCTCATTATCATTATGAATCCCTTAAAACAGTGGATTTCAGCTGATTATCAATCTCTTAAAATAGTGGAATTCAACTAATTATAAATCTCTTAAAATAGTAGAATTCAGCCAATTATAAATTCCTTAAAATAATGGAATTCAGCCAATTATAAACCCCTTAAAATAGTGGAATTCAGGATATATCAGACAACTTTACGTGCTTTTGATCCACCTTAAAGGTACAGTAAAATTCTACAACAAAAATTCTGATTCCGATCCACCTTAAAGGTACAGTAAAATTCTACAACAAAATTTTTGATTCCGCCACTAAATCTAATCATTGTTCTTGTAAAAAAAACACATTATAATTGAGAAAAATGAAAAAATATACACAATTTACAGCAATATAAAGTAACAAACACAAATCATATGAACAGATTCAGAGAAATGGAATATATATATATATATTTTACAGAGGAATTGCAGGTACAAAGAATCTAATGCCATCCAAACTTGGCATTTGGAACAACTTTAAAAAGCTCTTTTTACAGAAATGTGCTTATTCTTCCAAAATCTCCTCTGTATATATTATATTATATATATATATATATAATTATATATATCTATAAGCGAAAATTAATGTTCAAAATTCTTCTAACTTATACGTATACGAATACAACATCACGAAAACCCACAAGAAAACGCCTGTACCCTACGACGACATTCGAAACGAAGAGGCACTTTCGTCATCCGAAGAACTATATATTTGTTGCCTTCCCGGAAACCCGTTAAAAACCGGCGGTAAAGTCGGGTTTATCGGAACCGGAAACTTATGGGCTGAACTGATCACAATTCGTTCATTTATCGAACCCACTTCTTTGCAAACTCGATCAAGAACCGTTAAGAAATCTCTAACGACCAAAAAGATTCTAAACGGGTGAGCTTCTTCTTTTGCCGAATTCCCATGGAAATATTCCGTTATTTCTTTAACTAAAGAAAGCGCAACGCTTTCTTGAGCTTGAATCCGGATAATCTCTTCCTCCGCCATTTTTATAAACTCGTTCATCGAATCCGAAAATCTTGTTTGATTTCCACCGTCAGATCGTTTTGTTGTTTCGATTAATCTAACGACCTCGGTGATATTAGCGATACCCTTTGAGAGTTTGACGACATCGCTATCGAGGACCTCGGAATCCATGGCGGCGGATTTCTTGACGTTTGAAAGTTCGGAACTTATACCGGCAACGACTTGAAGGCCGAGTTTCCGGCACTTGGTGTCGTCGGTTTTTGGGGTTTCGGGATTGGTGGGGTCGGTGGTGGTGGAAAGGCGGGCCCCTTCGCTTTTGATGATTTCTTGAACGACGAAATGTAAAAGAGTTGTTTTTCCATCGGTGCCTTTAACGTCGATGAGTTTGAGGAGTGTGTCGAGTTTGAATGCGTGGGCGTCGCCACGGTTTGTTCCGACGTTCATTCGGTTTCCGGTTTTGAGAACGGCTTCTAGAAGTTTTAGGAACATTCTGCTGTTTCGAAGTTCTTCACATGCTACCTGTAAATCCACGAGTTTTTAGGCCATTTTACCTAACATAACTATTTTATCGGCTAATAACCAGCTTATTGGTCCCCCAACTAGTTTTTCAGCTATCAGCTAGCTTATAGCCAACAACTAACTAATTTTTGGCAGCTAGCTTATCAGCCATCAACTATCTTTTCAGTTGTCAGCAAGCTTATCAACTAATTTTTCAGCTAACAGCTAGCTTATCAGCTAACAAGACACTAGTTTTCATAGTGACATAGTGGCAGGTTCAAAAGGAACCGAAAACCAACTATCCATGTATTATTCATGATGAATACCGCAAAAATTATACATAATAAATATTCTTCATGAATATTAGGATCATTCATCATGAACAATAATAAAATACTTGGTTCCCAGGTTCTCAAAATATTTACATTCTCATTTGAAATTTTTCGAACAACATATATTATATATATATATATATAGATAGATATAGGGGCGGGTTCAAATGAGAATACAAATTTGGTTGCGAACGCGAGGACAAATGAGAGCGCGACATGTGTCTGAATGTAGATTATTTAGACTGAATAATCAAAGAAATATTAAGATTGAATACAGTATTTATTCGGTCTGAATAAATACTATATTCGGTCCGAATATTTCTTATTCTCTGAATAAGACACGTGTGGCGCTCTTATTTGTCCTCACGTTCACAACCAAATTTGAGTTCTCATTTGAACCCGCCCAACCTGCCCCTATATATATGCATGGAACTTTTGGTTCTAAACAAATTTCTTCATTCATGTGGTCAATAATTTTTTCATCCTCAACTCACAAAGAGAAACAATGGTTCATTCTATGCAAGAATCCCACAAACAAACCGATCAAAGTAAATGTATAATAGCAATGAAACATACCTCGAGAGTTTGAAACGAGCGTTTAAGGTACTCAATCTCGGAATCAAAATTGGATATATATAGCATCGCATCAACTCTTTTAAATGCAAATGGTACATCAAGAACCGCCTTCAAAAACTTCTCCGCGGGCCCAAGCTTGATCGGTGAATCATCTTTAAACTCTTTCAATTTCCGTTCTTCTTCCTTTGTTGGAGCCATCTTTAATAAACTCTCAAGAAGCTCCGTCCCAAGAGTATCCGCATTGCCTATATAAAATTACCCAATCCCTAAAAGCCGTTAGATAAACACAACCTCATAGAAACAACCGCTTTACACTTTGGGCAATAGCAAAGATTTTGCAAGTAGTACTTTAAGAACTTTAGGAATCTAATTTTTATGAATTTAATATTGAGTTTACTCTGCTTTCGAGTGGAATATACTGAGATTGTTGGGTTTTGGTTTATAAACACAACCCGTGATCAAGAAAAGAAAACGTTATCGAATTAAAGAAATTTACCTTCTAAAAGTGCATCACAAACTTCCTCAATTGTAACATTAAGTGCCCTAAGTAAAATGGCAATATTTTGAGATTTTTTGGGGTCAAGAACTCGGTTTTCATGGCTGGTTGGTGAAGAAAGAATCGGGCGTCTTGTTGAAGATGGTTCATTCGAGTTGGTTGAATTTGGGGTTTTTACGGTAAATAATGTCTCAATCATCTCCTCATTTAACCTGTAATTAAGAACCCTAGATCATTAGATACACAAATTTTTCAAACAAAAAAGCACAAATTTTGAAGAATGAATCAATTTCTTACTTAAAAGAACTGGACTTGAGTTGATCCCACACCATTTCACGATCGGAGCTTGCTCTTACTTTATCCCAATGAAGTGGTTTTAATTTTGGTTTTGGAGTTTCAAGATTTTCTTGATTTTCCGGCAATAATTCCATGGGAGAAATCGGTGGTGGTTGATCGTTGATTAGAGATGTGGGTCTTGCCGGTGTGATTAAAACTGGTGGTTTTAGCAACTGTTGTGGCGGAATTGGTGGTGTTGGAGTTTTGGGACTTTCCCAGTGTTTTGGTGGCGGCGGCGGTGGTGGTGGTGGCGGAATTCCGGCCGGTGGAGGAGGTGAGTTTTGATCAGTAGATGAATTTGATGATCTGGGTGATGATTCTAAGCTGTTTTTGTTTAATCTGATATCCGGAGATGGAATTAACAACGGCAGGGGCGGCGGTGGAGGCGGTGGTGGTGGTGGCGGAGGAGCTAAGCGAGACGGCGGAGGAGCAGTTTGAATTGCGACAAGTTCCGGCGACTTTGGCCGTGATCTTATCGGACTCAAGCTCACCGGCGGAGAAATACTTAAAGAAACGGATCTTGCCGGAGAACCCGAACTTGAAGATGAACAAGAAGAAGAAGAACCCGACCCGATTATTCTCCGTGATTCATAATTATCCACCGGCGGCACGGCGGCGAACGCCGATCTAGAACCGGATCCGGTGCCGATCGACGCTCTCGGAGAGTAAAATTCTTCAAATTCTTCATCTCGAGAAGATTCAACCTCCGCATTTTCGAAACCAGTGTTCCTTAGAATACTTTGACTCCGTCCTCCGCCACCACCGACACTACCTAGCGGCGGCAACGGGCGGAGCTCCGGCGAGTCCAGTTTTCGCAAATTCAAATCGCTGCCGCCGCGATTTTCACGGGCGATCGTATTCGTGGTAGCATCAATTCCGCCATGAGAGTTCACAAGCGTACCTAGATAGAGAAATTCCGCACTACTTTGCGACGGCCGACTGAGCTTCGGAATCCGATTAAAATTATTACTACCACCACCACCACCGGCAACACCGCCACCGCCACCATTATTAACATTACAACTAACAACTACTCTACTACTACTATCGGATCTAAACGTTTTTTCATCGCTCAAAGATCTAGAATCCTGATCAAATCGTCTCCGCTTCTGAACTCGCAAATAAACCACCGCCGATATAACAATGGCGGCAGCAATCACGAGAGTAACCGCCGTCGCAATGAGTTTAGAAGAAACCGGTTTCGATTTCGAAGAACTCGGAAGATTAAAGTTAGATATATTAGCCGGAAAAGAGGCGGACGGAGTCGATACGGACGGCGGAGGAGGTGGCGGAGATGGAAACGTTTGAAAAAAAGGCTGGTCATTAGGTGGAGTTGACGTACCGGTAGGGTTAGGAGTAAAAGGAACATCAGGTGATGATGACGCCGGCGGCACTCCCGGTGAATCCTGTGGGAAGAACGGTTGATGCAGCGTCCGGCGGTTGTTGACGGCGGCGGTGGCGCCGGAATCTGTACAAGTAGAGAGAAGAAGATAGAAAAGGAAAACGACGAAGAAGATGGGCATTTTCATGGATGATTTCAACGGAGTAAATGCAAGTTCGATTGTGAGGTGTGGGTTTGTTATTTCTTCTTGAAAATTTTCAGATTGGATTGAAGATTGGTGGGGAGAAGAGAGAGAGAATCTCCATGAATGTGTGCTAAATCAGTGGGTGTGTGTGAAACGATTTTGCAGTAATTTTGTTGAAGGTGAAAGTTGCAGGAAGATGGGTGTCTTTACAGCTAAGATTATAGGTATTTGGCTATGGCAGACAACTATGGTACCAAGTTTTTGGTTGAATTTTTTGTTTTTTGAGGCCAACATTTAATAAATGATTCCTTCAACAATAATAATAATGTACAACTTCCCTATACACAAATGTACTTTCTTTTTCTTCGGTTTTTATCTAACGTTTTAAATGACGTCAAACGTGATAAAATAGACAGACCAAAAGTTATAGGAAGATCATTACGTTTTTTAATGTGTGGATTTATGACGATAAACTTTTATATCAGTAGAAGGCTGATAGCACTCCTATATACTACTAATGGCACTATACCCATAAATTCTTATTTATACACGTCAACATCAAAACAAACTTTTTTACATCCTCAATGCTATAAAAGTACGTTGACTTTCGTGCATAGGGGTATCAATACCATTGTGCTAATAATATGTAGAGCGCAGATCATTTAGAGCATCTCCAACAATCTCTCTAAATTTTCTCTAAAATAGAGAATGTAAAGTCAAAATCTCTATAATTATTATCTTCCAACTCCAACAATTTCTTTATTTTAGAAAATCTATTAAAAAATTATATTATTAAAATATTCAATAAATTTATTATTTCAAAAATCTCTAAAATTATAAGGCTTGTTTTTTTTGGAAAATCATTAAAATAATATTTCTCTCTCATCATTTTAGAGATATAGAGAAATATCTATATTTAGATATTTTTCCAAAAATCTATATTTTAGAGAATGATATAAAGATGATGTTGGAGGAGTTTAGAGAAGAAAAATTGGTTTTCTCTATTTTAGAGAAGCCGTTGGAGATGCTCTTATAAACCATTATATTAGTACAAACTTAATGTCAACCGTCTATCTAATTTAATGAATATCTCGGTTTGTTTCTAAATATAAAGTATTGATCATAATAAATAAACCACGATAATCTTTTTAAATATTCCGATCATAATAAATGAATCATCAATATTTCCATAAATGTGTTAATTAATTGATTTGTATGAATGATTGAGCTTGTAAATGAATATATATATATATATATATAGAGGAAAGTTCAAATGTGAACTCATTTTTGGTTGTGAACGTGAGGACGAATCTCGGTACACTTGTCAAATTCGATAAAGGCGAACTTTGACGCTCACGCTTCTTTAATAATCTCCACCCTCCTATGAATCGCGTCAATCCTCCGTGATCGCGTCCACCATAACCGAAGATATGTGGCTGAGATTCGTTCTCACGTTCACAGCCAAAATTGAGTTCACATTTGAACCTAACCCTATATATATATATATATATATATAAATATGCACACACACATTACTCAATGATATCAAACACTTTAAATCACCTTATATATTAAATACTAATAAGTAAGAAGTTAAAAATGTAAGAAAAAAAATCAAATATTGAGTTGCAAAAAAACATGAATTAGGGAATGATGTCAAACACAAGTATTGGGTCATGACGTGTCACGACAACTGTTGCGGCAAGCCTTTTAGAACAATGCATTCGTTTTACTTGTATCTCTCATGTCGTTAAATAGTTTGTCTCTAATGTAGAAAAATGATCTTGATTTTTTTTTAAATGCACTAGAGGGTCATTTTTGCAAAACTAGCTTCAAGACAAGATCGTATAGCTAAATAATCGATAAATACTACAACTTTTGACCGTTTTTAATCGATCATAGTTAGAATATTCAAATATAAATAACTAGAGTTCAAAACGGAGACATAAATGAACATTGTGAAGCAAAGATTTGTGTCGGTGAGGTAAGAATTGAAGATTTCTAAGCAAATGTCAAGAACCGTCATGTAGAAGACAAACCCTAAAGTTGACAAGGATGAGCGAGTGACTACGAAGCGAAAACTATGGACATAAAGCAAGACTTATGATGGCGAAAACAATGATGTCGTGATTGATAAGTCATGCAAAATCATGTCAAAATTGACTACCTATATCAAATATTTGGGGGTTGTTTATCAATACAAATTTGGTAAACGTTAATCAAGCAAGAGTAGGGTCTGAGTCAACACTAATTACTCATCGTGTAAGAATCTCTTACTTTACCAGGCCAACATTTTGGATGGTTAAGAGGTGCTCGGTAAACAACATCTCTAGCTGGATAGGAGCCTCTTACCCAATAAGAGGCAATAAACAAATATACAGCCCCTTGCTTATGAGCAGATAAAGAACACATCTCAAGACATGATCGAACCAAGATTTTTCCAATAATAACGGGTCAATAATTCAACAAATCCTAATTTAAGTCGATCATATCATAATGAGGAGTATATTGATGATGATTGATGCGTCAAAGGGTTGTTTTATAGAGACACTCGAAAGAATATGATAATTTACTGTAACACGTCAAAGGGTGTCAATGTCAAAAGAATTTGAAGACGATGTGGGGTAGTTAAAACATTTTCATATATTGCACATAAGGAATGTTAGTAATCAGAATATTGTTTTTAGGTTTTGTTAGGAGGACGAATTGTTGTAGCCTTGGTGACATGACATAGCCTTCAGTAAGTAAACATATCTACATATAATTGTACCTTTTTTTAGTTTATGAATTACGGAAACAGGTTGGTACCTTTTATTCCATATACATCATTAAAAACGTCTATTATTTAATGAAATAATTGATTTTTACGGTGAGTGACTTACTAAACAGTTAAAAGATGAACTTGTACCTGGTCTTCAAAATATGGTTTGAGAACTTAGCTCAAAATAATGTTTTAAAACAGGTTGATGAAAATTATTTAATTATTATATATTATAATTTAAATTAATGGAATGTTTATAATAATTATACCCCGACACCTCTCTTGGGGTCTATTTCTTAAATAGTTTATGGTTTATAGTTTCAAATAATGATTTCAAAATTAATTAGATTTAACAAAAAAAAATAATAAAATTACCAACTTGGCTTTGATTTAAAATCCAAAATTTATTTGCACATAAAAAGTAAAAATACATAGATTTAGAATCATGTAAAATCAAACTATTTTTATGAGATATGTAAGATCACTTAAATAACATTAAATTTTCACAACAAAAATTCTATTAAGGTTTGTAAAATTAACATTCACAATGTTTTTACCGTAAAGGTTCGTTATTATTCATATATTCACAATAAATTGTTGTGAAGTTTCAATGATATTTGTGGTCTTACGGGTCTCATGAAAATATGTTGGTCTTACGTGCCTCCCTCTTCCACACACACATAATATGTATACACACACACACATAGCTGGAGACGAGTTCCTTGTAGGATTGGTTGAAGTTGTTTGTAATAAACTTTTTTGTCCAAATAATTTGTAACGTTTGTTTTGTGTGTGTGTGTGTATATATATATATATATATAGAGAGAGAGAAAGAGAGAGAGATTTCAGATCACTTAAGACCAACATGTTTTCGTGAGATCTGTTAGATGACTTTTTGCACTTGAATTTCACAAAAAACACTTGAAAGTAAAAAAAATCCGAACATTCACAGCAAAAACACTGTGAATGTTATCTTTACAGTATTTTACTATGAAGTTTCAAGTATAAAAAAATAGTTTTACAGGTCTCATAAAAACATATTGGTCTTACGTGGTTCCAAATCTATATATACATGTGTGTGTTTAAATAATTTTTTTAAACTTATTTAATAAATTCACATATAAAACTTTTTTTTACCTTCTCACAATACTTTAACATTGTTATTTACATCTATAATTAATTAATTATAATTAATTTCGATTATATAAAAGGATGTACGGATAAGAAAACAATTGGAAGAATAGAGTGGGAACATGAGATACGAGTTTCTAGAGATTGAGGATGTGAACTAGCACCGACACATTTGAAAAAAAAGGAATATTTTGAGAAAATTAAAACATGGAGTAAATAAATAATTTTTAAAATTTTAATTTTTTAAATTAAAAAACAACATCACCCACGACCGAATTATGACCATAATTATAAGTTTATAATAAAATTCTACACAAATAGACAACAGCACCATTAATTTTTTATTTATTAAATTAATCAAAATTTCTAGTTATTTTAATTAAATGTTTAAATAAGTAAACAAAAAGTTGTGATAATCAAACTATCACTAACTTGTAATCACCTCCAAGAGTTCTTTTTAGTATTTTATATAAAACAGAAGAAATTAGAATATAAAATTTAAAAATATTTTTAGAAGATTTATTGAAAAACCAATAAAATCATGAAAATCTTAAGAAACGATGAATCATGTACTATTTCACATGATTTTTTCATCCACTACTTAAATTTAATGTATCTATTAACAAATATTTATTTCAAGAATTTGTTTTACATATATTTTAAATGGTTTATTTATAATGAATAAATAAAATTCTTTATATTTGTTTTCCCCTTTTAATTTGGCCATTTGGACATCCCTACAATGTGCTTTTTTCTATCGTTTTCTTAAACTTTCATTTTATTTTTGGATTTTGGAATAAACTTTTCAATTATTATAATGTATAACATGAAAGTATAATTATTTCTTATATGACAATAATGGCAAATATGTTTCTCTTATGTATGTATATTTTTACCATTAAACATTGATATCTATGTTATAAATTGAATTAATATTGACAACTTTACAGTTAATTTTTGGATAAATATTTATGAAAATATTAGCCTGCTCCTGGTCTTTTAACTAGTCACTAATGGTCGGCTTCATTGGTACCCTTTCGGCTTCTTCTATTTTTGATCCTAGGAGAATAAGTAGGAAATCAGACTGATAAGCCACATTTAGCTTCAAAGATATTGATATAATCAATACAATATTAGAGCAAACGTGTATTTTCCGGACACGCAAACGACCCACACAGGCTGTCAATTCCCAATGTGAGGGCATACCTGACTCACTCAGCGGCAAGACGATTGCAAGGGGGCCTAGGATCGAACCCAAGACCAACGGTCTATTGGAGGAGCAAACATCTCCTCGTCCCTTAGCTATTATTCTTTGCTTGAGGAAACATGATTGAAATTTTCTTCAATATTACCCAAACAATATCCATAGAATAAGAAATTACAGCCTAAGCAAATCAATACTATTGATTGTAATACAATAAGTGGTTTGCATATATAATATAATTTATAAGTAAAGTACCAATATAACAATGTGAGTCACTTAAATCCACTTTATTGGTTACTATAATGACGGTAGTGCATTTTATTCACTGATATGTGTAGCCGATAAAATTATTGAGTAACGGTATTTACTGAAAAGATTTTTCTTTAATGTGTTTGGGCAATAAAGTTGATTATTGTCAACAATAACCGCCCCCAATGTCAGGAGACTTTTTTGCTCATTTAGCGACTGAGGTATGAGGCTAGCAAGAGCGGAAGACAGGGTTAAACTGGGACCTTTTTGTATTGGACAAAGTCATACTGTTCTTTTATCAACTGAGTTACACATGCTAGACAAATTTTTCTTGTTCTTAATGAGTTGTCGAAAATTTAATTAAAAAAATCAACAAAAGGACAAATTTCATGTCAAGTTGAACTACTCAAATTTGCATAAAAATTATTTGTATTTCGAATTAAGATTAAAATTTCATGTAGATGTTTAGTATTAACTTCTACAGTATACAATTATTGAAAAAAAAAAGTAAGCTAAACAAATTATTAATGTTGATTTGTGACTTTACCTAATAACGAGACAAATAACATATTATTCTATTTTTATTTTTTAATATATAACATTAAAAACTTGCATTTACCAAAATAATATAATGTGTAAACTCCACTTTAGAAGCACCATATGCTCTTTTGACAACTATCTTGGAACCATTATACCAAATGAATGTTTTTTATAAAGAATGTGACAAAATTTTGAAATAAAAAAAAAACATTTTAAATTTATAAGAAATATTTGATAAATAATGTCACGCCATTTAATGTATTACATCATTATAAATTAACATAATACATAATATAATATTCCATTTACAGACTTAACATGTATAATATTGAATCCGTACATAAATTTTTTAATATTGCTTGAATTTAGGTTATGGTTGGACCTTCTCATTGCCTGTCCATACGTGGCTGTCACGTATGTTAGCGTAAATATGGTAATTTTACGTGATACCATACCAATATAAATAATATAAGCATTCAGTTACTGGATATTGAATATTAAACATTGTATGTCTAATCAAATGAATTGGACAAGTCAAAAGTCAACACTAACTGTTCATTTGGCTTCAACTTCCCTTAGCAGTCTTAAGTCTTAATGCAACTACTGGTGGCTCGCTAGACGTTAGCCACTTTGTTCTAGCTACTTGAGCCTCATGATAACATACAGTAGTCCCATGTTGCATCCATTGTACGATAATCGACCCGTTCGACTTTGCGACAATTTCAGGTCATTCTCAAACATTTTAACCCATCCTTTTGTTTATTTTTACATTTACTACTTCACTTCATATATCACTTATGAATTAGTTAAACTAACATCCATGCTCTACTTTATGCCCAATTCTTGTTAAACTCAAAGTCGTAAGGCTTTCCATTTCCATACCAATTTGATTTAATAGAAGTAAAGAACCTGAATTCCAAAGAAGAATCCTTATTGATAATTAAAAACTCTTGATATAACTGTTGTTTATTTGATAAGTAGACAGATTCAAGAAAAAAAAAATCAATCACTGGAGAAGCGTTTATCATGGGTTTGGATTGCTCAATATCGCCCTTTGAAGGTATAACATATTCCCGAATAGAATGTATCCTCATTTTGCATAAGAGGTCCAAATGTTTTCACATTTAACACTTTTACCTATGGACTTTATTATTTCCAATTTTTACATATTCAACTCTTTGTCTTTGCTTGATAGAGTGGATAGTGAAATCCTTATCATTTGTTTATACATGTATTTTGAATAATGGGTTGGGTTTCGTTGAGAAGGAGAGTTAATGTGAGAAACGTAAGAAGAAATCTCCACCCTTAGATGCACATTATGATGATATGCACCGAGATGCATCAGATCAATCCCCGTATCACTTTAACTCTTTTTCTAACACGATCCTTCACCTCGAATAATTTACCGAATTACATACATGGATTTGAATTTAAAATATCTATATTTCTTATAAAGAAACACGATAACCGAAGATGTATTTTTATGAATAAATTCAAAGCAATGCATGATTTTATACACACAAATGAAGGTGAAGTTCATACATATTCAATATGAATAACATACATTCAGAGTGAATAATATTTCATTCAGTTTGAATATATTCAGACTTAATGAGACATGTTCCACGCTCTCCTTTGTTCTTATGTTCATTACCAAATTTGAGTTCGTATTTGATTTTATTTTTTCTTTCTCTATATATAAAATTTATAGCAACCCAAGTTTTTTGTTTTTTATTTTCATAAAATTATTTAAGAAGATAATGATTAGAGACAAAAAAAATTTACTAAAAACATTTCCAATTGTTATGCTATTTTCCTTTGAAGATTTAAGAAAAATTTGTTTGAATAACAATACTAAACTCTTTCTAAAAAAGAAAAGAAAAAAAAGAGAGAGAATAGAAAATTCTCTGAATTATATATATTATATATATATAGGAACGGATTCATACGAGAACAGTAGCAATTTACAAGAATACGAGGACAATTCTCAGTCAATCATTTTGTACATGAAATTTTTTTCATGTACAAAATCATATGTGATTTTGTACTAGCATCAAAAAGAACAGACGACTTTTCCCGTGGGCTAAGTCGCAAGAAAATCCGCGGCTAATCATATATGATTTTGTACGTAAATCATATGTGATTTTATACATGAATCATATATGATTTTGTACATGAAAATTTTCATATACAAAATGATTGGCTAAGAATTGTCCTTGCATTCTCGTAAATTGTTATCATTCTCGCATGAACCTCCCTATATATATATACATAATTGTTAAATATGCTCTAACATTTTGATAAAACTATGTTAATCCTTTTAACAATTATTAATAATATAATCATAATTTTAATAAACAGTTGATTTGATATGAAAATAAGTCCATGTCGATACTCTTTTTAATTTAATACATAATTTAAAATTAACACATTAAAAATTTAACCTTATTAAAGTGCCACTTTTTTAAAATTAACACACAAAAGGGACTACAGGAGTAACTTTTGGTAGTGGTGGTGGTCTCCCATCACAAAGGCTACCAAATCTAAGAAAAAGAGGGACAAAAATTTGGGTGCCCTTTCTTTTTTCTTTGTTTTCTATAAATACCCACAAAAAGATAAGGATAATGATTTTTTTATTTAAATAAAAGGATGATTATTGGTAATCCTGATCAGTCCTATACAAAATTCGTCCTAGGAGTAATATGTGACGAGATTTTTGATAGCTGACTCATTAACTGATATTAGCAGAAAGGTTTAAGCATGTCTCCCGTAATATTCAAACTTGAATATGTTGTGTATCTAAGCAAAATCACTTTATCTCTTTGTCACTACAAAATAAATGACTTTTACCCGTAAAAATAACTCAGAGAAATTTTCGTCGGTGATTACCCACGGATCACCAGAAAGTACCAATGGTTCGGTAAAATTCAATGTTTTCAAGAAAATACCAACGGAACACCCAGAGAATCCCTGCGTGATCTGTCACTGATTTGAATTACCCACAAACAATTTAGCCACCAACTTTTATGACAGTTTTGTGAGGAATCGTCCATTAACAACAGATTTCTCAGGAAAAAATTCATAGTCAAAAGTCTTTCGTTTAATAGTGCGCCGTTTTTACCAACTGAGCTATATGTCCAAAGCAATTATAATATTTTTATTAACAAATAAAATTCTTTATAAATAAATTTCTCTTTTAATTTATTTTTAGTAATATTCAAAACAAGATTCATGAATAAAGTAACGTTAAGGATTTAAATTTATTTTGCAAAGAATTAATCTATTTAAAAACAACTCAAATTTGTTTTTGTTAACGTTAAGAGTTGGTTGAATTGCCGAAAAGAATGTAATCTTTAATAATGTTATTAAAAGCATGGCATGATTCATGCAATTATCTTATAGAAGGAATTTTTTCATTGATTCTTAAAAACAGAAGAAGTGGAGGTTTTATTCTTTATTTTACTTAAACATGATTTTTATATTGTTTTTTAAAATAGAAAAAATAAGAGAAAATTATAAGTTTAATTGTTTGAGAAGAGATAGAATGATTTTTTATTCATTCCATCAATAGTCTAAGAAGATTAAATTATTATTAATTTATATATAAATTTTTGAAAAATGTAACTAATTACAAGGTTACAAAAATCAGTAAAATTTTGATGGATGTAGTAATAAATATGTTTTTATTCATTCTCACTAATAAAATTAAATTATTATATATATATATATATATATTATTAAAAATGTCTAAATTTATAAATATTTTAATAATACAATTAATATTAAAATCTTTAAAATAAAAAATTTGTTAAAGTTTAATGTAATTTTTTCTAAAGATTTTAACTTTAGATCCTCGATTTTAGAAAAATTATAAAGATTAAAAAAATCCCAAAAATTAATTTTAGAAAGAAAATGTAATAAAAATAAATTCAATCTTTATTTTAAAAATTACTTCTTAAAATCACATTAAAGAAGCTCTAATTCTAAAAATAAGCTTATTTTAATGTTTAATGTTGACGTGATATAGGTTAAATTCAACCGGTTTTTAGAAGTACAAACTCCAAAATATATTCTTTTCATGTTATAAACATTTATAAACTACAAACACTTAAAGTGGCTCTTGAAAGCATGATCGAAACTACAAGCATCTTCAAGAATATCTCCATAATTTTCTTTAAAATAGAGAAACAAAACTAAAAATCTATAAAAAATATTACATTTAACTCCAAGAGCATATTTCTTTTGGAGATTACAAAATTCATTATAATATTAAAATAATCTATATTTCTAATAAAATATTATTTATTTTATCTAAACATTTAATTTTAAATTTTCTTATTGGTGGGACATAATAAAAAAATAGTTTACCTCTCATCTCTTATGGTAATCATTTTTGGAGACGTCTCCAAATTTGGAGATTTTTGTAATTTCTTTTATACTTTTTTCATTTTGAAGAAAGTTTTGGAGATGTTATTGGAGCGAAAAAATGCTTAAAATCTGTATTTTCTCTATTTTATAGATGTTATTGGAGATTGAAATTTAAAACTATGTTTTTAAGTATATTATCCTTAATTTTATACCAAACTTCTTTTAGAACATTTGTTACTTACTAAAAAATAAGTGGATGAGGAATCGATCATATCTATCGACTCCAACAGTATAGTAATATTACCAAGAATTATATAAAAGTTAGCATAAAAAAAGAATAAAATAGTTAAATTTAAAAATCAATACAAATAATAATAGAAGAAATTACAAATGTAATCGTTTTCTTCTTCTTCACACATGGTTGATTGAGACCTAACCAATTGGGTTTTATTTTATTTTATTGAATTTGAGTTTTTTGTTAGAAATTTTGTATTCATTTTCCTACAAAAGAAAAAAAAAGACATTTTTAGACCTCTTGCAACTCATCATAAATGCCATGGTTCCTATCATTTTCACATTTAACATTCTTGTATCTTTGCATCTTTAAAAGATGGACACTTAAGATTGAAAACTTTGATTTAAAAAGTTTGATTCCATACATATTCTCAACAATTTAAGAGCGGAGGCAAAATATTTGCAACATGTTAAATATACATTACATACTCACTCACGCTACTCGTATTTGGTAACGTTTGAACCTTTGATTTTCTGGAAAGCTAGGCTTTACATGTACCCCATATCCACTGAGCTAATGACCTTTTGCAGGTGAAGAAAACGTTTTCTTGTTGTCACATGATTTGAGTCGGAGTAAGGTGGCATTGGACGTCTAACAAGCAATTTCAGGATCAAGATGATTGGATTCAGATGGATCAAGAGGAGATCAGGTCTGTTTTGGACTGGGAAGTGCCGAAGTGAGAGATCTTCCTTCGACTCTGAGAACTCAGCCAACCATGAGGCCATGAGGGTATCTTGGATTTACCGAGGCTATAAGTTAGCAACACTCTGATACAAACATAACCAAAAATCAGAATTCATGAGGTCTGTAACAAAAGAGCCTCTTCTGGATGTTGATTCGAAAGTGACAATACAACAATAAAGATTCAGGGTAAGTTAGTGTTCAGTATGAAAATACCTCTTTAATAGGCCACATTTATTATATTTGTTGTTCGATTGCTGATAACCAACAATAATTTATGAGAATCCATTAAATTTGTTTACATGTTTTTGAGTTTATGAACTTCAATTTAAATAGAGAATTTTAAGAATTTTAAGAAAGAGAATGGAAAAGGTTGAAAATGATGAATGAAAAAAATACCCCACACTTTAACAAAATTTCAATTAACATTATCATTTTAAAGACTAGATCATTTAGAAATGATGATGTCCAACCAACCATAAAAAAAGTTCAATGAATTAAAACTGAAAATTAAAGAAAATGACCGAAGTCAAAATTCGTAATTTACTATTTACTATTAACGATCAAATTGAATTTGGACAAAAAATTGATAACCGACAATCTTAACCGGTCTCATACAGAACCCGCTTCCAGTGATATAAATGTGAGCGAACATTTTCTTGGTTGAGGCTGGAGGGTATTCCGGGATCATACCCAATACCTATCTTGTATTTGGACAAAAGCATCATTTTCTTTTATCAACTGAGCTACATGCCATATGTGTATAACTTATAACCGTTATTTACAAAAAAAATTCGAATATTAACGAATAATTTGTAAATAACAATCAGTTGTATAAATTATAATTGTTATTAAAAAAAACTTTGTGAAGTAGTTTTTGATTATCTAAAAACACATATGGCTGCCCCACATTGTTTTGTGTTTCAATTTTTATTTTTATAAGGTGCTAACACAACAACAACATCTAATGAAACCACACCAATGAACATAAATGTGATATTTTTTTTTGAACGGTGACAATTGATTAAAAACTAGCAAAGTGTCCATAAGAAATTACAAAGCAGAAATAGCAAGAATGAGATTTTGGAGCCATTCCATGTTGGAACTTAGTGTGTTAAATTACTAGTGAGAAAACTTGTCCCACATAGGAACTCCAAGGAAACTCTATGCACTTAATAAACACCTTCACTAGAATAGTAAATGAATCATTTAATTTATTGGCTTTGGTGTGTGGTGTTCTTGGTGGGCTTTTACTTGATCCATATATAAATTTAATGGTCAAAATGTGGGCCTTGGGCCCGCGCGCTAGGTTTCGCGCATGGCAGTTACAGCGGTTGAGGGGAAAACCTATAAATATAAACTTGCGATTTTTGTATCAGATACATACGAAAACTCTCTGTTTTTCTCACCAAAATCCATCACCATACATGGTTTGATTCGCTAGATTCAAGTCTAATACTTGAATTTGATTGTTGTATCCTCTAAACGAACGCCAAAACCACTGGCGAATTTTGTCTTAGGACACTGCGTTCGTGCAGGCTTCAATCGGATACGTAATCGACAAGAATCGGCAAATATCAAGTATGTTTTGTTAGATTATATAATTTGTTTGTTGAATTTATGTATTTGTATGTAGATTTTGTATAAGAATCTTTGAATTCTACACCATTCTTTCAATTTCTATATATAAATATCTATCTTGGATTGATTACTCCTAACATCCCACCCAATTAGTTTTAAAGCTACAACTCCTATTATGAACATAAAAATACGAATGAGTCACAATACTATCCCAAATTGCCATCTTTCTGGGTTTTACGGATCCAAAAAGAGTCCCATTCCAGAAAGCCTAGATAGACCATAACGTCGTATAGACTAACGCTTCCAGGCACTCCGATTCCCCTTTCCTCAAACGAATTGACTCGGCTCAAGTCTTCCAATTAATCCAGGGGATTGCTAAAACCAGGCATATCGAGGTTCCATAGCATTCCTATATTCCTCCAAATATCCTGCGTCATCTGACATTCAAAGAAAATATGATTCACCGAATTTACTTTTGACTCGCATATCAACATATCGATAAAGTGAAGAATGCACATATATATCTCTTTTAATCAAGTTGTCTTTGTTGGAATCTTGTTCAGCCCCAACTATCAAACAAAGACATTAACCTTGATGGGAACCAATTTATTACAGGTAGTGGTCGATTGATCAGTTTCCAGGATTTTAGAATCCAAAAAATTTCGCGCTAACGCCACAAAGAACTCTCCCGAACCTTCCAAAGTCCATCTCCATCTATCCCTTTGGTTAGAGATGCTAACAATATTCAACAAGACTCGGAGGGATTCCATCTATGCCATTTCCACCCCACCCATCGACATCCTTCATAAAAAATAGAAATTTGAGATAGTCGGGTCAAAACTGGCACACTTTTCAACCCCACGATTGAGAATTGCAACATGTTTTGTGATCAAACTCAAGCTAATTTAAACAACACTTTAGACATCTTGATTTTATCAGATCATTTTTGGATAAGAAAGTATACATTCTTCAAATTTTGGTATAACCTATGTTTCAAAACTTTTTTTCAAGGTAAGAGATGGTCTAAATTTCTTCAAAATTTGGAAACACCCTGTAAATAATTATCATGGGTGAACACTATTTTTTTCATTATATTTTTAACCTTGAAATTAAATCTTTAATAGAAAGAACTAATATTTCATTAATATAAAAAATATTTAAATGATATAATGAATGTTATAATTTAAACTAAAAAGCTATTAAAATTTAATACAACTTTGAGTAAACTACAAATCTGGACTATGTGGTTTGTTGAAAACAATACTTTTAGTCCCTATAGTTTTTGAATTACAAAATAGGCATCATAGTTTGTTAAAACGATTTAACTTGGTCCCTTACTTTAAGGCTGCGTTTGGTGCACAGCCAGGAAGGAACGAGACGGGACAAAAAAAAAAATAGTACCACGTTTGACATCACACAAGACAAAGACAACATGGGACAAGATGGGACTAAAACTCATTTTTCATGGCCATTAAAACATTCTGTTAGATAAGGCACATTTTTGTCATCTTATTGACTTTTTCTGTCTTTTACCCAATCAAAATTGATTTTATGATTTTGGTTCCTATAGTTTTTGTCTTTTTGATTAGGTAAAAGATAAAAAATCAAAAAAATAATAACAAAAATGTCTCTTATTTAACGATCATTAGAATAAAGAATCAAATCTATACGTTTTATAATGGTCATCTTGTAATTTCAAAACTATAAAAACAAAAAATGTTATTTTCAGCACACCAAATTAACATTTTTAGGAGCAATTTTAGAGAATCTACGTCACATATTTGGACATTTTCACGTTTTCACTTTTTTTTTTTTGAAATTTAAAAATACATTTTCACGTTTTTTTTTTAAATTTAAAAATACAAATCAAAATATTAGAATACACTTTAATGGACCTCAGTGTAATAAATTTTAAGTACAGGGTCCAAAATGTAAGTTTTTAAAAAGCTATTGGGACCTCAGTGTAATAAATCTTAAGTACAGGGTCTAAAATGTAAGTTCTCAAAAAACTACTCAAAGACCATCGGAAAAAAGGGGAATTTATATGCAACAACGCCTGAGACGCCACCGACTCGACTTCCCTCCCATCACCGGCGGTCCGTTATTCACCTTCATCTCGAATTCCGGTGCCATTTATCCGGTGACCCTAGCATTCTCTTCGGTCTATCGAACGTACATAGCAAAGGTACGGTTTCCCTTTGTTATGTGTTATTAGTCTTCTTATGAAGCCGAACTTCAGAATTTCTTGATGGGACCTTGTATGTATTTTGTTTTGATTTTTATATCGTTGAAGCCTGATTTGTGTTTTGATTTTATATTGTAAAAATCCACTTCAGTTGCACAAGATTCTGTGTCAATTTATTTGGATGGTCGGTCTCTCAGTTGTTGAATCCTCATGCCCTCCAGGTGTTTGTGATTATGCTTAATTGAAACTGGACACCATCTTGAGCAAAACCCAGGTCACATAATCTCGCAAATTCCGATTACTTGGTTGGATGATAGATTTTTCTACGATAATAAACCTGGTGATTTGTGAATTTCTTTTCTATTTTTCTGCAAACCATGTTTGCCCTAATTGAGTTTAAACCCCAACACAATGCTATGGTTTAGCATTCCACATCATCTCTGATCATGTTCTTCAAAATAGCAGACAGATTGTGAGAATGAACCATCTTGCACTTAAGTTGCAGGTTTTGCCTTAGATATAGCTAATTGTCTTTAATATCAAGGATTGGGTGGGTGCCACTACCTTTAGGGATGCATATAGATCCACATCTGATGGTTATTCTATGTGTGTTTGTAGTTTTCGTCATATATCATATATGTATTAAAGCAAGATTTGGAAGTATGATAGAGCATGTTTTCTATATTAGTATTTAGTTTAGTCTAGGGTAGAGAGGTCTAAGTTCCATTGGTTATACCCTGTTCGTGCATTCTCCATTTTTGTGGGTTCCATATTCGTTTCTTCTGAAATAAGGTAAAAAGGACTAAGGAGTAAGGGCCTGTTTGTTAGCAGCTTAATGAGCTTAATAGGGCGCACAACTTATTCGGTCAGCTATACATGATTATCTGGAAGTGGTTTAATGGCTTAATAATATAGAGAATGACGTATTCAGTAAGTATCTAAGGGGGTGGGCTTTATGCAGAAAGCAAGTTTTTTTCCTTCCAAAAATGCCTTTCCCAATTGGTAAAACGTTCCTTCCATCTACGAAAAAGCCATCCCAAACAAAAACTTTTCCAATCTATACAAACATATTAACCCACACAGACAACTTTATCCATACAGGACTTGGTGTAAAACCAACCAAACAGCCCCTAACTGTTACATCTTCACTTGTTCTCACATTAAGTAGATGGATGCACAAAAGGAAATTTGATATGCCCATGTGAAATGGACTTGATTTGCTTTGTTGCTTTTGCCGTATAAAAGATGTTAAGCTGTGTTTCGGAAAATTTCTACTCCGAACCTAGAAAATGCATATAAATCATTCATGTGCGTTTATGTTTCTAAGATGATTACGGTGATTATTAGAGGTTTATGTGAGTTAATGGTATAGTTTTATTTTATATGGCTTATCTATAGCTGTATTTCCATTGCAGGCCTACAACGTGAAATGAAATACGGATTAAACCTAAGAGTCCAATCCTCACAACAAAAGAAGCAACCCACCAGACCTCCTCGCCCTCCGGCACCTGGTTTTGGTGACGATGATGACGATGATATTGAGAGAGAAATTTCTCGACAAGCCAGCAAGAACAAAGCTCTCAAGGATGTAAGCGAGCCATGGAAATAGAAATTCCTTTTTGGGTTTTCATTATCTGATCTTTCGAGTTCTTTATTTTGTCTAGGTAGAGGAGCAACATAAGAAAGCCTTAGAGGAGGATCCATCGGTGTTCGATTATGATGGTGTATACGATGAAATGAAGGAGAAAGCAGTTCGTCCTGTTGCACAAGATCGACAGGAGAGAAAGGTATCATATATATATATATTATTGTATACTTGTGAGTATTTTTTTATGATGATATTATGATAAGAACTTTCGCATCCCATAATATTTAGGTGATTTAGGGCTTGTTTATTAGCAGCTTAATGTGACCCACAACTTATTTGGTCAACTACACATGACTGTTTGGTAGTGGCTTACTGACATAGAAATAGCTTATTCAGTAAGCTTCTAGGAGGAGCTTTTTGCAGAAAGCCAAGTTTTATCCAAACTTGCCCTTTCCAATTAAAAAAAGACATGCTCATTCTATTTATGAAAAAAACCCTCTCAAACAAAAACCTTCCCATTCTATACGGACAGATTAATCCACAGAGACAACTTTATTCATACAAGACTTATTAATGGAAAAGCAACCAAACATCCCCTTACTTGCGTATATCTAAAACTTGGGCCTGTTTGTTAGCAGCTTAATGAGCTTAATGGGACTCACAGCTTATTCGGTTACCTATACACGACTGTTTGGTAGTGGCTTAATGATATAGAAAGTGGCTTATTCAGTAAGCTTTCAGATGGGAGCTTTATTCAAAAGTGACTTTTGGACAATTTCCCGGCATTCTTGTGTTATGAAGAGTCATTCTTCTGTTATGCAGAGCGTTCTTAAATCTGTCCGAAGGTCATGCAATCTAAATAACACGATTATTTGCTTATAAAATATTAAATGTTCGAAAGATAAGGAAGCACTCATATTCATATATGCTTTTATCTTTCTTTGTTGATCGTCTGTATTCCCTGTTACAGCCGAGGTATATTCAAGCATTGATGGACAAAGCAAAAGTGCGTGAACGAGAACATGAAATAATATACGAGAGAAAACTTGCCAAAGAGAGGACCAAAGAAGACCACCTTTTTGCAGACAAGGAGAAGTTCGTTACCGGTGCCTACAAAAAGAAACTTGCAGAACAGGCAAAATGGTTGGAGGAAGACCGATTGCGTCAACTTCGGGAAGACAAAGAAGATGTAAGTTGTTATTTATCTTTTCGTGTTCTTGTGCTATCCAACAATCGAATGTAATGCTTTACATATTTGGTATATGTCGTACCTAAAGGTCATCCTTGGACTCATTAGTGTATTGATGCATAACTAGTAACGTAGCATAATTTTCAGACACACACACACACACACAAACATACACACATATATATATATATATAGTTCAAACGAGAATGGAACCATGTTTAAAGAAATACGAGAATGGTCGTTCATGTACAAAATCATATATGATTTTGTACTAAATCACCAAAAAGTCCGGGAGACTTTTCCTTAAATAGGTACCATTCTCGCATGAACCCTCCCCTAGTCCCCTATATATACAAGGTTAGGTTCAGGCAAAACCTCAAAAAAAGATAAAACTGAAGAACACCCTGGGAGCCCTACATCCGGACGGTATGCACAAATGCATACTGGTAATTTGTAACATGCACTCGTGCATAGAAAAAAAATGCATACTGTCTAAATGGAGGGCTCTCAGGGTGTTTTTTTTTTTTTTTTTTTTTTTGAGGTTTTCCCCTGAACTTGACCTTAGAGGCATATTCATTTATATATATATATATAGGGTTAGGTTCAAATGTGAACTCAATTTTGGCTGTGAACGTGAGGACGAATCTCAGCCACACATCTTCGGTTATGGTGGACGCGATCACGGAGGATTGACGCGATTCATGGGAGGGTGGAGATTATTAAAGGAGGGGACCAGGTCAAAGCCGCCTTTATTGACCGGATAAGTGGCTGAGATTCGTCCTCACGTTCACAACCCAAAATGAGTTCACATTTGAACTTTCCTCTATATATATATATATATATGTGAGTGTGGGAAGGTTCAAATGGGAATGCCACAAAAAGATGAGTATATTTTCTGATTCAAGTTTGTGTACAAAATTTACATTTTGGTGCAACAGATAACCAAGAAGGGTGATATGACGGAATTCTACTTCAATCTATCAAAAAACGTCGCCTTTGGAGCAGAAGACGGCAAGCCAACGAAACCCAACAAGCAAAAAGAGGAATCAAAGATTCAGAAATCAGACGAAAGTCTCCCATCAAAAGTGAACTCGAGAGAAGAAAACCAGGGTGAACCATCTGCTGCTGCTGGGTCCAAGGAAAGGTCTGAATCGGTTGAGCCAAAACCCATTCCGGATTCTCGTAAGCAAGAAGTCTCGACTGATTCCCAAAAGCAAGAATCTGAAAGCGAAGATGTGGTGGCAGGTCAACCGCCACCCGATCATCATAAAAGGAACCAGGATGCTTTGGCGGCTGCAAAAGAGCGGTTTTTAGCACGAAAGAAAACAAAGGTAAACGTGTAGATTGAATGATGCAAATGTTGTGGTGTTAAGGTTTTTGGATTGTTGTCATGAATTGAGATTCAGATTGTTTATATCTATATATGGTTTGAGTAGTGGACTAATTATATGTTTTGTGTTTGGTGTAAGACTAGAACAGGAGTGGACTAATTATCTGTTATGTGTTTGGTGCATGACTAGAGCAGGACTGGACTAATTGTCTGTCTTACTTTTGGTAAGTTGGATAGAATAAAAGAAAATTAATAGGTACGGTGCATTTAGCCCACCCAAAAACTTTTGTGATTTATTCATGTATTCATCGGACATTTTAAGAGCTTCTTTTAACTTTAAAATGAAGAATAAATGAACTTTTTAAAGATTCTTTTAACAAAACCATAAAAATTGTTCTTTAAAATGAAAAAAATATAATAAAAAAATTTCTGTACTTAGACAAATCCGTAAAATTAATTTTGGACAAAAGAAAATTTACATTAATTATTTAGGATTTCTCTTGAAGGAAGAAAATCTACATTAATCTGCAATATTTATTTTGAAAATTACATGTAAAAATTTGTTTGATAATTTTGTGCGGTATTAAATATGTTTAATATGTTTAATAACATAATTAACGTTAGGATCTTAAAAAATTAGAATAAGAACGGAAATATTATTTTTAAAAGATTTTAAATTTTAGTTCTTTATTTTGAGAAAACCATACAGAGTATAGTTTGAGGTTGAATTAGTCGCCACACTAACAAATTATCTTGAAAATTATAGAGTATCAAAAATACTTGATTTGCTGTATTATAATTTGGGAAAATGTAGAATTGAACTATGAGGAGCTCTCATGTTTTCGCAAGAGCTTCATACCCATTTACGACTTTCCATAAACCCTTGGTGCTTAGCACAGTTGGTGTAGAGGTGATATACTTGCATAAACTAGTGAAGGTTCGAGTTTGGTGACCACAGTGTTGGAGTTACAATTCCTTTTGGATATTAGACTTGTAAACACCAAGCTATTAACCTAGCCAGTCACCTAACGGATTGTTGTGTATTTGATATTATGATTCATCTCTCACAGGTTCAAGACCATTGTGGCCACAGTAGCAGAGTTACAATTCCTTTGGAGATTGAACTTCTTGTAAGCAGGGCCCATACTAAGGTTTTTGATGCTCTGTATGAAAATATTAAAAAAAATGCCCCTATATCTTTTTTTACGAAATTAAAAGGCAAAACGTACGAAAAAAATCCCCCTAAATGTTAGAATCCAGTCATTCAAGATGGAACATTTCCATCTTCATGCCCTTAATCGGCTGAAAATGGAACACCATTCCTTGAAATTTAAAGAGTAGAAACATTGAAGAACAATAGAAATCGGCTTGAGTTGTCGAAATGTTGGGCATTCACCGGTTCACGATGCTTTCTCAAGATTTAGATTAAGCGTATTCAACATCCATCACTACCAGGCCTTGGGCACGTTATTTATAGTTAAAAAAACAAGTTTCCCAATTCCCAAATTAGTAAACTCAAAACTAGTAACAAATAAAAACTTGATTGCCCCTTGGGCTTTGATATCCTGTGTGGTTGCACGTGGCCAGGGTGCTTGTAACTTGTAAGCACCAATTTATTAAACCAACCACCTACCAGACTGTTGTGTACCTGATTTACCTCTCACATGATCCTCATAGGCCAAGATGGTGTGGGCCATCTCGGGCTTAAAATTAAAAAGCCCTTTTTTGCACAAGAAAAGATTTCCTGAATGAGTGAGCACAAAATGATGTTTTTACAACAAACCTAAGTGCAGGAATTACAATAGGAATTCTTAAGAATTGGAGTCTAGAAACAAACATATATACATCTACCTATATGTGTACCTTTCAGCATTGTATTCATGAGCAATAATAAACCAAGATGGCATCCCTCTGTTTTTATGGGCAGCAGTATTTAAGATATCTCATCCTCCCTACACCCATGTACAGCATGGGCCCCCCCCCCCCCCCCGGCGGGGCCGCCCCTGGGTGGAACATGATACCGTTTCTGTATGCATGTACATGCTCATAGCATCGTGATGAATGCATGTTATCCCATGGAAGGAGCAGATTGGGGTTACCTGAGATTAACGCCAACTAAATTCGTAGCAAGGGTCAAGATTAACAAAATCATAAGAATTATCCTGCAAAAAAGAAAGAAAAAAAACTAATCAATACCCCTTAAATGGTCAGTTCAGCTAATTTTGCATATGAGCTTAATGGAAAAGTAGTTTTCAGTTCCAAACTATATAAGCAATTGGTTGAATTTATTTCCACTGTAATTCACATACTGAAAGTAAACATTGTGCTTTCACATAATTGAGGAGCAAAAAAATTGTGTACCTTGAATAGAAGATAATGAATCCATTCCAAAATTATCAAGCTGAATCTCCCCATCTAGAAAATCCCCATTTCAACCAAATAGAAAAACAATGCTTTGATAAGTGTTCCGGTAAATCAGCCTGCAAAATTTCATAGTGATAAGAGAGATTAGAAAAAGCAGATATTAAAAGATTAAGCATTTAAATGTTGAATTTCACTAACTTCAAAATTAACGGGATTATTTTTCTTCTGCATAGAAGCTTTCGATAAACCACATTCAAGCATACGAAAAAGGTCAAAAACATTGAGATAAAAAAAAAACATTTTGGACATTAAGAAAAAACTTGGCAAATTTGAATTTGAAAAATACTAATTTTGAATCATTGAAATAAAATATGGACTTATCTATTGAGCCAACCTTGATTTAGGAGAAGCTCAATAAACAGAGAAAGATTAGATGTTAATGAAGATGTCTAAATATTTGAAGCCTGAAAATAATCAAAAACTTCAGGCTATGCACATATGGCATCTCAAATGAAGTATTGGTTATTTTTATATTAGCCAAATTAATGAACATAATATGACAAGAATATAGGCTACCAAAGGATCATTGGCCCAGTGGTACCCTGGTTATCGGTAGAGCCCAGCATCCCAGGAGGTCAAGGGTTCAAACTCGCTAAAAGTGAGTATTTGCCAAACATATATATAGGGTCAGGGTCAGGGTCAGGGGAAAACGCCAAAAAGGAGAAAATTGAAGAACACCCAGGGATCCCTCCATCTGGATGTGGACGGTATGCACAAATGCATACTGGTAATTTGTAACATGCATTTGTGCATCGGCACTAATGCATATATATGCACCGGTGCATAGAAAAAAAACAACTTCAATTGCTTGTATGCATTTGTTCATACCGTCCGGATGGAGGACTCGCAGGGTGTTCTTCAGTTTTCTCTTTTTTTGGCGTTTTCTCTTGAACCTCCCTCTCTCTCTCTCTATATATATATATATATATATTACTCCCTCCGTCCCTAAGTAAGTGTCCACTTTTCTATTTAGTTGGTCCAAAAATAAGTGTCCACTTTCCCATCCTACCCTTAATTATGAGATGGAGAAATTCTCTTTCTATGTAAAATTGACCTTTGGTTAATTTAAAAGTGTAATAAGACACATTTCTGAAACTAGGTACCATTTTCATTGTGGACATTTATTTTGGGACGAAGAGAGAAGATACTTCCAAAAAAAAGAACTAGGCTCAATAAACTTACACTGCTCCATGAAGTAGAATATCCATCAGTAGAAAGCAACCAATAGCTAGCCTTGGATTGAAATTCCATCCCATTATATGAGAAATCTAAATCCAGAAGACCATCGTTATCATTATCATCAAGATCAACATTTCTTCTTCTTTTCTTTCTATTCTTCCCTTTCTTCTTGCTCTTCGACCTTCGGGAAGACCTTCCATCTGAATCAGAATCACCATCATCTGCTAACCCATTAAGTTGTAACAATTCATGCTTACCCGAGTAGCGAAAACTTATGCCATTGCTGTTAAATAAAGATTCCCAAGATTCAGGAGGCCAGATCCCATCCGACAAGAAAAAATGAAGAGCCCACGATTGCAACCCTAACAATTTTACCGAATTTATGCTTTTTGTCTTGAAGCATTCTTTAATCAGCGGAACCAAATCATCAGAATTTGTTGACAAATTGCAAAGTTGTTGTACAACATTCTTGATTTGAGTTCTTTCCTCCCTGTGTTCGTCTTCTTGTAAAAGTTGCAGTAGTTGACGCCCTCGATTTATAACCGCATTTAACAAAAGTAGCTCATCAATTGAATCCGAACCATTGTATCTCATAAGTATGATCTCTATAAATGTATAACCGGAATCTGTAGGTTCGCTCTTTGGGTCGAAAAATTCTTGAAGCAAATCCAGAAAAACACACAGTTCCTTTTCGTTAAGAACAATTAGAAGATGGGAACATAAGGATGAGAAAGGTTCTTCCATTAGAAACTCTTTAACGACTTTCCATACCTCCTCCATATCTTCTTTATACATTAAGCTCACAAACATCTTTATAAAGAATTTCATATCCATAAACAAAATGTCCCCATCTTTTAATGTGTCAGCAAACTCGTGAGATGACCAAAATTCAGGCACGTTTTCAAGAAAATTCTCAACTGTTTGTTCAACATCTAGATCGAGAAAGTAATGAGGTTTTGTTGCAACCATGGCAGGGGATTGTCCGTGTTTGCCTTTCCACTCGAGCTCCTCCCAACAAATGTCACGATTCACAAAAGCAAATTGGGATAATGCTTTTGCCCCCTTTTTATGTTCCATATCGCTAGTGCCGGAAAAATTTGAGAACCAAAGTAAAATACGTCTTGGATTTCCTATATGATTAACAATTAGCACATATTAATCCAACATTAGAATGAAATCCATCTTAGCAACCTTAATGTATCGGAAATATGCAAATATTAATTAGATCACGCTCAGTTTCCAAAAAACATGAAACCATATATTGCTGGAAGAATGAGAGACGAAGGAACTAATTATCAGGCCTAAGGAGTTGTTTGGCAGTTGCTGAATGGTTTGGTGCAAAATGATTAAGAGGCTCTTATGATATAGTGCAAAACAATTGTTTGGTAAGATGTAATTAGGGCTCTTAATGGTTAAGGGAGGTCCAGGATACAAAATGATTCAAAGGGTTTTTGGAACCATTAAAAGGCAGACTTATTTTTTGCCGAACATGATTTACCTCTTAGCGATTCAGAGGTTGCCTCTTAATGGACCTGCTAAGGGGTAAACAAACAGCCCCTAAATAGCAAGTCGAAGATAGTGATGATCTCTAAAGAAACCAATATTGGAATGGTAGACAATTTAAAGTAGAAATCTAACAAATTTACCTCTAAAGAAATCCTCTAGCATGTCGCTTTTTTTAGCTATGATAGACCCTGCTTTTTTTGGATGTTTCTCAAAAATCATCTGCACAAGTTGAGCTGCTAGGTCCTTCTTCTGTGAGCTGGTTCGCAGTAAGGTCACAAAGAGGTCACGTTTTTTACGCCGGGATAGAGAACTTATCCTTGAAAGATCTTTGCAAAGCCAAAGTCGTGCCTCTGATCTACTTTGAGATGCAATAAATAAGCGGACTATGGACTCTAGGTTATTCAAGAGAGATATTCTTTGTTTAACAGATTCATCACCTCCATCCCAACTCCAGTTTGGTTCAGAAATAAACAAATGAACCATTGTGTCACTTGTATGTCAAACTTTCCTATAAAAACACCTATAACAGATGAAAGAATCATAATCAGTGTAATTCATATGTAATAGATAAATACTTGAATTAGTAATGCAGGATGACCCCTTATCCATTGATAACTCCATACAAATCGAGAAAGGAAGCATTGCAAGGTTATATGAAATGATGGATGAAAACTTCAATTACAACCAGGAAAGCAATAGAAAATTGAGGTTTTAGATATCATTTGAAACAAGTTACATATGTCATGGAAAAACTCGCGTTTTCCCCTTTTTTTTTGTGAACGGCATCCCAGGCTATGCCTGGACTAATCCCGGCAAATTATGATTTCAATACATCAGCCCTGATAAACTCAGTGGCCACAATTGTTGTGCATGCCTGGATTCGAACCCTGGGCAGATGGGATATTCCACCACATCCCCCAGAGCCTCAACCAGTACACCATAACGCTTTTTTCCCTATTTACTTGAATTGAAAGAAGATCAAGTATATGAAGTTATGTATTACAAACTTCCCAGCTTTTAATTTGTTCTCAAAATCTAACTTGTCAGGGGTTAACAACAGAGCAGCTGATAAAACGAACAACCTTTTCACATTATCAATCAAGACTGTCACCGCGATAGGTGCTAATAACATAATAAATCTCAATGAGTCAATTGCTAGGAAGAGAAAAAACAACACATATTGCAAGAGTGCCAACAGAGAAAATCACAAATTTGTAAGGAATGATAATTTGGAGGGATTAGAAAAACTGGGTTTGTGACTGAAAGACAAAAGTCGGTGTGGAGGAACTATACCATTTTAATTCTCATCATGAAGCAACCGGTTTGATACACAATATTAAATTGTGGCCCTTATCTTAGACATCCCCTAAACTTGCATACACATGGTAGAAAAAAAGTCATATACACCATAGAAGACAAAACCAATCAAATCTAGTGCCCCATTATACATGAACTTGTATTTTGGCCATTCTGTTTCTGTGAATTGTGATTACTGCACGTCTGTTTTTTAAAGGGTATCCTAGGCATTTGCCTAGACTAATCCCTGGCAATTTTAAGACTGCTAAAACATGCAGCCCTGAGATAATTCTTCAGTGGCCACAAGTTGTTTGCGTCTGGATTCAAACTTGGGGTAGATGGGTTATCTAGCCTCATCCCCCACAAGTCTTAACCAGTACGCCACAAGCCTTGTGGTTAATTACTGCACGTCTTTTGCTCATTGTTCTGGCATCATTGTTTCTCTCTGTCTGTATATACTACATGACCATGCCTAAAGAAACTTTCTTTATGTAATTTTCAATAGCATTTCATTGAAAATGAAAGAATCCCAAGTTGGTTACTCTCAACCAAATACTAAGATAGGACTTCGGAGACACCGAGACACTAAAAACACTTAAGTTTGGTGATGACAGAAGAAACATTCCATAGAAATATTCTATCAAAATGTTGATCCTTTATCTACATCATATCCTGCCATCACAGATTCAAGAAAAGCATATATCGGATCATTCCTCCTAAATCCTAAACTCCACCTAATCTCCCGCTTCACCTTGTTGCACCTCACTCCATAAGAATCTTAAACATGTTGGGCCTTACCGCATGGCTCTATGTATACTACAACCCTCCCAACAAATAGAGTCCACTCACAGATTTGCAATTCTGGTCATCAAAGAATCGCCTAAAAGTGGAGTTTCGGACATTCCTAGTCCCATCCAGTAAGATAGCACTCACTTTGGCATCAACCTCCAACCCAGAATTGGAGACTATATCCAGCTGCATATTAGAACTAAAGAACTATCAGTAAGCTCTAGATTAAACCAGAGACTATTGTTTTTCCCATCACCAATATGCTTCAGAAAAGGATTTGGAAATTAGGACAGACGAAAATCCTTACTCCTTTTTCTCTTGAACCGATTAAGCACCTAGCTAGAAGGTTGCCAAACATTGATTGATAAACAGAAAAGTGCGAAAAAAAACAAACATTGCAACAAATAACAAAGGCTTCTAAATTGCTGACATACCAAACAACTATAAATTATCAAATTCAATTAAAAAGTTGCCTAGGCAGCACATAGGAAATCTCTTGTTACTTGAAGTAACTCAGATGAAACTCAACAATTTCATCCGAATATGGCCTTAAAATGGCGATTATCAAGTTAGAGAGAGTATTGGATTACAGATTTTCAAATCACACCCAAATTGCACCGAACATGACAGCCTATACATACAATTAACACACACAAGCACGTAAACACACGAAGATATATAGAAAGAATACGTACCGGAAATTGGTGAGCGTGCCGTCGCCGGGGACGATGAACGGAGAACGAGGGTTCAATTTCGAGCCCTAATTCCGATTTCAACTTTTGGGTATGATGAAATTTGAAATAAGACCTTTAACTTTGTGTTATTGTCAAACATTATCCTTTTGGTTTTTATTTGAGCAAATCAGTCCCTGTATTTTTCTTTGTACATAGGCACTATGCACATAAAAGTGTACCAAGATGGGATTTGATTAATTAGTGATTACTTTTGTATTAAAGTACCAAATTTATATTTCAAAGTTAGAAATATGTGTTAGCTTTCTTATACATTAATTTACTTGATCGGTATACAAATATAGTAAATAAAGACACAGAATCCAAACGTGTCAGCTATATTATGGGTTCAGTATTATTAAGATCGATAAAAGAGCATTGCCAAAAAGACCAAAGAACAAGACAAAAATTCTGAGCCAAATAGGCAAAACCAAGTAATTGTGTCCTTCAAAATTTTAGGGGTCCGTTTGATTTGATGAAATGTTTTTGAACGGTTTGTATTTCATAGAATTTGAAATATAATTGAATTTCATCTTTTATAGATAACTTATTGAAACAAATTATAAAAATAAACAAATTACCTTTTAATCAGACGATTATTACAAAACCAATGTTTTTAAAATATTACATACAAATCCAATGAAATCTCGTGAAATACCAACTACATTCATGGTATTTTAAAATCTAATGTTTGTGCGATTTAGTTAAAATCCCAATATTTCAATTACGAGCTTTTTTTATAAACAAAACGTGGGATTGTGATCTGATTACAAATCCCGCCAAATCACAAAGTCTCAAACCAACGGGCCCTTCGTGAACATAAGAAGACATGAAGAAGATCTAAAGACTCCCAACCGTTTTTTAACTATTTGTCTAACTTTTAATAGCAAAACTCTTTTTTTTTTCCTAAAATCCCCAAATGCAAGATGACTCGTGGAGATGCAACTAATTTACTCGCTTTAAAGATCATAAATGCATATATGTAGAATACTCTTGAAGTTTAAAGACCATCACTACAAATCTAAAATACAATTTCTAACATAATTTTTAAGTGACACGTTAACTTTAGAAGTTGTCTTCTACCAAAATGATTTCTTACCAATCTGTTATATTATTCACTATCATATCAACAAAAAGTACTCACATAACATTAACAACCGACACAATTTCTTATTTAAGGAACATTTGTCACTTGAGAAATTACAGACCATCGAGTATGTCAGTCTATTTTTTCAATTAATTTTTCCAGATGTCATTTTAGGTTATTTTACATTGTTATTCGCCTTGTCAGCTAATTTTTACCAAATATCTTTAGGGGGTGTTTGGGATTGCTTATTTAAAACAACTTATAGCTTTTACTCAAAAGTGCTTATCAACTTCTAATAAGTTAGAAGCTCCTTACTTCTCAAAAAACTTCTTATCACCGGTTTGGCACCGGTATAAAGCTGTTTTGCCAAACACTCAAAAGTGCTTATCATCGGTGCCGTACCAAAATAAGTCAATAAGTTGTTTTTATAAGCAATCCCAAACACCCCCTTAATTTTTCAGCTAACAGCTAATTTTTACCAAATATGATTTATCAGCTAACAACTAATTTTTCTTATCGCCTTCTATGGATCGAATATTAACGAGAAAGTGTTCACCCTTTCTATAAGAGTGTTCACCCTCAACTACTAGATAAAGACTAGATCTTTATCTTTCTCAGTGAGATTTTGGATTCTTATTTTATTCATCCAAAAAGCTAATAATAAATAGCCCCCAATTACTAGATAAAGACTATCTTTTATCTTTCTCTTTACCAAGTAAGATTTTGGATTCTTATTTTATTCATCCAAAAAGGTAATAAACAGCCCCAATGCTTACTCAAGTGGTGTTTGTTTCTTAAAAGTTTGATTTCAATTCTGAAATGGTTATGAAGGGTCTAAATGAATCAGACATAAGTGGTGATTAAGAGCTTAAAATGAAAAAACAAACAAGGTCTCATTTTTTAAAGACTAACACCAAGATAACTGATATGTAAAATTGAAAATATTCAATAAAATAAACACCAAAAATAAGTCTTAGGACAAAAAACTACCAGAATTTCAAAACAAATGAAAACAAGTTCAACATTACATTTAACATTACTCAAAGATAGAACTGGTATCTGATTCTAAACAAAAACAAAACAAGCCTTTAGTCCCTTTGACCTAAACATAACAAAATGCCAAATTCAATTCTTACTCGTCATCCTCTTCATCTGAATCATCATTTGCCCCGGCAGCAGCATTCAATGCATTTAACCTCTCGATAAGCTTTTGCTTCCTCTCATCGTAGGTAAGCTTCTTGAGGTTGTATCTATAAAAATAATACACAAAATATAAATATACAAGAATATAATCGATGGGTGTCCATGCTACCAATAGGTAGTAGTAAACATGTAAAACAAAATCTTAAGATGGAAGATCTCACATATCTCACAAATTTTGAAGTTGAAAAATAATTAAGCCTGCATATATATATATATGTGTGTGTGTGTGTTCATGTATACCATGACGTTTGTGATTTCAACTAAAGAAAAGCATAAAAAGTGAGAAAGTATAGTGATACCTCTTGTGCTGCTTAGGTGGCTGCTTTTCAGCTTTCTTGGGGTTAGGATCAGCACGAATAGCGGCATGGACCTTTTTGTAAACTTCTTCAATGGTATCTGGTTCAACGCCAGCCTTGATGTAATCAGCGAAGTGAGTCTGATACTTCTCTGGTTCGTCCTCCATCAAAGTCTGTATCATTTTAAAAAAGGTTGTCAATAAATATGGCAAATACAGATAGATTTAGTTAGTGGGTTCGCATCATATCTCTACACAGTGTAAAATCTGACCCAAATTCACATATGAATAGAAACTAAAAGAAACTGGAGAGATAATACTCACATTCATGTAGGCAGCAACATGCCCTCCGTAGATGTACTTGCGATGGACATCAGCATCAAGGCTCTTTCCATCCTTGTTAAAACCAGCAAACCTCTTTTCACTGTGAGGGATGTCAAGTCCACCATCCAAAGCTCCCTAAATCATTTCGAATATAAATCAGATTACTAACTCCATTGACACCAAATACTCCCTAGATTCCAAAATAAATGTCAACTTTCAAAAACAAGTTGATACTATCTGATTCTACCCTTAATATAAAGATGGAGAAGTTCATTACTCCCAATATTCTAAACACATTTAGTAAATTAAAGTACAATATATGTAAAAACTTTATAAAGCAATGTCTAATATGTCACATGGAAGCATATTGTATATATAATTAGGGAACCACAAAAAGCTAAATACCTTAAGGGCACCAAAAACACGGTTGCCAGTGGTTGTTCGGATAAGACCAACATCAAGAAGAGCACGGAATGGCCTCCTGCTGTCTGCAGGTTCAACAGAGAAATCTTCTCCAGTTGCCTGCATATATAACCATTGATCAAAACGTATTCCGCATAAAATAATAATGGATTCAAACTAACTAATAATTGTGTTGAAATATATATATATATATATACCTCAACATTTCCTTCATACTCCTCGTCCATTTCAAGCTTTTTCAAAACACGACGAGCCAAAAGAAGACCCGTGCAATAAGCTATATTCAAATAGATGAAGTTTAGTGAGTATTTTTTTATAACACCAATAAAATAGGATTACAAAATATTATAGAGAGAAAACCATACCTGCTGCATAGTTTGTAAGCCCGACTTTGAGACCATACTGGGGAAGCTCATGAGCATAAGCTGATGCAAGAATCATATCTCCAGCAATGCTTGCAGATATGATTTGTGCAACGATATCCTTGTTGGTCTAATAGCATGGTCAAGGTAACTTTTGACTAAAAATTAAAAGAAACTTGTATTCATGCTTTCATCTACTGAAGAATTGTATTTTACCATATTAAAACTTTTGATCCAGAATCTTTAACATCCCTAGTTTCCTTGGTAGAAAAACAAAGGGATCAGATAATCTTTCTCGATTTTCCAGAAAAAAATTGCATTTCATAAATCAGGAATAAAAGAATAAAAGAGTGATGAGTAACAAAAAGGATACAAATCGCACAACATATCGGTATTTTGGGGTGTTGTACTTGTTTTTGTCTTGGTTAATAAGACGGATCCTAGCACGGTAATCTGTCTTTCCCTCTACATCAATGAAAAAAACAATAAAAATCAATCAACTTAGTGAAAATAAGAGATCAAAGAATATCTTTATCAAAATAAAGAGATCAAAGAATGCACAATTACAAAATAAATAACTAGTAGAATACAGACACACATACCTCTCCTTCGTTTGAATTTAACTTGAAACCTCTTGAAGTACGATCGTGACTTCTGGGCTTTGACAAAAACCTTCAAGAACAGATTACAAAAAGTTCAGCTAGATTCTAATAAGCAGGAACTGTAACAATACAAAGTCAATTTTTTTGAGTTGCATAAAACTGCTGAAAAACAACTGTGAGCAAGTCATGAGACTTGGTATCTTGAAACATAAAACAAGGCATAAAACCTTGTAATATATAAAACTTCATACAACAAAGTCAAAAACCTATCCAATCAAATATCAGATGAATATAGTAACAATTGTTTATTAGCAAAACACAGATGATGGCCCAAAAAATAAAAGTTAATTTAATTCATGACTTCATCATCTACAGAAAGATGCAGATTCGAGTATAATTGTTGTTTCTGATCAATACTCTAAAATTATTACCAACAAAACATAAAAAAATGATACCGGGAAAAAAATTGACACAATGGTATTGGTAATATGACTCCTCTGGTATCAAAACTAAGTCATTTGAAGCAGACATGAGCAATTATTGTTCATTAGAAAAACATAAAAAATGAAAAAAATTCGGTAAACTTGTTATTTCATCAGTTTCAAAGTCTAATCACTGTCATCAATTAGAACACACAAATGATTGAAAAAACAAACTACGGCATTAAACATTAAAAATTCTGAACCCGTTCAAAATCACTATTTCTTCATCAACAAAATTAAATCCAAAATACTAAAATATACTGATGCCAAATTACAGAAAGCCGGTTTGATTCCTCTACAGATCTAGGTATGCGGCCATATAAACATGAGCACCAATTAATGGAATCAATAAGATAAATATATTTCACGCAAAGGCAGCAGAGCTAAAATCGCACCATTTTGTTGACATATAACATATACAACAAGAAGTTTTTTATCATTTTAATAACATGATATATACAATCTGAAGCTTTCAAATAGACGAATAAACACAAAGTACTACCAAATCACAACGCTCATTAACCCAAAATAGCAGAATAATCTAGTTGAATCATAGCAACAGTAAACCCCAGAATAACACAAAAAAACACGTTTCAGAGAGAGAAGACTAATCACACAAACAACATAACTAACAATCCATACTCAATCCTCAACTACAAGATACAAAAACACTGATAACACAAAACAATTCAAGCTAACATGGCATCAATGCTAACAAATCAAACGGCAAACCGATTTCTCAAGAACATAGCTTCATTGATTCTATAAATAATATCGATTTCATAAACAGAAAGAGATTTTGAGAGCATTACCATCGCTAATCGTCGAGGAGCTTCGGCGGAGGGGGGAGGGGGGATAGAGATTACAGAGGCAGTGAAGAACGAAATGAAGGCGTTCAAATAGCACAAACCCTAGGGTCCTAAAGTCATAAATATGGGCCATTAATTGGGCTTTTAGGGTTCTTGAACTGGCCCGTATGTTTCGTGAGAAAAACAAGGCCCATTAGTGCTTATAGATGTTACACTATACCCCCTCCAACTTTGGATAAATTACATCAAAAAATATAATTATTTTTGTCTTTATAAATCTGTATTCATGAAAACGCTTATTAAGATCCTTTTTCAAATCTTCTCCTATTTCGAGAAATAAATAAATAGACACATCCGATTGCACTGATCAGGGGGCCTCGACGCCCAACGGGCCTCGCCTGATCTGAGAAGTGCTAATTCGGTTCGGATATACTTCACTCAAGAATGTCGCCGTCCCTGGAATCAATAAGAAAACAAGTGCTAAGTTTCAGGGTCAACATTTACCGACAAAAATAACTATCATATATTTGTGTTTGTATTTTTGTTGCAAACTAATCATTATAGTTGTTAAAATATTATAAAATCAAAACAATTAAATACAAACATTTTCAAATGTAACTATTGTATTTCCATTACAAAACAAAATCCTGCGAAATTGTGAATATGCGTAATTTTATAGCCACTTTTTTGACGGTATTGGTGTAGAAACAATATATTTGTTAACATGGAAAGAGCTTGTAAAAGTGAACAAGTATAGAAGTAACTATATGTGACACTTGAATTTACATTACAAAAAGAAACAATTAGAATTTGTAAAAATGAGCAGTTTTCTAAACATCAGTTTTATACTTTCGCTACAACAAACAAGTATGTCTGTTAAAATGTTAAAAATATATATATAAAAGAACAATTTCAATTTTTAGTGTCACCTTGATATTTTGTTACATATTCAACAAAATGTGATCATTGTCACTCTAAGAGGATGTGTTGATCTATGTTTTTACGGTAATCATTAAAATTTAAATATAGATAAACGAGTAATTTTATATTTATCTTAATAATCAATATCTTACAATAATATTCTATAATTATCTTGACCATGCCCATAAATAATCAAAATATTACAGTTATTCCAAGACTCTCATACACCTAAAATTGATTTTCATTAAAATGACATCTTTAAATGTTGAACAAAACACCATAATAAAAAAACATAAATTCATGAATTCATATTTATTTCAATAATGGGTATCTTACAATGATACTTTACAATTAAAAGACCATAAATACCCAATATATTATAATCATGCCAAGCCTTAATTAAACACCCAAAATTGAATATCATAAAATAACATCTTTAAATTCATAATTTTATATTTAATTCAATAATCAGTATCTACAATAATGTTTTAGAACTATTTTGACCATAAAGAACCAAAATATTATGATCATACCAAGACTTAAGGAATGTTCGCCAAATTTTTACCGTTTATCAGTTATCTTCAAAGCGAGTCTTCTTATAATGACTTAGAATCTTGTCCCAATAAAAGACATAACAAAAACAAAACAAAAAAAACCTTAACCCAATAAGTGAGGAAGAAGACTTTTACCCGGTAAACATAATAATCCATTTTTATGACTGGCAAACGTTATCTGATAAAATAATTGAAATTGATGATTTTGTCATTAAGCACTCAACTGGTAAACGTTTGGTAAACTGCCCTTAAGGTATGTTCGTTAGTAGCTTGGCGAGATTAACGAGACTCACAATTTATTCGATCAACTATACATGATTGTGAGGTAGTGACTTAATGATATAGAGCCTGACTTATTTGGTAAACTTTTAAGGGAAGTTTTATACAGAAATCCAAGTTTTTTTTCCTTCCAAATATAGTCTCGATCCCAACGAAATAACATGATCATTTGATCTATGAAAAACCTCTCTAAACAGAAAGTTTCTTAACCTATAGAGATAGATTAATTCACACATTCAATTTTATCTTTACATACATAACTTAATGAAAAACTAACCAAGGAGTGAATTATCCAAACACGCATAATTGATTATCATAAATAAAATACCAATTGTATCTTTAAACGCGAAACACCATAAAGAAAACCATTAATCAGAATATTTGATTTATCAAACATTATAAATTTAAGGGAGATTCATAACCCAATTGAAGGTGTTGGATTATGTGATAATGAAAGTTAAGATGAGAAGCGTAAAAACATCTTCAAGACTTTAACTTATATGCTATAATTTTCCTAAAATAAAATATTTAAAATAAAATTACATTTTACCCCCGACGACTTCTTTATTTTAGTAATCCCATTATCAACTATATTATTAAAATATTTAAAACATTTAATAAAATATAATTTATATCTTATAAGCACTTAATTTCAATATTTCCTACCGATGATAAAGAATAAAATATTATTTTTCTCTCTTATATAAAGAGTTTTAAAGATTTCTCTAAATTTAAAGAATTTTATCATCTTTATTATATTTTTTATATTTTAACATGCGAGATAACATAGTTGTTGGAGCAAAAAAAAACATTTTTCTCTATTTTAACATAACTGTTAAAGATGCTCTAAAAATGATTTGAACACTTGATTACCGTTAATCTCAAACTCACCCATGAATTGTGTTTAATACGAGAATTGATATGATGCATCTCAATACATCAAATCATAATATACATCCAAGGGGTGAAGATATGTTCTTACACTTATGAACTTTTAACTATCTATATATATCTCACAGTAACCCCCAATTGAAAAACCTGATGGATCATTTTTGCCAATTTCATTAACTCTGAAAGAGATGAAGAAAACCTCCATACACCATTAGGTATATATATACATAAAAGCAAAACTTT
Organism: Silybum marianum; assembly: GCA_036898165.1. Classification (NCBI taxonomy): domain Eukaryota; kingdom Viridiplantae; phylum Streptophyta; class Magnoliopsida; order Asterales; family Asteraceae; genus Silybum; species Silybum marianum. The sequence goes on from CM072530.1 coordinate 3,401,202, forward strand.
TTTGCGAGATCCAGCAAGGAGATCATTCGTAACAAGTAAAGAGCAGACGTCAGCAGGCGTTGATCCCGATCTCTTCCACATTTTCTGGTTGTTTTCACTTGTCGATCGAAAACGTTACGAATCAATACTCTCCATATATTCGAATCCGGATCACATGAAGCGCGATAGGAGGAGCACCATTGTTGATTCCACCATTATTGATCAAGGATTCGATGTCTCAAGCTGATATATCATACAGGTAATTTAAACGATGTAAATTTCGTGAATCGGTGTTTGTTTGATTTGATTCGATTCAGTTTTTTAACTCTTTGATTGATTGTGGTTTGATTATTATACGTACTTGATGGATTGATTTTCATATACCTATTTCTGGAATTTGATGTAAAATTTGTCATGTGTGTGTGTTGATTTCTGATGGATTTGATCGTTGATTCTATAAATTGATATCAACAAGTCTGTTCGATGTTTGAATCGTGTAAATCTAGGTCTGCTTCTTACTTGCTAATTGTTTTTGAAATCGACTGTAAATTTGCTGTTTGTTCATAAAATTACAGTCATCTCCATTACTTGTTACTGGATTAAGCTGTTCATATACATAAATTCTTACTTGAATTCGTGAAAATTGCTTCGAATGCTTTATTGATTGCAAATATTTGCTAATCATGATTTGTGATTTGATGAATTTGAACATGTTTACAATAGCATTAGATGTACATGATCAATAATACCAGTAAATGCTGCAAGCAATATAATGTATCAATCATAAATGATTTATTGATTATATATCTAATTAAGTCGATGATGAAGATCAAATCATTTTGAACTTCATATATTAAAACACTCGATTTTAGGGGTTTTTTTACGAGCAAAAAGGTGAATGTTGACTATAATTTTGGGATTGGTTTCGTTTCCTTCGGTTTCTAGTTGCACGAGCATCAATCGTCTCTCTTGCTACATATACGTACACTACGTAAACATAAGATTGTTATTTTGAGTTATCGTGCAAGTTTAATGCTTATCTATGAACAAGTTCTAGGGTTTATCATTATAAAAAGTATAACTCGAAGTTTCTTGGTTGTTATATATATATATAGCCAGGGGAGATATCCGTTACAAACCGAATAATATTTGCAAACTTTACAACCCATTATATTAGGAAACATTGAGATATTTATGGACATTCATCATAATTCATTAATTTTGGTTGAGATATATATGAAAGATGATTGGTTCATTAATTATGATCATGGTTTTGAATTAGGAAACAAAATTAATGAATTAGGATAAATGTCCATAAATATCTCAATGTTTCCTAATATAATGGTTTGCATAGTTTGCAAATATTATTCGGTTTGTAACGGATACTATCCCTATATAGCCAAATCAAAGTGGGATATGAAAGGTAAGATGTATGAAGACCTGACTTTTATCCCAACGAATAGAAATAGCAACATAAACTTCCATCATTGACTTCGTTCAAAGCTTTCGACTTTAATATGTATGGTTAAGTTGCTCGATGAAATGGATTCATATAATATGACTTGAGATTGTATTTGTTCAACTCCCATCTTTTGTTTGCAATAATAACAAAATTACAATTTATACTTTCTGCAACCCCGAGTGATATCTGACTGCAAATTGTTTATTTGTAGTTGTGGCTCATGTGGATACCAATTGAACCTATCGTCCACAAATAGGTCATCAGGAACGACTTCTGAATATCGTGAATCCATCAAGAAAGGTTTGATCTCCTTCCAATCCATTGATCCGAGCCGATTCACCCAAATAGATGAGGTATCTTGCATTCCAATTACTTTGGGTCGTAACGGTTTAAAAACAAAGCTTATGTGTCGTCAGTGTGGTGTCCTTATCGGATACGGATATAGAGAGGGGAACAACGCTCAATGCGTTTTTGATTCTCGTATCTCATCCGATCCGTCTTACAAGAAGGTTGTGGTAAAGATTCAAGCGTTACAACCTTCAGATATTGTTACTTAGGTAAAATTGCATCTTTAACTGCTATTTCCATTACTTCCATAATGGAAATAAGCAGTTAAAGACGGTTCCAACTTTCTTTATGGATGTAAATACTTTAGTTTCAAAACACATGATTGATGTTTCTAGCCAATTTGTTGGCATATAACTTGTTATCGTATTGTATTGTTGTGATTTCAAATATACAATATTTTCTTTAATTGTCTTTTCTTACATAATCTTATGGTGAGTGTTTATTGTGGCAGTGTGTAAAATGATACATAATTTAAATTGTATCGTAATCAAAAGTTTCTAAATAATAAAGCTGTAAAACGGATTGATATGAACTAGTCTAATTTTGATTTAGTACCAGTTGGGTCCTAAATGGAATAACGAATCAAATACAAACATTGGTAATTTTAATTTTAAAAAATATAAATTTGAAACACAGTCTTGAAGTTTCTTTTACATGTTCATGACCTTCTTATGAATATAAAACCATTTTTTTAATATACCTAAATTACTCGGAGAAATTAGTACGTACATATGCATTTAACAATATATATAAGGATACATATTTTAGTCTACCCTTCTTGATAATCTTACTGAATTCAAAATGGAAAACCGCGTTTGCACACCATATTTGATTGTACCGATTAATGAATCTATAGATTCAATTGGAATGATTAAACGAAAATTTCTATGATTTTTGGTAACTTTTATTTATTTAGACATTTTAACAAATGTAAATGATTATCTATGAATGGATTATATACCATTTTACCGTTTCATTTAATAAATAGTTATTTTTTTAGTAATCATTGTATTGAAGTTTAAAAGTTATCTGTATCTATTAGGAACCTCCACGTTTTCTATTTTTAGGGTTTTTCTTAACACACGTACACATTAAAAGATTGTTTCATTCGACTTTCTCCATTTAATTTTAGAATTTAGGATTTTAATTAGCATTTTATTTTACATGCGTATGAAACAAAAGATACACATTTATCAAATATCATTCCTTTTCAATTTGAAACTTGATTTCGGTTCTATAAAATTATAAAATATCGTTTACTTAAAATTTATTTTCATCAAAATGTTGGCACAAAAATATAAAAGAACTTTGTAAAACAAGGCCACACGCTTCTTCGTAACTATTTTTTTTACTCATGGATCATTTACTAAACGTGCACTTGGTAACCATTTACCGGGACCAAGAATCTTACCCGGTGAAAGTGCTGATACGGACGAAGAGTCTTGCCCAATAAGTGAGGGTGACGACTTTTACCCGGTAAATGTTTACCAGGTAAATTGGTTGAATACGATTTGATGGACTACAATCTTACTCGATAAAGTAAGTTTAGAGTGTCAAATCTTACTAGTCAGTGATTACATGTAAGTGTTTGGTAAACGATCATTTAGTTGATGCATCTTTGAGCCCTAATTTGGTGAAAACGAATGTGATTCTTAGGATTCACTAGACAAATTCCACCATAACAACAATAGAAACATCAAAATCCTGATACATTAAAATTGTTATACCGTTTTTATTCAAACCACAGACAGAAAATTACTAAAAAACATAATACCACAATTTCTTTTATTAGGAAACAAAATACCATGCAAATATAGTGGCACAAAAACATTATTTGAGTGACTAAAAATAGATGAAACAAAAATCAAGAAGATAGACAGTATTGATAAATTACTATACTACCCATGTCAAACTAAAACTCTAAAATCTTCCACAACTATTTTACCCATCTACCTTACTATCGGTAGGACGGATTTTACCACCATTCCCTTTCTTTAAAATCAAATTCAGCAATGTCTGTTAACGATCCGCAAACACAGTTGCCCACAACATTACACGAGAATCTTGTTTTTTTCTCGGTTTGTATTATAAGGATTGAATAAATGTTCCTCATTTTTCAAAAGAAAAAAAAATCAAATTGGGCATATGCTTTATCTTCAATTAGTTTATAACTAATTGATACATATACACTTCTTAAAAACTCCAGGTTTTACTCCTTAAAAATATACTATAACTGATAAACATGTTTAATTCAAGATAAACATTCAAACCTTGCTAATAAAAAAAGGTACCCCATAAAAATTGATTAACATACATAAAAAATTGATTAGCATACAAAACCATAAAAGTAAAATCAAGAGACACCGTAAATTAAAGTAAACATAAAGAACAATTAAGGTTTTTTTTTCGAGTTCTCGGGCTCAGAATCAATATGCATCACACCACGTATACATAACTATACAATTAGGGTTCGTTTGGTTTACGGGAATGGAATGGATATGTGGGGATTTGGATTTCAAATCCATTCCAATCTTATGTTTGGTTCGTAGGATCTAATGAAATAAGATTTTAAAAAATGTTAAAAACATTTGTTTTGTAATAATTGATTAATGAAAATGTAATTTAATTATTTTCATAATTATTTATAACTTTTTTATAAATAATGGAATCCAATCCCATTCCAAATCCTACAAACCAAACACATAGGGTCCGTTTGGTTTGCGGGATTGTTTTTGAAGGATTTGGATTTCATGGAAGGATTTGGATTTGGAGGGATTTGAAATGGGATGGATTTGAAAATCATAGGTGTGTTTGGTTCGTAGGATTTGCAATGAAATTAGATTTCCATTATTTATAAATAATTTATATAAAAATATAAAATATTATAAAAATATAAAATATTATAAAAATAATTAAATTACATTTTTATTAAATCAATTATTACAAAACAAATGTTTTTAACATTTTTAAAACATTATTTAATACAAATTCGACGAAATCCCATGAAATCCCGAGCATCCGTTAAAGATTTCAAAATCATATGTATGTTGGATTTTAATTGAATCCTAGGATTTTAAATCCTTACAATTTTTTATTTTTTTTGATTAACCTGGATATCCAACCCGCTATGCGAGCCGACTAATCCCAGGACGACTACCCGCTTTGCAGATAGCCCGGAGTCACTGCATTTGAACCTCCGTGGCCACAAGGGGATTTATTTTACCCCTCCCTGGATTTGAACCTGGGACCTCCTGGTACTGGTGACCTTTGGAGACCAAACTCAAACCATTGAGGCACCACCCTTGTGGTTAATCCTTACAATTTTACAAACCAAACACATAAATGAATTGGATTTAAAATCCAAATCCCTCAAAATCCAATCCAATCCCGCGAACCAAACGCGCCCATAAAAGGATTTCAAATCCATTCCAATCCAAATCTTCCCAAATCCAAATCCCTCGAAAACAATCATGCAAACCAAACGACTCTTAAAGTCTGGATTTTCAACAAAATATTCACCACCTAATATTTCAAGGCCAAAATTCGGAGACATTTTATATGAAACATCACATATAACATATCTAGATAGGTCGTTGGTACTTGGTAACAAAAGTCCAGCCCAAAGTCAGCCAAGTGGGCTTCTAAAATTTATTTATTTAGAATATTAAATTATATATAAATTTTAGTTAATTATAAAAATATAAGCTGAGTCAGACGGGTTTGTCCGAATTTTTTTCCATTACCCAAGTCCGCCCCAGGCCCACAACGAACTAGATCAAGCGGGATAACAGCCAGGGGCGGATGCACAGGCAAAAAGGGGGGGGGGGTCCCTTCCCCAATGTTATAAAAAAAATTATATAGGCTAAAAATTATGAAAAATACTGTAATTAGTCTTAGTTCCTCCCAGTAAATTTTTTTAAGGGACCCCATATTGCCGGCGATTGACAAAAATACTAAAAAAGTCTCTTGAAATCAATAAAAAATCCGAAAAAATCTTTCAAAATCTACAAAAACACTAAAGAAATTCCTTAAAATCGACAAAACAATAAGAAAATCTCTTGAAATCAACTAAAAAACTTTAAAATTTTCCCGAAACACGTCGGGTGACTTTACGCACATTTAGTCTACCTTAATGGGACCTCGGTGAACATTGGTTCCGCCACTGATAACAACTCTTTTATATCTTATAAACAGTATCAACCAAACATTGATCATTACATGCATGCAAATCATGCACTACATCCAAAAGACTTAGATTTTGAAAAAGAACCCAAAACCACAAACTTCTAGACTTCTTCAAGAAGATCATGAAATAAGTTTCTCTAAAAAGGGCTACAAAAGTAGGAATTTTTTTTAACCTATCTATGCAGCCAATTGCTTACATTTTTTCAGTTGTTTCAAAGGGGGGATCAATTGTGTGCATCGTTTCCCCATACGCCATCCCACGAACCGGTTGGTGCACCCTTGGGTGGTTCGATGTAATTTTGAGGTCCGTTAGGTCCAGAGGGTCGAATCTTGTTACGTTTACTTCTAAAACCGAGCAGTCGAAACACAAATCTAGCCAACTCTCCGTATAACATTCCTGACCGATCAAACAACTGCAAATGAGTATGATCATAATCGAGTTATTTTGAAGATAAACCAAGAAAACCGGCCATCAAAGTAATTGGGTTTCAAGGTTTAAATGGCTTATTCTTTGATAATACACATGTTACACGGGAAAGTGCTACTTGCGAAATGCTGACATAAAAGTGTCACTTACGCAACTTGCTAAAGTGCTACTTTCCATGTTAGCGTTCCGCAAGTAGCACTTTAGCAACTTGCTAAAAAGGTTCATTTATGGATATTAAATTCATAAAAAGTAGATTTAGCAACTTGCTAAAAAGGTTCATTTATGAATATTAAATTCAGAAAAAGTAGATTAAGCAACTTGCTAAAAAGTTACTTTATGAATAGTAAATTCATAACAACTAGATTTAGCTATAAAGAGCTAGTTGCAAAATCTTGGCTATTTTGGACAATTTCCCATGTTCCACAAGAGCTATTTAGCTGAATGACCTTCTCAAAGAACAGAATTTTGAAAATCTAACCCTCTAATGTACTTTGAAGTTTTTATGGGAGCCAGCTGTTTTGAACCAGCGGCAAGTTAGATCTAGGCCATTGAGCTAAAAAGAATTTCTTTTTCAGAAGGATATGTTTCTAACTAGAAACTCATTTATCCAAAGGTTCCGTTAAACAATGAGAAAGAAGGCAAAAGATAATAACATCAAAATACCTGAAGAAGGGCCGACATGAACATGTGAAACGCCTGAGTATTCTGGTCTATCAGAACGGCTACTCGGCCAAAGAACGTTACAACTCCATGCATCTGAGATCATGGACAAAAAAAAACCCCAAAATACTCATTTGTAAGAAAATATAGGTTATTTAAGGAGTTAAGCCAACATGAATTATAATTTGTTGTTTGCATAATTCATTTAACTTTCTATTTCAATGATAAAACTAAATCAAACCAAATGAAGAAAGTATATTCCACTTTGAGGTGGGGTCTGGGAGGGTAAGATGTATGTGGACCTGAACTCTACCCCAAAGTTAGAGCGGTCGTTTCAGTAAAGACCTCCGGCTTGTGAAAAGTGTGACGAAGAGAGAGAGTTAGATATGATAAAGAGTTTTGAGAAGTTGGTTAAAAGTGAACAATAACATATAAATAGAAATAAGTACTTATATAGGTATTTTGTTTTCAATGATGGGGAATCCAAAAAAGAAGGTTGTATGTTGTGCGGGACAAAATAATGTACAACTTTCTCGATGATTTGGACTTGTATAGGTAGAGAAAGGTTCATTTGAGAACCGTGAGAACCACTTATTCGTGATGACTATACCTTATTATTCATTAAGACCATACATTTTCATTATTCATGATATTCAATTATTAATCATGAAAATCTATCATGATATCCATCGTGCATAGTTTGTTCTCATGATTCTCAAATGAACGTGCCCCTATATGTGTGTGTATATATATACACGTGTATTTATATATGAGGGAGGTTGAGGGGAAAACCCCCAAAAAAATAAAAACTGAGGAACACCCTGGTAACCATTCATCTGGACAATATGCACATGTGCATACAAGTAATTGAAGTTGTTTCTTGGCTTTTATGCACGTGTATACCGGAAAAATTGCTTACAAAGTACTTGCATGCACACGTGCATACCGTCCACACGGACAGTTGGGTGTTCCTCAGTTTTCATTTTATTTGCGGTTTTCCTAGAACCTGACCCTAAATGTGTTAGCCTTAAATATGTGTTTTTTTCTTCATATTTTGTGTATGCATTAGGATACAACTTCTTTTCTCATTGGTTTGCTCTTCGATTTGTATGTAGACACAAGTATATAAACATTAAACATGCCATGGATTTAACCATTCATAATGCATGCAATACAGAAAAACGACGACTAATAAACATAATTTCCAACTTACCACACGCATCAAAGAAATCCAAAATCCAGGAGGAGATGAAGGAGCACCAAATGGATTATTTGGATCCTGATCACCACCATATGGACCACCAGGACCTCCCATTCCCATACCATAGCCGCCCATCGGATTTCCAAAACTATTGTTATACATTCCTCCCCCACCATACATGCCGCCACCACCACCACCATAAAGACCGCCATAACCTCCTCCATACATGCTATTTCCATATAAACCTGTATTATAGGATCCCGATGCCCCATATCCACCATAAGAACCATAAGCTCCTGTTCCAGCTCCATAACCTGAATTATAACTTAAGCCGGCACCATAACCTGCACCTAAAACACAAAATAAACAAACAAGTATAATATTTCAATCAGAACCAAAATTTAGTTGGTATATTTTGTGGAGGATAACTATTGAATATAAAATATCCATCCAAACCCTCATGGCAATTTGCAAAGTCTTATTATAGTGTTACAATTTGCAAAGAATTGTTGATATTGATTTCGGTCCACATATTCTTTTATTTGCTATCGTTGGAGGCTATCTAAGAAATTTAGTTAATACTTGGGCTATGTTTGGCCAATTAGCTGTTGGTTGGTAAGATAGCTGATAGATGGAGAAAAATGGGATTACAAATACCTCCATATGTGCTTCCATACGTGTTTCCATATGTGTTTGGTTGCACCCATGGTCTAGAGGGTACAGGCCTCCCGAGTGCATTTGTGTTAATTGCGGATGAATCATTTGGGGGCACAATTTCGCCTGGTCTTGCTGTTCCAGAAGCCTCAACTACATCACTTGTGCTACCAGGAGCCGAGGGTTTAAAAGGAGCAGGTCCATTTGACGAACCAGCTCGTTCCCATGGTTTGGGTGGTGGACTACTACCTGAATCGTGAAACAGAAATTTTAAATTTCAATATCAAGATAAATGGTCCACTTGGGGCTTGTTTGTTAGCAGCTTAATGAGCTTAAGGGGACTCACAGCTTATTCGGTCAGCTATACATGACTGTTCGGTAGTGGCTTAATGATATATAAAGTGGCTTATTCAATAAGTTTCTAGGGGGGACTTTATGCAGAAAGTCAAGGTTTTCCCAAACATGTCCCTCCCAATTAAAAGAACATGTTCCTTCCAACTTCCATCTATGAAAAAACCTTCGCAAACAAAAAAATTCGCAATCTATACAGACAGATAAATCCACACAGACAGTTCCACCTATACAAGACTTAAATGGAAAACCAACCAAACAGGCTTACACCCGCTCTATTTGTAGTGTCATTGCATGTAACATTACATGTTGCAAGTTCAAACCCCTTTTGACTTTTTTTTTATAACTTTTTCTTGCAGAAAAGAAGGAAAGAGAAAAGAAAAAAAACCACTTGTATGTCATTTTTAATTACACCGTACTTTTGTAATTAATCTTGTTTTATTTTACATTATGTTAATTATTTATGTGCCCAGCTCGGAAAATTTTCTGCATACGCCTATGGGGAGGGGTAAGATGTACGCAGGCCTGACCTCGACTTCAAAGAGTAAAGCGGCTGTTTCCATGAAAACCACTGGCTTGATAGCACATTATTAAACACATGTATCTGGCCATACAACTATAGTCAAATATAATGGAAAAAAGTTTAACTAAACAAGGAGTCACACCTACTGATACTTGTAAGGTTGAAGCGTTGACTCAGATAAGTAGTTTTATGCAATACACAGAATAGGTCAAGTTATGACATGAATTCATTCATCAGTTTCTCAATTGTCTAACTGAGGGATGCTAGTGGATCCTTATTTTGTATATACTAGTTGTGTACCCATACAATGCAGCTAGATGCAAGATTTTATAGTAAATCGAGAATAAGAAATTAATGTATTTTTCATCAAAAGAAAAATCCAAAATGCATATTTGAATAAAATAGAAATTACAAGTGGTGGTTGAACATGTTTTGCTAATTAGAAAAATCCAAAAATGTAGATCTATGCCTTGGAGAGTAGGCCTACGCTTTTGGACGTGACTCGGACCTCGGGGACTTGCAACAAAACATGGAATCGCATGGACCTAGGCCGACTCCCATCCAAACCAAACCAAACCAAACAAACCTAGTTTATCCTGTTCGAAAGCAAATGGTAGAGCGACTGTTTCGGTGAAGACCCCGACCCCTCTCCCATCTACGAAACCAAAAGCTATAAGAAAGGTTTTCTGGAGAGATAATGGGCCATAGAACTGTTCTAGTGACACAAGAATACACAAACAATCTCCAATTCACCTCGAGATCAATTGAACCTCCTAATTGGGCCTGAAACTGCATTCAAGACCTACTGTAATATGAGGGTTTATGCCAGGAAAAGTTTGCAATTTTTTGGACCTTTAAGGGAGAACACAAATTGTTGAATTTGTAAGGAATATCTTGGACCTAAAATTCGTATTACAATTGATCACCATATACTTGTTGGATCCATTAAACAAACAATATTTGTAACTCGATATCTCAATGGAATCACAAACTTGGAGGGAGATCATACGATCCATATCTCTACAAAACCCTTCAACAACACGAATCGGAACAATCTAGCACCATATGTGTTCCCTTAACAACTCCACGATCACAAATTAACAACCAATGATCAATCGAAGGATGCGAATTCTCTTAAACACGCTTCAAAAATTCCTCATAATTTCAAAAACAAAATTGCTAAAAAACAACTCTGAATTGTTAAATCCTAATTGAAGGATGCGAATTCTAGAATAACTACAACAGTACAACCCTAAACAAAGGAATCAAACCTTTGATCATTCAATCAGAAGTAATTACATACAATTAGAGAAAGAAATTAGATCAAGAAGGAGGTAGACGAAACCTGATTGTTGCGAATTGTTATTCGCCATTGGAAGGACCGAATGGAGAGAAAAAGATGAAAACAACAATGGAATCCTCTTTTCTTTTTTCTGGATTTATATATGAATGTCCTATTTTTTTTTTTCTCGGTGGGTTTTTGTTGAAATCTTTAATCACAAGTGAATAGGGCGGCAACTATGAACCGAATGAGGGTTGAAGATCTTTTTAAGTAAAATTTTAAAATTTTAAAAGAATTATATTATGTTACAACAACTACTCTATTTTAATAGCATCTTCAATGCATAAGCTATTCAAAGCTTATTACTATTTCAATTAGTTTTTTTTTAAACGGCAAGTTAGTAGTTAATAGTTAGTAGTTAGTGATTTAGACCCACAGTGACATCCATATGGACAGTATGCGGGACCCGAACCTTCACCTTAAGGGATAAACCCCCACTCCTCCACCATTTTAAATAACTATTTCAATTAGTTATTTAAAAGGCTTTTCTACATTGGAGACTTTTTTAAAAAGCTTATTGAAAAAGCTTTTTATCCGCTAAGCTTTTAAAAGAATAGGTTTTGTGGTTTTTATCTCTCACCCACACTCTCTTATATAACCCTTTGAAAGGGTTTTTTTTTTGCATTGAACTAGATTTACAAACAACTTTTTATATTAGGTGATTAGATAGAAAGTCTTTGGAAGACTTTACCATTGTGGATGCTCTAAGGAAAAAGTCTGTTAAAACCCAACCCACTTTTAACTTTTGATCAATTAAGGGGTCGTTTACCAAACGCTTACCCGGGTAAGCACTTACCAAGTCATATTACCTTACGGGAGGAATTTGACAAGTACCAAAAGTCTTACCTGGTAAGAGCGAAGACAAGGAAATCAAGGACCAAAGAGTCTTACCCTGGTAAGTGACGGCGACGACTCTTACCACGGTAAGCGCTTAACGGGTAAATTGTTGCATACGATGCCGTTTTGGTGGAGTAAAATATTACCCATTTTGGTTAAAAGGACCTATTTAATCAAATTAATAAAGTCCAATCATTTTTTTGTTTAAGAAAATTATGCAGTGACATAATTGATCAAAAGCTAAAAGTGCATTAGGTTTTAACATACTTTTCCCTTATTTTTACTGTTTTTTATTAATTATATTAATAAAATATTTTACAATAATTATTGTTCCAATACATTTAAAAGAATATTTTTTATAAAATACTATAATACATTCAACTTTCTTAACAAAAACAATTAAAGTAATATATTACTTTTTTAATATCATGGTTTTGTTTTCGAGTCATTTCTTTCTCTTTTACGAAAAAATAGGTACGAAAAAAACAAAGGGGTGATTGGGGAGGGGGGGTCTTTCTTTTTGAAGTAAAGTTTTCATTAATGATCAACCAAAGTACAAGTAAAGTTAAAATCCTCAGCTAACCAGTTAGGAGAGTCCATATTGGCGGTCGGTGAGGGGTAAAACATATAGGGCCCGTTTGGTTGGAGGGATTTGAAGGGATTTGGAGGGATTTGGATTTCAATCCAATCCATTGTATTGGGAATAGTTCTCAGATTACTGACATGACAACTATTTGACTGCAGTGTTTGACATAAATATTAAGATATAGTACAATAAAATTTCAAGAAAATCACCAGAGTTCGCACTGGGAATGGCTTATTTGAAATCTCAATCCCTCCAAATCCCTTCAAATCCCTCCAACCAAACGGGCCCATATTGTCTTGTCAAGACATGAACGACCACATTTTTATCTCTACTAACGTAAAGTTGTTTCACGTTTTTATCATAGTTACATTTAAGAAACTAGAGGAAAGTTCAAATGTGAACTCATTTTTGGTTGTGAACGTGAGGACGAATCTCAGCCACTTATCCGGTCAATAAAGGCGAACTTTGACGCAGTTCACTCCTTTAATAATCTCCACCCTCCCATGAATCGCGTCAATCCTCCGTGATCGCATCCACCATAACCGAAGATGTGTGGCTGAGATTCGTCCTCACGTTCACAACCAAAAATGAGTTCACATTTGAACCTAACGCTAAGAAACTATATGGGCAGGGGATGCCATTTGTTGCATCTTGAGGATGGTTCACTCTTCTCTTGCATTCCAAAAAATTTATTTGCTTGAACCCACTCCAATAAAGTGAGTTACAACAACCTCCTTTTTGTGGTTCCTATTCGCCATTAATATTTATTATATCTTTCTTGATCAATTAAAAAAAAAAAAATTTCATGCGAAATTTAAAGTAAGAACCAACCAAGGTTCTTACATATATAGGAACTCAAAAAAATATGAATAATTTATAAGAATTCTTCATAATAGCAGTGACTTGTAAGTTATAAGTACCCATCATTATAGGCCCTTTTAAAAGGACATACAAACTCATCATATGGATGCAACAACCGATGAAAGCTTTATTGGATATGCTTATATTATACCAATGTGAGCAAGTCGTTCACGTCCTTTTGGACATGTCGTATCACACATGATTTTACTATGTTATCACATGTGATTTGGCTCTTCTTGCACTTATCGCAAAATGACCAACTTCCCACAATGATCTCAATATATATATATATATATATATATATATAGAGAGAGAGAGAGAGAGAGAGAGAGAGAGAGGGGGAGAGGGAGGTTCAAATGAGAACTTTGTAAACTTAAAGAAACAAATGAACACTTTGTGGACCACATATGATGTGGGTCCCACGCATTAAAAAATCATATCTGATTCAATGGGGCCCACATTGAATCATATATGATTTTTTAATGCGTGAGACCCATATCATATGTGGTCCACAAAATGTTCATTTGTTCTTTTAAAGAGGAGGTGTTCTTGTATGATCCTTCCCCCATATATATATATATATATAGAGGAAAGTTCAAATGTGAACTCATTTTTGGTTGTGAACGTGAGGACGAATCTCGGCCCACTTATCCGGTCAATAAAGACGGCTTTGAATTCTGCCTCTCCTTTAATAATCTCCACCCTCCCATGAATTGCGTCAATCCTCCGTGATCGCGTCCACCATAACCGAAGATGTGTGGCTGAGATTCGTCCTCACGTTCACAACCAAAAATGAGTTCACATTTGAACCTAACCCTATATATATATATATATATTATATGCCAAAATCAAGTAACAAAAGGGGATACAGAAGGAACAAATGCCTCATTAATGAATAAAAGAATAGGATAAAGAAGAAATAAACAATTATACAATTAGATTGAAAAAAACAAAAAAAGAACTGAAAAATCCAAGAAGAAATGTACCTGGAAGTTTTTATCTCAAAAAATTACAGTTTTTCATTTCACTCAAAAAAAGATAACCCGATAGACGAAAAAGAGTACATCACCTTTCGAACACGAAGATATGCAACATATACAGTGATACAAAGAGTAGTACAAACGCTTGCTGTAATCACCGTCTCTTAATGAAGAAATCTGCATTTACGCTTTGCTCAACGAAATACGGCAAACATGTGTATTTGTATCTTTTTCGAGAAAAAAAAAAGATGTTCTTTCCAGGAATCATTGCAGGATTAAAAGAGCTCCTCTGAATTGAACTTGTTCCAAGCTTCCTAAGATTATATTAATCCAAGTTAAATATTGTGACCACTTGGTAGCTGAAAACCTACTAGTCGGCTTCAACAGATTTTCTAAAATGGAGAAAATGGAGATTTTAAAAAATCTACATTCATATTAGAAGAAGAAAAATCATATAGATTATACTATAAAAACCTGTTTTTGATCAAATATTTAAAATAGAACTTAGAAAGGTAATTTTACAACTTCGTTTTAATCGTGAATCGACAACTGCGAGTGATGTGTGTAGATAAATCTCTAAAACAAAAAATTTAATGAAAAAAGTGTTGCGGTGCGCCGTGGCATACCTCAAGGCGCCATGGCGTGAGCCATCACGCCATGCCTTACAGAAACGTCACGGGTCATTTCGTAACGGCAGAAACCCTTCACTACAACAAAATTGGGTTCATAGGACGTCACCAATAAATAAGTGTCCTAATAGACCACTTTATACGACAAAAATTATAGGACCAAAAAATAAAGCGCCCTATCTAAAGGCGTTGCAATAAGTTTATAGGACGCTTTTAGGTGTCGTAACAAACTTTTTAGGACACTTTTTCGAAGTGTGTCATGTAAAATAGCTAATATGACATTTCTTTTATAAAAGTGTCCTAATAAACTTGTTATGACGCCCAAAAACGTCCTATAAACTTATTACAACACCTTTAGATATGACACTTTATTTTTTGGTCCTATAAAGTGGTTTATTAAGACACTTATTTAATGGTGGCGTCCCATACTCCAAAATCTGTTGTAGTGTGTCTTGCGCCATATCGCGTGCACGCCTTTTTGAACACCGTTCAAAATATATGACTAACTAAACAGGGCTTTTTCAATAAGATCAAAAAATAGCGTTTCAAAATATACGACTAACCAAACGGGTGCTTTTTCAATAAGCTAAAAAATAACGTTTCAAAATATATGACTAACCAAACCAAGGTTTCTCAATAAGCTAAAAAAATAACGTTTGAAAGTATATGACCCAAACGGGGCTTTTTCAATAAGCTCAAAAAGTAACGCTTCAAAATATATTACTAAACGGGGCTATTTCAATAAGCTCAAAAAATAGCTTTTCAAAATACATGACTAACCAAACGGGGCTTTTTCAATAAGTGCAGAAAATAAGCCAGCTTACAGTTGCCAAACATGACCTAATTGGTTTATATATATGACATGATACGATCATTTCATTGGACATTTCTATGAGCTTTAGAATGCATAACAAGTAGTCATTTTGAATGGTTAACATTGGATCAACCATCTTGAAATACCATTAAGACATAAGTGAGCAAGTACCTTAAGGAGGTCAAAAACCTTCTCGGCCACATATTTCTGTTGAAGATTAGCTCCTTTTTGTTGCACTTTATCGGGATGGATACACAGAGTAGCCTTTCTGTAAGATTTTTTCACACTGGCGCCAGTGATTAAATCGGTCAAGGAAACAGGCTGCCAACCGCATTCAGGCCAAAGAACCTGAAATTCCATTGGGAGAAGATGGGAAAAGATCGCAAAAGATAGTCTCGGTAAATGAAAACAAATGCTGATTGATCCAGTTTTGAGCATCAGATGTTACTCAAAGTGCAATAAGGCATTAAGGGTGCGTTTGGTTGTGGAAAATTTTCCAGTTTTCTAGGAAAATTTTCCAAGGAAAATGAAAATTTAGAAAACCCGTTTGGTTCATTCGGTTTTCAAAAATTTCCAAGAAAACAAAAAGTTTCATTTTCTAAAATCCTATGTAAATTAGAAAACTAGTTTTAATAGTTTTCCAAATTTTTGTTTTCTAAAAACTTTTCCCCACACGCTTTCACACAAACATTTTCACTTTCACACACACACACACACTTTCTTATTTCAAAAAATGGAAAATGGAAAATGAAAACTCCACCATTTCAACTAAACGCGTTCTCTAAAATTTTCATAGAAAAATGAGAATGAAAACTCAACTCCATTTTCTGAAAACGTTTTCTAGGAAAATGAAAACAATTTTTTGCAACCAAACGCACCCTAAGTTGTTGATTGGTCCGTTTCCTTTGGTTTAGGCATTGTTTGGCAAAAATAAGGTGACTTATGAGTCACCTTATAAGGTACCTTATTTTTAGTGTAGTTGTTTGGATGACCATAAGTTAACTTATAAGGTACCTTATTTATAAGTTAACTTATATAAGGTACCTTATTGATAAGTTAACTTATATAAGGTACCTTATTGATAAGTTAATAAAAGTAAGGTTTTGATAAGCTACCTTATTAGCTACTTTTGCCAAACATAGCCTAGTCATTGAAAAAACAACATTGACATAATCAACTCCACATAACTTTACTATTAATCCAATTTTATTAGGGGTTTCACATTGCCAATAAAGCAATTTAAATCCTTGAATCGTACAAAAAAACTTGGATAAATTAGTAAGGAGACATACATATTGTAACGTTGATAGCATCGCTCGCAAATTTCCTTCTTTCCCTGCAGCCCAACGCTTGATTTCGATATCTAAAGTTGCAGAAATCCTCTGAGATGAACAACATATAAAAGGTCAGAGAAAGAAAAAGTATCAGTAGGTGAAAATTCATATTTACATATTTTTTTAAGCATATATGATATAGTAAGTAACGTAATAATTCAAGCGGTGGAAAAAACTCATATTTACATTTACTGAAGTGAAGTGAAGTAATCTGTATCCTAAAAAACAAAGATGCAACAAAATAGGGAGATGAGTCAGCAACACTTACTTGTCTTTCTTCCTGTTCCTTCTGAGATTGAATATCCCGCTGATTCTTTTCAGCCAGCGCTTTAGCCTATAAATGAAAACCTCCAGTCAGACTTAGGGCCTGTTTGTTAGCAGCTTAATGAGTTTAATGGCACTCAGAGCTTATTCCGTCACCTATACACGACTATTTGGTAGTCACTTAGGGCATGTTTCTTAGAAGCTTATTGAGACTCACAGCTTATTTGGTCAGCTATTCATTACTGTTTGGTAGTGGCTTAATGATATAGAAAGTGGCTTATTCATTAAGCTTTTAGGGTGAGCTTTACGCAGAAAGCAAGTTTTTCCAAGCTTGCCCCTCCCAATTAAAAAACACATTCCTTCCATCTATGAAAAAACCATTCTAACCAAAAACTTTTCCAATCTAGTACAGACAGATTATCCACACAGACAGCTTTATCCATACAGGACTAAATGGAAAACCAACCAAACAGCCCCTTAAAATCATACCACTTCAGACATGAATTAGAAAATATCTTGTTAAAAAAATCACATACTGCGCGTTCCTGAGTACGTTGTTGTCTTTCCAGCCTAGCTCTTCGTCTTTCCTCTGTTTCCCCTTCAACATCCTGGAATTCTCCAGCTGGCGTAGCAGCTTTTCGAATAACAAGCCGTTAGCAAGTAGTAAACACGAGAGAAGAAGTCGCTAAATTATATCAAAATAAATTGATGAAAACATACCTCCAAAGATTGAGCTAAGATCATCAACGAAATTGGTGGGTGGAGATGCTTTTCTCACATTAGAAGATGCTCCAGTAGTGGGACCCTTGTGGGCCCCTTCGGGTCCTTTTCTGTTCTGAGATAGTGGATCAGTTGCAGAATCCTACATTGGAGATCAGACCGAAAGGATAACCAATAGAAATTTCCAAGATATTTATTGAAATATATAAATACTTAATTATATAGATGCAACATTTGCTACTCACAGAAGAAGCTGCCCTTGATCGTGGCACACTGCCAGGTCGTGAACCCATGCTAAAGAAGGAATCAAGGTCATTATCATTCTTTTGTTGGTTCTTCTTGGTGGCGGCGGTGGCGGCGGCAGCAGCGGCGGCTCTCTCTCTGGCTTGAGCAGTGACCCTTTCTACAGCAGCACGCTCTGCTCTGCGTTTTGCTTCTGATTCAGCCCTCTCTACAGCAGCTTTATCCCGTGCTTCTTTCTCTTTAATCTCTTTAGCCTCTTTAGCAGCCCTTTCAGCTGAAGCTCTTTCCTTGGCTTCTATGGCAGCCCGTTCAGCTCTTTCCCTAGCTTCAATAACTGCCCTTTCACGAGCCTCAGCTTGTGCTCGCTGAACAGCAGCTCTTTCAGCTTTTAATCGAGCTTCAGAGGCTGCTCTTTCTCGAGCTTCCTTAGTAGCCCTTTCTACAGCTTGTCTAGCTTTCTCCCTTTCAACTTCCTTAATTCTCCTTTGCTCTCTTTCTTCCTCTTCTTTATCTCGCTCTTCTGTAGTCGGTTCATCCGTTTCTACTTGCATATATTCTCTATTTCTAGAAGCATTTTGGGAGTATTTAGCAGAATTTGATGAAGAAGATATATCATTACCAAATATTCTGGTACGTGAAGCAAATGAACCTCTTTCAGACTTTGAACCATGCCTTGGTATTGGAGGAGGGGGTTTTGAAGGTGGTGGGGATCTAGTAAGTGGTGTGAACAGAGGGATCTCTGACACAGTCAGCCATATGTCATCAGCATGTTGAACATGCTCTTCTGAATTGGGAGATGTGGCCACTTGAGAACTTGTCTCACTATAAGAAGCTGGAGAAGTGGTCTGATCAAAAGATCTATGAGACTTTCTAGAAACAGTTGGTATGTCAAAAACTGTTTGATGAGATTCTTGAGGATCATCAAAAGGAATCTTTTGTGGTTGATTTTCATAATATCCAAATTCCTCTATTGGCTCTCTACTAATAGAACTTCGTGCACTACCAATACTGGATACTTCATCCAAAAGGATTTGACCCTTTCCCCTGTTATTGAAACCATTGAGGGAATCTATGTCACCAAATACATCCCCACTTACTGATGATTCTCTAGCCTTTGTGTTTCTGGATTTAGCCATTTTTGTGTCTTCTAATGGATCAGTATAATGGGCCTGGGATGAAGTAACAGGGGGGGTTGTCATAGATTCTAGAACCACAAATGGGTCAGCTATTGTATTATTAGATTTTTCCTTTGTTTTGCCAGCTGATTTGGGGGATGGTTTTGAACTCGATCTGTTAGAAAAGTATAATAAAAGTTATGGACCAGCACAAGCCTATTTAATTGTCACCAATATGTCTGGATACTCGTATAATTAAAAAAAAAGTAAGCAAAACAGATAACGTATCAACGTACTGTAATAATTTTTTCAACAAAAAGGTTCATCAATTACATACTTATACTCTCGCAAATCGATTATATCACTTTCGGCTATTTTTAATCAAATTACCCAGAATAAATCATTGACAGACAATTAACATCTCAATTTGACTTCTACATTTATGTTAGTTGATTAAGTTAAGATTAGTAAAACATAATGTAAATTGATGTAATTTTGAGAGCATAAGTGTGCAATTGATTAACTTTTTTTTGTTAAAAATGTAATTGAAAAACTGTAGAAATACGGTGACATGTTTGTCTATTTTGCCTATAGTATGATATAGTACACACACACGAAAATAAACAGAAAGGAAATTCCTATCCCAAAAGTTAATTCTAGCAAAACAAAGAATGTAGCATATGGTTATATCTGAAAATAATATTCACGCAAGTTAAATTCTATTATTTAACCAAATCAGCCTACTCAGGTTATGTCGCTAAATATGATATGGATATCTATAACAACTGAAATTAGAACGAATCCTATTCCTGATAATCTCCAACACTTCTGTATAACAAGTTACATAAGATCGGTGTTTTATTATATATATATATAACAGTTGAGGTCCAAATCACATGATAGTATTATTACCTTGGTAGTGTACTATCAAGACAAAACCTAAAACCCTTTAAATTTTATGTGCGTTGATAAGAATATAGTCTGTAGTGTGCTCTCTTTTCACCTCATACTGTTTTCACCGTATCAATATGTTTTAGAACCAGGAATTGCATTCTTCTCTTTCTCAAATAACATACCTTAAAGCTTGGAGGAAGCATGAACATGAAGTCAAGAACTCACGCATCTAATTATGTTTTCTTTACAATCCCACATTGTTGCAAGAACTTGTATAAATGTAAAAACTTAAAATGTAAAAATATGACATTTCAGGTTTGAAATGTGGTGAGTTGCCATAACCGAAACTATTTCCATCAAACATATGCCTAACAATGCCGTTATGAACATCATGAGTATAAGGTGTTTGCATTTCCAACAACTATGTCTTCCTTCAATTCAGTGGAGTTCATATAAATACCTAGGTATTACTTCCCTTAAATCAACCAGATTTACTAGAAATGTTTGTAACTATCCTGTGCTGGTGGATAACAAATTAAGCTTGTCCCGGGTTACATAAAGCAATCCACGAGAACAATATGATGAGTGAACACATGAACCTGCATTTCTAAGGTAAATATATATATATAATTCTACACATATCTGTTTGACTGTTTCTAGTACCAAATATTTGCTTGATTTTAATGATCGGGTCCATAGAAACCTAGCTATGTATCAATGAAATTTTAATGTTTATACAATCTCAAAGGTAAAGACAAATAATTATCGCAATATAAGTGATTGTGCTCAAAGTAAACTAGCAGGTATATGCATAAACGTCTTCTTTCATAAGCATTGAAGTGAACAACTAAACTGCTGCTTAAACAAATATAGTACCTGATACTGGTTGCAGAACTGCCGCTTCCAAACCCAGGAATCAAATCGTCCAATTCTCTTGGACTCTTATCACTATGATGCCTGGTCGATTCAGCCTTCGCTGTTCGTCCTAAATTCCCAAGAAGATCATCAAATTGATCACTCTTTTGACTCTGTTTGGGCGACGAAGTAGTCATAGATGCAAAAATGTTATCATCGTATCTCGCAGCGGCAGGAGAAGAAGATACTGGTTTGTTCTTTACCCCTGGCAATCCATCAAAAATGTCGTCATCATAAAGCGGCTTATCATAAACCGGCGAATTCGAAGACGTATGTTTGGTTTGAGATTCATTATTCTTCGCCGATCCTGGGTCCTTGAAAATCAAATCATAATCGAAATCAGACATGGAAGACGATGATTTCGAGTTAAGGTTGGTATATTTAGGAGGACCACCAAATACGCCGTTAAACATATCATTCTCTTCAGAAGCGAATGTTGATGACGACGATGTAGGTCGTCCTCGGCGATCTCCACTGCCCGATTTCATCGGAGCAGATTTTCCTTGAGGCCGAAACCCAAAATCTTTCGCTAACAAACCGAATTCATCCATTTGATCGACCAGATCTAGCAACAGGAATGCGAATCTCAAATACGATAATTGGCGGTGAAATTATATAATATTTGTGTTATAAAGCCACTGTTGATTGATTGATGAATCACAACATATAGAAACTGGAGGCAAACGAATAGAGGACCGCTAGGGTTAGCGTTGGAGACGTCGACGGTGAAGGCGGTGGCGAGTGGCGTGGCGGTGGTGATGGAATCGACGGCCGTTGATCCTCACGGCGGAATTTATTTTCGTTTACTTGTTGGTTTCACTTCGTCCTCCATCCGTCTGTTGATCATGGCGCCCTGTTTCCAATTAACTTTTCTTAAACTCGAGTTCCATTTTTCTCCCGAGAAATTCACGATATTTTGGTCAATTTACGTGTTGACTTTTATTTGTCTTACGACGGTTTCTGACAAGCGATCGCGTTATTGGTGCCTTCACTTTTAAAATATACATGTAACAAAGTCAACTCCCTTAGTTAAATATAAGAGCATCTCCAACAGCTATTGTAAAATAGAAAAATGAAGGATTTTAGCAATTTAAGTGCTCCAACAGCTATGGTATATCAATTGTTAAAATAGAAAAATAGGAAAAAAGAGAAGAAAAATCTCTAAATTTAGAGGATCTCTAAAAACATATAAAAGAGAGAGAAACAATATTTTAATTATATTCAACCAATCAAAATAATTGAAGTTAAGTGTGTAGGAGAGATAAATAATATTTTATTAAATGATGGAATATTTTATTAATATTGTTAATGATAAAGTTGCTAAAATAGAGTAGTTGTTGGAGTTGGATGCAAATTATTATAGAGATTTTGACTTTTAATATGTTATTTTAGAAAAAAATTACAATAGCTGTTGGAGATGCTCTAAGTGAATTATTTTGTATTTTGGATCTTTATTGATCATTTGGAGTTATAATTTTATTTTAAATAATTACAAAACAATTATATTTCATTTTTTACTGTATCATAAAAGTTTCTTGATCATTCTGACCATTTAATCATTCTACACAAAATCATTCAGCAACTACCAACCAAGCAGCCCCTTATTTTTGTCCTACTTGGTTTACCCTTCCTCTTCAGCGCCCTCGACTGTTACTCTTTCTAGTTTCCTCACTAATGTTGTCAATAGTTTTATACGAATGTGTCAAAATCAAGGCAATCCTCTTTCTCTCAATTTAGGTGTTATTGAAGCAACTCCTAACTTCGGTGAAACCTGATATAGACGCCTCTTCAAGCAATGTCATAAGCATCCTGATTTTTCTCCTTCCTCTCAACCGTCTTCCTTTTGGCCCGACACTCCGATGTATACAACGTGCGTGGTTCGGGTTGTTACACTAAAGAATTTTTCCCTTCTGTTTCAGTGAAATCTTCTTATTACACAACACCCCGTGTATCAGATCTCCTCATAAGCACTATCCTTTTATACGTTGTGTTGTGTCTTTCTCGATTTCTCGTCTAATCACTAAACCTAGATACTTGAAAATGTCCTTTCGGGACTCTTCTGCACGCTTGTTTCCACATAAAGTTTTCCCTTCCATATTAGCGAAATTTCTTATTACACAAAACCCTGTAGCGGATCTCCTCTTGAGCACTATGCTTTTGTGCGATGTGTTATGTCTTCCTCGATTTCTCTACTATTTGAATCATTGAACCTAGATACTTGAATATTATGTCCTTTTGGGACTATTCTACGTGCTCCCATATGAAATTGCGCCATATACATTATCACTTAGAACGACTAATTCGTTTGATTGATTAAGAAAATAATAGTAAATAAACGATTAAGTTTATGAATTTGATAGCCGGTTTTATTTTAACAAATTGTAAAAGTTAGTCCTTTCCTACTATAAAAGTGTTAAAAGAACACAAAATCTAAAAAAATTAAATATATATAGGCCCCTTCAAGTGTTAACTCAATTATTTGTATTAACTGGGCATTTACGTGTTTTTGATTATTGATACCACATTTCTTAAATATTTTGTTCAATTGATTATTACGTTCTTTAAATATCACATTCCTTAAATATTTTGTTCACTTAATTATTACATTGTTTAAATACCACATTCTTGATTATCTCATTCACTTAATTGTTAACCTAGGAAATTTCTGATTTCACCGATGAACTTGTTTAAACTTTCTTAGTTAACTCATTATGTTTCTGGTTTCACCTATAAACTATAAATAAAAATCATTTTTTCACTTTAAAATTTCACCTATGAAAAATTTGATTATATGGTTTTACTTATGAACTTTAAATAAAAATCATTGTTTCATTTTTTGATTTCACTAATGAACTTTGATTATATGGTTTCACCAATATACTTTAAATAAAAATTATTATCTCATTTTCTGGTTTCACCTGTGAATTTTAAACAAAAATCAGTGATTCATTTTCTAGTTCACTAGGGGTGCTCATGGGTTGAGTTGGCCGGGTTGAAAGCACTTGAGCAACCCAACCCAATGTTTGCGGTTTGAAAAAATCTCAACCCAACCCAACCCCACCTAAACCGTGCGGGTTGGCCGGGTTGGTCGGGTTGATCGGGTTGACACTTTAGTACATCATTGCATGATCTTATTAAGCGCTTTGTACAAACGAAATATAATTAAAATGAGAACATATAATAAGAAAGTAAATTACAGTTGAAATTGTAATATAATTTTTAAATATACATAAGTACGTGTTGGTTTAGCGTACATATATTATTTAAAGACTTAATATTCGTAATAAATCCGTATTATATAAAGTCATCGGGTTGGGTTGGGTTCAAATGATCTCAACCCCGTTTCCAACCCAATAGATGCGGTTTGACCTATTTTTGTATCAACCATCCGGGTTACCTCGGTTTGAGTTTTTTTTTGGTTTTTCCGGGTTGGGTTGGCCGGGTTGGTCGGTATTTTGAGCACCCCTAAGTTCACCTATGAAGTTTTTAATTTTATCTTTAAACAAAAATCATATAAATATTATTAAAAATATTAATTATTTTCCAAAAATAAAATATGATTTATTCCAAAAATAATATAAACATATTATTGATTATCGTCCAAAAATAAAATATGATAAATTATTTCAAAGTTGCCCTTCATTTAATATTATTTATTTCATTTCCTTTTTTA
Source organism: Silybum marianum (assembly GCA_036898165.1). Taxonomy (NCBI): domain Eukaryota; kingdom Viridiplantae; phylum Streptophyta; class Magnoliopsida; order Asterales; family Asteraceae; genus Silybum; species Silybum marianum. The sequence continues at coordinate 3,426,199 of CM072530.1, forward strand.
TCATATTATAATCTTCATTTAATTACAACCGTTGATTAAAATAATGAATGGCTTAGATCGGTTAACAAAGTTAACACAATTAATTGAGTTAACACTTGAAGGGACGTCTATATACATATATATATATATATATATATATATATACATAAATGAACCAGCCTCTCTCTCTCCCTCTATATATATATGGGCGGGTTCAAATGAGGACTCAAATTTGGTTGTAAACGTGAGGACAAATGAGAGTGTGACACGTGTCCCATTCAAAGAAATATTACAGTATATATTCAGTCTGAATATTCCTTTGTTTGTATATTCAGTCTCAATATTGCTTATTTTGACACGTGTCACGCTCTCATTTGTTATAACGTTCACAACCAAATTTGAGTTCGCATTTGAACTTTCCTATATATATAAGTCACTTTAAAAAACGCTTATAATCCGTATCGAAAAGACGGAAATACTCTTACACCATATCACACCAGGACTCACCTTTTTGAACACTTTGTTATCTTCAAAGCTCGATAGTATTAATCGAAATACCAGGCACCAGAGTTACAAAAAGAAAGGCCCCATTTAACCATTTCCCTTATCATACCCATATGAAATATTGAATCAAAGGATTCCTATATATCATATTTACAAACTAAAAGAACCACCACATATTAACATCAATCTAAACCCCCCAAAAAACCAAGAATCGCGACCAAAAAACTAGAAAAAGAACGATGATTTTATCATCATCTTCACCATTATCATCATCGTACACTATGATCTAAGCAAAAAAAAAAGGGTTCTTATTTTTATACGAAAAGATTTTCAAGGTTGCATCGACATATATGATGGCGGAAGTATGGAGTTGGCAAGCTCTTCGTTAAGCTTCACCGGTAGCGGTGGCATTTGCTTTGTTATCCCCGGCATGTCGTTCAAGCTACAAAAGTAAATAGTGGATCGATTAGTCAACTAAAAAGTAAAAAAAAAAACTCCATCCCAAAACAAATGTATGCAATCAGAAAGGCACACAGTTTTAGAAACATATAATTATTACACTTTTTAATTAACTAAATGACAACTTTACCCATAATAATAGATAAGAGTAATGAATTTCTCCATCTTATTATGAAGGGTAGAATTGTAAAGTAAGACACTTACTTTTGATAGTGGACACTTATTCTGGAATGGAGCGAGAAACAAAATGCTCTTACAGTCCCAAAATAAATGTTCACGATGAAAAATATAGTTTTAGAAATGTCTAATTGTTACTCTTTTTATTTACTAAATGACAATATTACCCTTAATAATAGAGGGAGTAATGAATTTCTCCATCTCATAACTAAAGGTGGAATTGGAAAATAGTCACTTTTTAATTAACTAAATGACAATCTTACCCTTAATAAGACATGGAATAATGAATTCCTCTATCTCATAAACAAGGGTATAATTGGAAAATAATCACTTATTTTTTAAAATGTACACTTATTTCAGGACAAACTAAAATAGAAACATGAACAGTTATTTCAAGAAAAGAAATCTTGAAGCACCAAATATAGAGCTAATGTACTTACTCATTCAATATCGCCAGAATGTTATTTCTTGTTTGGCAAAAAAGATCGATGTTCTCATGTATCTGCCACAAGAGAGAGACACCATATTAGGTGTATACCAAACAAACCCAGTATATCCCACACACAGAGGTACGTCCTTCAGTAAGAGGTGTGTGTGTGTGTGTTGATAGATAAACATGTGATATCTAAATTCTAGACAATATATAGAGTATATTTATTTCAAAATTTCCTATTTTTTCTAACCCATTTTGACCGATAACCTGTTGATCTTGTAAAATACGATGATGCGGATGTGAAGTTCATTGTTCTACTTTACCATAACCTTTTTGTAAGCAGGTATCCATGTTATCAAATGTTACAAGATCATCAGCAGGTTTAACAGTCAAAATGGGTGCATTTAAAATAGGAAATTTTGTTCAAGAGATACATGTTTACCTTGAAAGTGGAAAAATTTGCAGAAATTTGATCCAAGGCATGGGCATTCTGCTCAAGTAGCTTCCCTGAAGTACCACCAATAGCTGCAACGATCCATAAACTTCTTTAGTGAAAAAAAAAACTCGTTTACTAGGCGAAAACCGACAGAGAAAGTAGCACGGAAATATGGTTGTTAGGATACATTTCAAGAAACACCCATGTTTATATATATATATATATAGAGGAAAGTTCAAATGTGAACTCATTTTTGGTTGTAAACGTGAGGACGAATCTCAGCCACTTATCCGGTCAATAAAGGCGGCTTTGACCTGGTTCCCCTCCTTTAATAATCTCCACCCTCCCATGAATCGCGTCAATCCTCCGTGATCGCGTCCACCATAACCGAAGATGTGTGGCTGAGATTCGTCCTCACGTTCACAACCAAAAATGAGTTCACATTTGAACCTAACCCTATATATATATATATATATATATATATATATATATATATATATTGAGGAAGGTTCAAATGAGAACTTTGCATTTTTAAAGGAACAAAGGGACTATTGTGGATCACATATGATGTGGGTCCCACATAATATTAAATCATAAATGACTTAATATGATTTAATATTAAATCATAAATGACTTAATATTACGTGGGACCCACATCATATGTGGTCACAAATGAGTTCCTTTGTTCCTTTAAATTGGTAGTGTTCTCATATGATCCCTCCCCTATATATATTTATATATATATATATATATATATATTCATTAACACGATCGTCACAAAACAAATACCCATAATGAAAAAGATGAACAATTTTAGGAATGTGAATATTATAATTTTATGAACCAAATGACGATTTTACCCTTAATAATAGAGGGGGTAACGAAGTTCTCCATCTCACCTTTAGGGGTATAATTGGAAAGTTGGCATTTTATTTTAGAAGTGAACATTAATTTCGAGACAAATTAAGCACCAACCTTTGTAAGAGATGCCATCATCACTGTTTGTAGCATGAGAAGATGGATTCGCCTGTTGATCCGTAAGTTTTTCCTGGAAGTAAAAAAAAAACAAAAGGAATGTCAATAATTAGACTTCTTTTTTTGGTAAATGTGGGTCCCTTAGATAACAGTCAGAAAAATCTCCAGTGGCCCTAAGAAGATTCGAACTGGTGACCTATCAACCCGGTCATTTTCTATGTCACCCTCTATCCATTAATGTTAAACGACCACCGTTTTAAGGTTAAAAAAAGAATATTGCATCTTTTCTTTAAGAATAAATTAAGTTTTTCGTCCTTGTGGTTTGTTAAAAAATTGCAATTTTTGTCCTTATGGTTTAGAAATTGCGGTTTTCGACCATATGGTTTGTAACTCATTGCTATTTTCATCCTTACAATTCGTTGTTGTTTCGGTCCCTGTGCTTTACATTTCTTTACTGTTTTGGTCCCTCATACTTTAAAGGTAGGAATTAGTCCAAGGACGAAAATAGCAATACATTTGCAAACCATGGGGATGAAAATCGCAATTTCTAAACCACAAGGACGAAAATCAAAAATATTAACAAACCACAGGGACGGAAATCGTAACTTACTCTTTCTTTAATTTAATTTTGAGGCATATAATATTTCAAAAACTCAGATACTGCTAAGCCAAAGACCCTTTGGTTTCTCAAATGTCGTTAATAAAAAAGATCAATGAAATGTTATGAAGAGGTAAAGGATACCTTTTTGTCTATATGGTTCCTTGATAAATTATCGTCTTTCCTTCGCTTGCTAATTTCCTTTTTCTAGAAAAGCAATCAAAGAACACAAATCAAAGCCAATAGGGTCGGTAAATAAAGACTTATAAATATCATTTTTCAAAAGTAAGTGTCTACTTTCCAATTCTACCCTTAATTATAACCTTCAGAAATTCATTACTCCCTCTATTATTAAAAGCAAAATCATCATTTACTTAAATTGAAAAGTATAATAATTACACATTTATAAAACTACGTGCCTTTTTTCACTTTCACTGTAGACATTTATTTTGGGACATATGGAGTAATAATAATAATAATAATAACTAATAAATAAGACAAAAGCAGAACACGGCCAATAGAAATAGAGATCATACACTCATCCATTTGCAACGGAGTGCCACATCCCGGGCTGTTTTGTCTTGCAATTTTCCTGCAATCTTAGCGTAACGCATTACACCACTATCTGAGGAATATCTGCACGAGAATTGGGAGGATATCGCTTATTATTCAAAAAAAACATAAATTAATGCGATATGGAGGATAATAAAAACATTAAGAATGGCCCAAAAAAAAACAAGATCTTATATATAATTTATATGGAATGAAACTATGAATAAGCCAATTTATATATCATTAAGCCACTACCAAACAGTCAGGTATAGTTGACTAAATAAGTTGCTAGTCCCATTAAACTCGTTAAGTTACTAACAAACAGGGATATTTAGGTATATAACTTTAAATTATATCCATGATTTTCTCGTGAGAATAAAGCCCCATGTTTTCTTTGATAGGTCAAGTGCTCGTGAATTTAATTAAAAACTCATTTAATGTGACATCCGGAAATCACCCAAAAACACTTTTTAGGGGAATACATTTTAATTCTTGCAATTGGGTCATTTGGTATTAAGAATTTAAGATTATATAAGGTTGGTTCATTTACAAACCGAATGAATTGTACAAACTCGTACAAACCATATATAAAAATAATTTTTTTCATATTTTTTTCATATCAAATGCTATGATTTAAGATGTTATTACAGATATGTTTGTTTCACATGTGAAAAGGGTACATGTTAAACTTTTACATTATGAAACAAAAACACATACTTATGAAAACAAATACATGTGAAAATTTTACATTATGAAACAAACATATAGCATTTGGTGAAAAAAAATCATGAAAATATTATTTTTATATATGGTTTGTACGAGTTTGTACGATTCATCTAGTTTGTAAATAAACCATCTATATATATATATATATATAAATGCTATATATATATATATATATATATAGCATTACCCTTATATTAATCACCATAGAAACCACATCTTTAAAAGATCCAACACATCAAATTATTAACCACCATGCCCACAAATTATACGAACAAAAACATAAACCCTAGTAAATAATCATATCAAAGAAAAGAAAGAAAAACACATCATACCCACAAATATATATATATATACATGTATATGTATATGTATAATTATATAAATTATAACACTAAACACACAAAATTAAGCATTAGATACGAAAGTTAACATACTTAACAAGTAGCTCTTCCAAAAGGAACTGTTCATCAGAAGTCCATTGCACCGATAAATCAACGCCGTGCTTCAAAGTACGCTGAGAACCGGAATTCTCCGGCACGGCGGAACGACCACCGTTGTTAATGGTGGTGGTGGTGGTGGTGGTGCCATTCCCGTTTCTGATTGATCGATTGTTATTTATAGAAGGGTTTGCACTCGTCGCCATCAATCAAGAAACACAATTTTTTTTGCGATTGACGTCAAAATAGTGGAAGAAACTTGAATGAAGTAGCAACGATTGTGGGTCTGTTTTCTTGGAAGTTTGAATAATTGAGAATTTAGGAAGAAATTTGGGCGAGAATATGGCGAATTTGTCGATCTTTTATGCAAAATAGGTGGAAATCGTTGGGGAAAATTTGTGGGCGGTGGTGGGGTTTGTGTTTTGGGATCTTTTCGTTATTTTGAAGCCCATGTTTATAAGTATCTATTTATTGACAAACAGCCGCGATGATCAGATTTTTTTTATTTTATTTTTTGTTAATTTGAAAATATTAATTAAAATTGGGGAAATTGTAAAAAAAAATAAAAATTGAAAACTATTCTTTTTAATTAAAAAATATTAAATTTTATCGGTTTTAATGATTAAGGGGTTGTTTGGCAGTTGCTGAATGGTTTGATGCAGAATGATTAACTGGTTAGAATGATCAAGAGACTATTGTGATACAGTGCAAAATGAAATAAGGGCTCTGACTGATTAACGGAGGTCCATGATACAAAATGGTTCGGAGGGTTTTGAAACCATTAAGAGAAAGACTTATTTTTTGTCAAACATGAATCACCTTTTAGCTATTCAGAAACTGCCTCTTAATGAAACTGTTAAGAAGTAAACTAACGGTCCCTAAGTTATTGAAATATTTTTTAAATGAAAAAATCCTTGGGTTTTCTCTTTTTAAATAAAAAAATTATTAAATTTTTGCATTTTGATTGTTTAAGTTTGAGAACATTTTTTAATAAATAAATCATCGTACTTTTAAAAATTGGTTATCTATATCATTTTAACCAAAAAAAATCATATTAACCAATTAATAAAAGTTCGTATTATTTACTTTCTAAAAAAAATTCAAGATCTTGATTATTCAAAACTATAAGTGAGTTTATTATTAATTATAGATATATTTTTATGACATTCAATTTTTTATGGTTATTTCTCTCACCAATGGAATAAAAATTGTTAACAAAGTTAATTCAGAAGGATGGGGGATTTTTGATTATTTTATAAAAATAAATCTACCATGATGAAACTAAAGAATATCATCTACTTTCTTTTTGAATGTTTGTAATTTAACAAACATATATTTAAAAAAATAGTTGATAATAATCCAATTCTTAACCAATGGTATGATAGTCGCATGAATATGTGTATGTGATAGTCGGAAAATAATAGAGGTAATCAGGTAAACAGTTAAAAAGGATGGCTAAAGAAAATATGAAGCTAACATATAGAGTGCTAGATACCTTTTGTAAATGATGTGTGTTTTTTATTTACCTTAAAAGTGTATTTTGTAAATGATGCTTATATGTATTTTGTTTCCATTCTCTATTGGTTAATATTTATCAGTAGTGTTTTTTTCTTTCATTTTTGTTCACATTTTTGCTAGGCAATAATTCCGTAGACGGTGTTTCTCGACATATACGTTAACAGATTAAATAATACGTGTTGCAAAATTAAAGAGGTTGATATACACGTGTAGACTTATACGTTACGTGTTGAAAAATCTGGATCAACTTGTCGTGTTAAAAGAGGGTTACAGATGGCTCACCGCCAACGTTTACGTGATCATGATTGTTTTTATGTACCGTTTCACGTGACTTTCACAACAGATCGTTTATACAGACAGATTGTCTACGTGTAAGTTTGTAGGTTACGATTGAAATAAACTATGATATGTATGTACGATGGTATAGATAGCCATTTGGATTAGATTTTTCCTAGGCCAAATTTTTTTAGTTGGACCAAGATAGAAACTGATATTTTTAGACTGAATAAAGATATGTAGAGGTTTTTCTTGACTGTTTTTTAATCAACTTTTTTATAGACTAGACAAAATGAACTATATTAGAAAATTTCAGGCCAACCCCATTTTGGACCAAACCAAACCATCGAAATGAGCTTTTTTTAATTGCTTGACCGAACTGTTTTTTCATTAACTATTATATCTACACTCTATTGTGTTGGGAAGAGTGTACTATGGGGATTCCTTCATAATAACATAAGGTTTTAAGTCCATTTTTGTATGTTGAGTGTTATAATGTACAAACAATGGAAACACAATCAAATTCAAACAATTTTCTTCAATAAATAAAATATATTAAATATGGAGCAAATTACATTGGTGAACCTTGTGTTATGATTTTTGGATTTGATACGTAAAACAAATATCTGTACCGATGAGTCTAAACTTTTCAATTTCATAACACTCAAGATCATTGGAGTTAACATCGTTAGTTAATAACCGTTAGAATGGACAAACTACAGAGACAAAAAGTGTAATTCACCCTAAAATTGATTAACATATTTTTATTATAAATATTATTTTACGAGTAAAGTACAAATTTGGTCCTTGTGACTTGTTGAAAATAACATTTTTTGTTTCTCTAAATTCAGAATTACAATATTGTTATAATGATTTGCAAAAACGTCATAATTTAGTCATTTACTCGAACAACCATTAGAAAACCTCTTTAAATGAGTGACATTTTCGTCAGTTTATTGATTTTTTTTGTCGTTTACCTGATCAAAATCGATTTTATGATTTTGGTTCCTGTAGTTTTTGATCGGATAAAAGACAAAAAAGTCAATTAAAGAACAAATATGCCCCTCAAATTAAAAGAAAAAATCAAATCCAAATATTTTTACAGACCACTACGACTATACCAGATACCACCAATTTACCATACTGTAATTTTACAACTGTTCATATTTTAAAACTGTATGAACAAAAAAGGTGTTATCTTTTACAAATCAAAGGGACCAAAAATGTAGTTTACTCTAAAAGAAATCAGATAAGAACATTTCCAAAAACACTACGTTACGATTAGATACTCCCGATCGTCAAAAGGTCTTCCAACAATCGAATGCTGCTGCTTCCATCTCTCTCAGGCACTGTCAAGAACCCTAGTTCGTCGGAAATCTCCATATCTTAAGCTTCTTAAGATGTACAGAAACACAGATTAAAGGTCAAATATATCTTTGTGTGTATATATATATACATATATATATATATATAGAGTGGTACATGAACAAATATAATTAAAAGCAATGCTGGAAAATCCCGCCGATTCATCGTCATCAACGGCCAACGTCTCCGCCGTCAAACGATATGCTCCTCCTAATCAAAGGCACGCACAAAACCCTATCTCTGTTCGTGTGATGAATTGATGGGTTAATTATTAAACATGGGTTCTTTTTAATTGTGATTTACTTTATATATAGGAATCGGTCTATTGGAAGGCGGAAATCCGGAGGAGGTAATCTTATGTTGCTATGGATTTTACTGTTTTAGTTTTTCTTGAATCATAATAACTATGGCTGAATTTGATAACGTAATTAGGGCTGTATTTGGATTTGACTCTAAAGTGATTATTGTAGTAGATTTGAGTGTTTGGCAAAAACCAATTCAGATTCTGAATATCGATTATAAGTTGCTAATAGGAGAACCAATTATCAGAACAATCACTTTGAAATTACACATCCGAATATCCCCTTAAGATAGTTAGCTTTTGTGTAGCTAGCTAGGGTTTTTCCCAGATGGATTGATGTTCATTTCGGTTCATGATATGAATTTTAATGGCAAGTATGTTTCTTATGCTCTCTGTGCCATGCCCATGTCCCATGATCTGAAAATGGAAGTGCATATGTTGTGTTAGAATATTAATAGTTATATAAGGACCTCTGAGGTAGAGCAGTTGGATAATGTTGTTTCTCATATAATCATATTACATCTTTTCGAAATAGAGAACCTGTAAAGTTTAGAAATAGAGAACCTGTAAAGGGCTAAGTTGGATAATGTTGTTTCTCATATAATCGTAACTGTCTTATCATAGGGGATAATTTATCTGCTTATAGGTGTTAAGAAGTCATGGTAAGGGAAGAAATTATTACAGGTGTAGAATGAGTGTGAAGTTGATCATGAAAAATGTCAAAGGAGAAACAGGTTTGGATGATGTAAAGTAATGGCGGCAGTAGGTCAAAGGTTGAGTATGAAAACCATGGCTTGTTTTAGTTTAGAAGATATTTTGTAGTAAACTATAAGCAATGAAGAACAATTGACAAATTCAAACATATTTGTGCAAAAGATTGATTACCGGCAACCCCAACCAACCCCACACGGAACCCACCCCCAGGCACCCACATGTAAGGAGGCATTTCGTGAGCTAAGTCAGCAGCCAAGGCAAGCGGGCATCTTGTGGTATTCGAACCTGAACCTGTTATGCATTTGCGCAAAGTAACCCCACCTCTTTGCCAACTAACCTGCATGCCTAATGGCAGAAATTCAAACATATTGGGGGAGTTGGAGGTTGATATATTCTTTCTGTAGAGAATCTTTTCGTGGAGGCTTAGACTTGCCCTCCCCATGGAAAAGGAGCTACTTAATGTGACTCACAACCTATTAGGTCATCTATACATTGGTGTTTGGTACTGGCTTAATGATATAGAAAATGGCTTATCTAGTAAGCTTTTAGGGGGGAGCTTTATGTAGAAAGCCAAGTTTTACCAAACCTGCCCCTCCCAATTAAAAATACGCTCCTTCCATCTAAGAAAAAACCCTCCCAAACAAAAACCTTTCCAATATATAACAGACAAATTAATCCACACAAACAGTTTTATTTATATGAGACCTAATGGAAAACCAACCAACCAGCCTCTAAGAAAGCTATATGGTCATAGGATAGTGGATAGAAAAATGAACAAACTATCAATAAAGAAACAAGTGGAGAGCCATATTTGAGGGATTAGGTTAACTGTCCAAGATAACGGTCTTCTTTTGAGGGTAGACCAACTTTCCTGATGATGATCACTCATTCAGAGTCTCGTTATAGAATACCCGATCTTGCCCTCTCCTAATTACCAACTCTGGCTTAGGCCGTACTCAATTGGTATGAGAGTGGGAGGAGAGTAATGTTAGGCCTAAGTTAGTTGGTAAATTATAGTTTTGGTGTATTTAGGGTTTAGTGAGCATCATTGGGAGAGTTGGTCCATCTCTCAAAAGTTAACTGTTATTTTGTAGATATAGCCCGTCTCTCAAGCATAGGCTGGCTACTTGGTTGTTAAGTTCATTTACCGTTAGTTTGTTCAATTTTCTGTTCACTATCAGTATATTTCTGTCGGTTCTTATCAAATGGTTGAAATAGGGCTACACGTGGTAGCCAAGGCCATGATGCTTTCAGCCTGGTTCCAACTTCCAACTCCAGTTTGTCACTTGTTGCGCAGCTGGTACTTCCTTTTCTTAGGGAGCAATGTGTTATGAGATTTTATATCGTTACGAATCTAGTCATTTGTTTGTTAGCAGGCCATGCTTGGTATTGATATATATATATATATATATATATATAGAGAGAGAGAGAGAGAGATGGAGAAAGAGAGGTTCAGGGGAAAACCCCCAAAAAAGAAAAACCGGTAACCGTTCATCTGGACGGTATGCACATGTGCATACAAGTAATTGAAGTTGTTTCTTGGTTTTTATGCACGTGTGAATAACAAATGAATTCTATGCACATGTACATGCCGTCCAGATGAATGGTTACCACTTACCAGAGTGTTCCTCAATTTTTCATTTTTTTGTGGTTTTCCTTTGAACTTGCCCTATATATATAAGTGCATACGGTTGTAACAACGATCTATCTATGGTAGGGGATAAATGACGCCTTTTCTTTATGATGAAAATTATACACTACTTAAAAAATTATTTACTATTTTATATTATGCCCCAATGACAAAAATTTCCGAATCCGCCACTGCCACGGATCCTAGAAGTGTCACAGTAGTTCCCTTTCATTCTTCCGTAGCTTGATCGCGTATCATTGAGCTTGTGATCTCTTAGGAGCCTAAAGAGTAGACATGAAACCTTAGTTTGTGTTCTATCAAAATTTGTTACAATTATTTTTTGCTTTTTTAGTTATGGACAATATTATATCTTTCTAATCTGATGAACTTGCTTTTGCAGACAGATTGGAACGGGCAAATATATATGTGAATGATGGAGATAAAAACCAAGTAGCTGCTTTGAGAAATGTTCCTATTCTGGATCGTCCAGATCCCCCACGCTTGATTGCCTTGGAAGAATGTTGCAGTAGTGAAGCTTATCAACTTCTGAACAACCGTATGTGTTAGATTATTTACCATATTATATAGTTGGTGAAATTTGAATATATATAATTTTAACACATTTATGTGGAAATAGGTCAATTTGGGTTGTATCTTATTGATAATGGGTAAAATTACTTTTGTTTGCTAAAAGTATAAAGGAAGAGGGCCAAATAGTTTAAAAGGTCAACCTAAAGTATGCTCAAGTGCTTAAACCTCTTAAATTGTTATATTCAAAACAAATTAGATCATTATTTTAATAATATTTTTGTAATCATTTTAATACATTACTTGAATTTGATATTTAATGAAATGGACAAAAAGGCGTTGGCGGGTAACCTCATCTGGAAGTGGTCTCAACTCTCAAGGGGCTGTTTGATTGGTTTTCAATTAAGTCCTGTATGGATAAAGTTGTCTGTGTTGATTAATCTGTCTGTAAGGTTTTTTCGTAGATGGAAGGAGCGTGTTTTTAATTGGGAGGGGCAGGCTTGGAAAATTTTTTGCTTTTTGCATAAAGGCTCCCTCGTAAAAGCTTACTGAATAAGCCACATTCTTTATCATTAAGCCATTACCAAACAGTCATGTATAGCTGACTGAATAAGCCGTGAGTTTCATTAAGCCCATTAAGTTGCTAACAAATGGGTCCTTAGTTAACTACAATGGATGTGTTCAAATACTGAAGAAAATAAAAAACAATCAATCACCGACATTGATGTGGGAAAAAGATTTGGTGAGAAAGAGAACTTTGTTTCGAGTGTCATCTAAATTTGAGGGTATTTTGGTCATTTTTCTCTCATGACATGACCATCAGCGACATTTTTTTCGTTTTAACCTATTTTGACACTTAATTTCGCTACATGCCAGCTTCTGCTCAACTAATATTCAGAAAAACCCGTTTGATTTGCTTTTTTTTACCAGAAAGATTGAATGGAAAAGGGCTTCAATTGCGTTTCTATAATAACTCCGTGATTTTTTCCCATTGCAGGTTGGGCAGCCGCCATGGATACATACGGAAATCCGTCAACTGATATAGCTGGTCAGTGAAATATATGAATAATTTGATATATATATATATATATTCGTTCTCGTACTATTGCATATGATATGTTTATCGAAAATCTGAAACCTTGCCATTTTACTTGTTGAAACATTCATTTAAGTGATACCATCACAAAATGACCGCCTTTTTCGAACTTTCTACAAAATAGCCACGAATTACGCAAAATGGTTCTGCAAAATTCACTTTGATTTGCGGTTTTGACTTTTAGCCTGAATTTCATAAAACCATTTTGCGCAATTCGTGGCTATTTTATACGAAGTTGGGAAAAAAAAGTGGTGACGGGGCCCACTTAAAATGATAATTTTAGTGATCATCTTTTATTTAACATGTAAATCTCTTCTAACATTCTTCTATAACGATAAGAGTGACAACTCATTGTAAACATCTTGGCTGCATCCGTTAGCCAGTTGGTTTCTGTTACTAATTTATCGTATTTTTTTTTCCAGAACGACCCGTTATGTATTCAGGGAGTGGTGCATCACTTGGAGTTCAAATTGGACTTCCACATCAGGTAAATATACCCGTATTTTGGCCATGTTTGGCAACCATAAGTTAGCTTTTCGAAAATCTACTCCAGATAGCTAACCAATGTTCTTTTTCAAAATTTTCCTTCCAATTAAGCCCCTTATATATATATATATAGAGGGAAGTTCAAATACAAACCAGTTGAAGGGTACAAACTATATAAACCGGTTCAAATCAATATAAAAATAAAAAAATTCGTGATTTTTTTCCCATCAAATGCTACGATTTAAGATATTATTACACATATGTTCGTTTCATAATGTAAAAGTTTCACGTGTATTTGTTTTCATAAGTTGAAAGTTTCTCATATATTTTTTTATGAAAAAGTTTCACAAGGTGAAACAAACATATGTGCAATAATATCTTAAATCATGGCATTTGATGGGAAAAAAATCATGATATTTTTTATTTTTTATATTGATTTGAACCAGTTTGTACGTTTCAACTGGTTTGTATTTGAACCAACCTCTATAAATATTTTCTGATTAACCTGGATATCCAACCCGCTATGCGAGCCGACTAATCCCAGGGCGACTACCCGATTTGCGGGTAGCCCACAATCACCGCATTAGAACCTCCGTGGCCACAAGGGGATTTTTATTCCTCCCTGGATTCGAACTTCTTTTTTACGTCATTTTATGTTATTATCCAGCTTATCAACAAGTTTTTACCAAAGATGACTAGTTTATCAGCTAATTTATTAGCCATTCTCTCAAAAAGATTGCTTCTTTTTATATTTTGTAATATGCTTTCAGATGATTCCTCCAACATCCGGAATTGGATCTTCGGGTCATCATATTGATTTTTTAAGCGAACTTAGGCGAGCAATGCATAACTCAAGCTCGAGTTCCGACAAGTAACATAAAACTTAGTTGGATCATCTTTGGCTTCCGGAGATCAAGAAACTGTTGTATGTTTTCTTACCTTTCCACGTGCGCTTATTGCTATATTTGACGGAAAAAAAATGTCTGAATTTAGTCTCGTTTCGTGGTTAGAAATGATTGTAACATGCATTTGTGGCACATATGATGAGGCTCAGTTTCTTTTTTGAGTAGTTGGTTTTTTTAAACCATCTATTTGGTTGTTTTGTTGCAAGAATGTGGTGTTTAAATTCGTTCATTTTGCAAAACTGTAGTTCTTTTCGACATTTACAATGGTTTGCAGTAAAAAGTGAATACGATGGTTTAAAAGTCAAATCATTGTTTGTAAAAAGACGAGAGTTTCTCGTTTGTAATCATCCGTTGAAACCTTTGAGAAAGCCTTGTAATATTCACATATGAATCATTCAACTTTATTCTTGATGAGTTGATAATGGAAATTAAACTGTGGGGATTCGGATCAGTTTGTTGGTGTATATGGCATTGTCTTTGCTATGCGCTATTCGGGGTGCTACAGTAGAAAGTACTTCGTTGAGATCAGAGAATTTGCGGAATTAGTAGCAATTTGTCGTAGTAATGTCACCTTGAATAATTCTTTGAGGGTTTTCTTTCATTGCCCCCAATATGCCAATATTGGCATTGGTAGTACGTAAATGTAACTCATTGTTTAAACAACTATTCAGAGTTCCTAGAGCTCCTTGTAAGGCTTGTTGGAGAACCTGTTGTCAGACTTGATTACTCGCCTAGTGTTGTTCAAAATTTATAGCTTCATTCTTTTTGTAATTTTCTAGTTGTTTCAAAGTCTTTTAATTTGAATCAATCAAATTCAATTTTTCTCACTCTGTCTCAGAGTATCCATTCACGCGAAACTGATATGCTTCTATTTCTATTTTCTGCAAGAAAGAATTTGTCGTAGTCATGTCACCCTGAAAGATACGTAAGCAGTATCTTTGTTGGTGTATATGGTGTTGCTTTGCTATGCACATTTAGGGTGCTAAAGTAGAGAATACTTTGTTGAGATCGGAGAACTTGTGGAATTCTTTGAGTATCTTCACAGAAACAGTATCTTTGTTGGTATATTAGGTGTTGCTTTGTTATCGCTTTTCATGGTGCTACTGTAGAAAATACTTTATTTGTACGAGTGACGGGATTATGGATGAGTGCTCTTATAGCTGGTTTGGCCATTGCTCGAGTATAAATAGATGTTTTGAGTTGGTTGATTATTCTTGCAAACCAAGACATTCAAATCTCAAAATAAAGTAATCATTGTGTTTTTGAAGCTTGATTTCTCGTGTTTTAGTGATTAACAAATGCAATATCTAATTGAAATAAATAAAGTATTTTCAAAACAAGTTACGTAAAAAAAAATGCTTAAAATGAGTTTGCATTTACAAAACAAATTTTGTAACTGTTCATTTAAAAGTACTAAATATCGTAAGAAGGTAACAAGGAAAGATTCATATGTGAATCATTGAAAATATCCATTTAAAAATGCGTATGTGAACTCATATGAATAATCTTTATAATAGATTTTTTCATTGATTTACATGTAAACCTTTATTTTAATTTTTCATTTTCATTTCCTAACAATGTTTATATTTGAGTCTTTTAACACACTTTATACTAATATCATTAACCCATAGTCCCATATAGCAAAATGGTCAATATGTAGTTTTGACGTTAATGAATTAGATAATTGAGTAAACTACAAATTTTTTCCCTATGGTTTGTCAAATATAACATTTTTCATCCCTGCAATTTTGAAATTACAAAATGACCCTTGTGATTTGCAAAAACCTCCAGATTCAGTCTCTCTCTAACTGCCATTAAAAACTCCGTTAAATGAAGTGTATTTTTGTTATTTTTTTTTCCGTCTTTGACTCCATCAAAATCATGATTTTGGTTCCTACGGTTTTTGATTGAGTAAAAAGACCAAAAAGATCAATAAAATGACGAATATGAACTTTCATTTAACTGAATCTTTTATCAGTAAACAGACGGGGAGATCAAATCTGGACGTTTCTGCTAACCATGATGACCATCTTATAATTTCAAAACTGCAGAAACAAAAATGATCTATTTGACAAACCACGGGGACAAAATTTATAGTTTACTCTACATTTCTATATAGCCTAATTTCATTATATATAACCATTTACAACTCGTATATATTCAAAAGAAAGGAACCACATAAAAAGCAAAACCACAAGAAATGCAAAAAACCATCTTGGCAAAATATGATTACTAATAATGGCACTGATAATACAACAAAGATTGTGAGTTCAAAAATCTTGTAGCATTTTGCCGATTTCAAAACAAAAATTCGCTAAAAGCGCGATTACGATCGTCACCATAGCAAAACCAGATCGAAGATCACCCCCTAATTTTCCAACTACTATCATAAATATATAAACATATATAAATATATCTCCACAATGCGCTACAATTTCACGACTGCTGATTGAGTTTAGCAAGTTGAATACCCTTGAATGCAGAACTAGCGGTAGTGGCGGCGGCAGTGGGGGCAGCGGCAGAAGCAGACGGACCATCATGGCTCGAGCCATCACGATTATTAGCCATCTTTGCCCTGGCATTTAGAGCCCACCCCACAACTTTTGCTTGTATATGCTCGTCAAATATCGATTTCTTGAAATGCGTTCCCATCTAGATTTGAAAGTTAAAAACAAATCAGTTGTATAAAATCGAATGAAATCGACACATATTTCAAAATAAATGTCCACAATGAGAAAGGCACAAAATTTTAGACGTGTAATAATTATACTTTTTACTTCAGTTAGCCAAAATGACGGTTTTACCCTTGTGGGTCAAACTAAAATAGAAATATAAACATTTATTTTGGGACATAAAGAGTAGATAATTAGAAGAAGAAAAAAATCAGATTTTGAAATGAAGTACCTGAGTTACAAGAGCATAAAGTGGCAGAGTACTGTAACTGCACAAAACTTGAATGAACACCCTGAAACAAAGCCCATTAGGTTATGTAAGTTTAGTGTCTTTCGGTTAATTTATAAGCGGGTTTTTAACGTATGTGGTATCGGTTAATTTTGAGGTGGTATTTTTCGGATTATGTCAATATATCTTTGACAACTTGGCATCTATGTAATTAAAAGTTACAAAATCTACCTATTACTGGTCAAAATGGGTACGAGATAAAAAGAATTCATCATCATTATTTTGAGGTTTAGATAATAGATACTTTACCCGATAATCAGCCTAGGGATAATGTAGCGCACTTGCCCCATTATGCACGAGTCAAATCCGTATTGAACCTGTTACAAAAATGAAAAGCGTGAGACGTCTATTTCTAGTTTTGCATATATATATATATATATAGAGGAAAGTTCAAATGTGAACTCATTTTTGGTTGTGAACGTGAGGACGAATCTCAACCACTTATCCGGTCAATAAAGGCGGCTTTGACCTGGTTCCCCTCCTTTAATAATCTCCACCCTCCCATGAATCGCGTCAATCCTCCGTGATCGCGTCCACCATAACCGAAGATGTGTGGCTAAGATTCGTCCTCACGTTCACAACCAAAAATGAGTTCACATTTGAACCTAGCCCTATATATACATATACATATATATATATATATAGAGAGAGAGAGTCCGGTTCAGGGAAAACCACAAAAAAATGAAAAACTAGGAACACCTTAGGAGCTATTCATTAGAACGGTATGTACATGTGCATGCAAGTAATTTTTCAGTATGCACATGTGCATAGAAACCAGAAACATCTTCAATTACTTGTATGCACATGTGCATACCGTATAAATGAATGTTTATTAGGATGTTCTTCGGTTTTTCATTTTCTTGGGGTTTTCCCTGAAATTCACTCTCTCTCTCTATATATATATATATAGGGGCGGGTTCAAATGCGAACTCAAATTTGGTTGTGAATGTGAGGACAAATGAGAGCGCGACACGTGTCATATTCAAACTGAATAATCAAAGAAATATTCAGACTAAATAAATACTATATTCAGTCTAAATATTTCTTTGATTATTCAGTCAAAATAATCTACATTCAGACACGTGTCGCGCTCTCATTTGTCCTCACGTTCACAACCAAATTTGAGTTACCATTTGAACTTTCCTCTATATATAATTATATATATATATATATGTACGTATATGTTCTAGGGACGAGAAAAGTACCCAAATCCAGAAGAAGAATGCGATCTCGAATGCATTTTGAAAGAGGATAAAATGTATGAAGAAAAGCACGATTCTGGGCCGATGAAACCAAAAGTGATCATCTGAAGGTTGTACCACCAGATCACCTTCTATGGCAATATGTTTCTCAGCAACCTCGTGAGCTAACTGAATGATTATGTGCTCCAATTTTGTTCCCACCGCAAGTAAAAGCTGCAAAATTCACAAAAAAAATATTATCATTCCCACAGAAACCGCCTTCATTTAATCATATATAATATTTATATTCAACAAATACTCACGCACGCCCCTCCCGAAGGTAGGTCAGGGGTAAATGTCCACAATGACAATTTTACCCTTGATAATAGGAGTAATGAATTTCACCATCTCATAATAAATTGGAAAGTAGGCACTTGCACAAACTAAAATAGAAATGTCGACACTTATTTTGGAACAGAGTATATGATAGACTTATGAACTTATAAGTATATAAAGATGATTGAAAACAATGCCCAAATTTTAGAAGAGTAAGATTAAGTTTGAGTTGGACTACTTACAAAGAAAGGGACGAACGCTATCCAAAAATACGTATGCCAACCTGCAAAAAGTCCATGAAAAATAAATCATATTAATATTTCATGAACGAAGTTATTTACTTATTTCTAAACCCCCTAAACCCTACTTTCGGGTGGGATATACTGGGATTGTTTGGTATATTTAAATATTTGACATCAGAAGTCACTTTTCTTTGAGGTCAACTGGAGTATTATGAGAAATACATCAATTATACTCGAAATTTAGTACAACATTCATTTTGGAAGATTTTGACGAATTTTGAGAAATGAAAATAGTGAAAAAGAATGTCATTGCATACCGTTAATGTTCAACAACAAGAATACGACCACGAATACCCATAGATACCAGCTGCAAATGATATTAAATCAGAAATTAGAATCCATGTTCGGATGAACCAACAAATGATGTGTCTCGAAAGCTTTTGACTTTTGGGTGTCAAATGGATCGATTTTTTACTTCAAAAGGGAAAGGAATCATTTCGTTTGGGGCCAGAAAGTCTTGATGACTATATTTTACGGTATAAGAGTATTGGGGAAAATTCATTTAGAAACCGTAAATATTTTCAGAACCATGACTATTCATTATGAATATTATTCATCATAAATATCATGCATTTTCATTATTCACGATATTCATTATGAATAATTCATGAATAGTTGGTTCTCAATAGTTCTCAAAATACTTACGGTTTTCAAACAAACCTGCCCCTAAATATTCATGAATATCATGCATCTACATTATTCATGATATTCAATTATTCATCACGAATAATTCATAAATAGTTGGTTCTCACAGTTCTCAAAATATTTACAGTTTTCAAATGAACCTATACCTAGAAGTACTAGGATAGAAAATTTTAAGAGATAAGAAAACCACTTGCCTGATACCAACCACTTTTCTAAAATCATCTTCCAAGGCCCGTATCATGTACTTGTGAAAATTGAACTTCGGGTTCCCTTTGCAATGCGTCTACCAAAGAAAGTTTACATATAAATGAATAGGATACAAAAAATTATACTCCCTTTGTTCCAAAAATAAATGTCCACAATATTAAAATCAAACAGTTCAAAAAATATGTAATTTTTGCTACATTTTCTTAATCAACTAAATGACAATTTTACCCTTAATAATAGAGGTTTATGAATTTTCTCCATCTCATAATAAGGGTAGAATTGGAAAGTAATAATACTATATAGTCTTCGATCAGATCCTTACCGTGATAAATCCCAAGCGCAATGCTACATAATCCGACTTTGTGACAGATCCATAGAATTGCTTGAAGAAAGAATGCTGTAATGTTCACCAATGAACAAAAGTTACATAAAGAAGATAAAAAAATCTAGTAATTCGACAATTTGACGGAAATATAATTGGTCAAATGATCGGGCACGATATGTTGATCATCATGGAGCTAAAATGTATAGAAAATCTCCCTCCGGCGCAGAAAAGGAGACGGGTTTTGATTTTAAAGATTCAAAAGTAATACTGTTCATATTCACATTTTGCATAGATTTCTTTCAGTTTTAGAAATGTGTAATTATTTAACTTAACCAACTAAATGACAACTATACCCTTAACAATAGAGGGGGTGATGAATTTCTCCATCAAATAATCAAGGGTAGAATTGGAAAGTAGGCAATTACTTTTGAAAGTGAACACTTATTTTGTGACGGAGGAAGTAAATGTTCTCATAAACTTTTTCTCTATGCAAATACCATAATTCTTGCCGGTAAAAAGTTCAAATTTTGCATTCAAACTAAAAGCCAACAGGTAACTTTTTTTGGGCCCGGGCCTTCCAAGCCCATTTTCAGTTTGTAAAAATAGACCCATGTTTTTTATGCCCGGCCCAGGATTTGGGGTTGAAAAGGGGTCTGATCAGGCTGGGTTTTTTGGGCTTTTTCGAGCATAACGGTCTTTTCCAGGCCTTTTCAGATTGGGCTTTTTCGAGCTGGGCCTGCCCCCAAAATTTCAGCCTTATCGGGCTTTGAGGCCTGGCCCGGACCGAGATTCAGGCCCACTTGACTCGGGCCTGGGCTTTTTTGTGCATCTCTAGCACAAACCATGAAAAGATTAGTTAGGTCCTTAAAAGTTAAAACGAATGGTGAGCAACCTCTAAAATCCCAATAATATAACTTTTTTTTGCCAACTATATGAAGCGTAAAGTAAGTAGATAATGTGGTCCTATAAGCTGTAAAGAAATAGCACTGCATAAAAAGGAAAAGGATAGAGACTGCAATTTTGGGCATTTAAATTATAAATTAAAAGCAAACCCGCTATATATAATTATATAGCCATAAATATGATAGTAATTAACTTACCAGCCAGCCCATAATGGCTGAACGTTTACCAATACCCAAAAAACGGTTCCTGATAAAGTCGTGATCTTTAACATGGGTGACTTTCGGCTTTAGCACTGCAAACGATCATAGTGTAAAGCTTGAATCAAAAAAGCTTATGACAACGGAAATAAACTTATAACAATGCACGTTTAACTCATTAATTATTATTTTTTAGTAAAACTACTTGGTTTTCTAGAAATTGTCGTACTTTCTTTGAAGCAACTGTCTCATGGAACTTGAAGATTCCGGTTTTCATAAAATTTACAAATTTGTCATCATTACAAATAAATCGTTGGTACTGAATTTTGGATGCATAAGATTTCTTTTTGAAGATTATTTTAGATATTTGAAGATTATTTTAGATATTTGCAGATTAATACAACATTTTGCAAAAACCATGTGTGCGGTCAAACGTTACAAACTTTATGAGACCGTAGAAAAATCATAAAATCAAGAAAATCTATACTCCCTCCATATTCCCAAAATAAACGCCCACAATAAAAAAAGGCACACAGTTTCAGAAATGCGTGGTTATTACACTTTTTAATTGACTAAATTATAAGTTTACCCATAATAATTGAAGGAGTAATGAATTTCTCAATCTCATAAATAAGGGTAGAACTGGAAGGTGGAAAGTAGGCACTTCTTTATAGAGTTATTACACTTTTAAATTAACCAAATTACAATTTTACCCTTAATAAATAGAAGGGATGATGAATTTCTCCATCTCATAATTAAGGATAGAATTGGAAAGTAGGCACTAAATTTTAGAGTAATTACACTTTTTAATTGACTAAATTACAATTTTACCCTTAATAACAGAAGAGGTAATAAATTTCTCCATCTCATAATTAAGGATAGAATTGGAAAGTAGGCATTTATTTTTAAAGCAGATACTTATTTCAAGACAAACTAATAATAAAATTGCACACTTATTTCCGCCCAGAACAAATGACCATATCACTTACCTTGTGAGTGATCAAAATTGTCTTTATTTATAGCGTCTTCCCAATGCTTCCATTGACGTATCTACATCATAAAAAGGATATGAATAATGAAACAAAATATAGAATCGCATAGAAATATAAATAAAACCCGAATAATAAAACCTTTTACTAACCTTTGCACCTCCAAAAACAACAGTGAGGACGGAAAATGTCACGTGCACGACGGCTAGAACGAAAATGAAGATGTGTAGATGATGCAATGCTTCAAGAGATAATAGTGGCACCTTATTCTGTCGAAAAAGAAAGTAGAAAAAGAAAAAGATACGAGAGTTTGATTAATGCTCGTGGATAATGAGAAACCTTTATTTAAACCAAAATAAATAGCAACTAACCATTCTTCAATTTGGCAAATGACACTAACATGTAACCAATTTGAAATATATTTGTTTTTAAGGGTGTGTTTGGTACATAGGACATGAAGGGACAGGATAAAACAAAAAAAATTGTCACACAAGATGAGACTAAGACAAAAATGCATTTTTTTTGTTCCTAACAAAGTAGGTGGAACAAAAACCAGAGAGATGAGACAGGATTGGTAAATTACTGAACTACCCATGTCAAATTAAAACGCTAAGGGGGCGTTTGGTTTAATGGAATGGTTTTGAGGGATTTGGATTTTGTGGAAAAATTTGGATTTAGAATCTTTGGTGTGTTTGGTTTGTAGGATTGAAATGAAATTGAATTTCATTCTTCATAAATAATTTATTAAAAGTTAATTATACATGATTATAAAAATAATTGAATTACCTTTTTTATTAGTTGATTATTAGAAAACAAATGTTTTTAACAATTTTAAAACATTAGTTTGGAATGGAATTCGGGACCTATCTAACTCTCGCCCGTCCAAAATGCATATTGGAAGTTCATTAATCAAAAAATGGAGTAATTAGGAACGAAACGAATCTTGTTATAATCTAGAAAAGAATTCAAGTGAACTTCTCAAGAGTAAATAATATTAAACATAAAACGGGCATTATGGATATGATCTAAATTGATTACCTTTAACGCACAATAACCCACAGCCGCTGCTTCTTCGGCAAGCAAATGACGAAGATGAGTCGTACCCTCAGCCTTAGGTTTGGAGGCTTCTTTTTTGTCACTCAACGAGCATGGAAGGAGGTGTTCCGTAAGACTCTCCTTCACACAAAACTTAACGATGCTAGATTGAAAAACCGTTAATAAAAGCGAAATGAACCCCAAAAGCATCAATTCTGCACCAAAAATACGGAAAAAAAAATCAATAAACTTGTACAAGAAACACATAGATGATATTAGCTCAAAAGAAATCTATTAAAATTCATATTATCACAAACCATTTTTTTTCTAAAATCAAAGTATAACGGTGATATAAGATACTCCCTTTCGCTCAGCCATACAAGAGTGTTTCTTTAGGCCATAAAGCCAAAATGGCTATATAAAATAAGCCAGGACTCTTAACTTGTCCCCATTAAGCCACCTCAAACAAAATTAATACCAGATATACCCCTGAAATAATCCAACCATCTCTCTTTGCCTCCCTTAAATTTAACCAGATAGACAACTTAACTCATAGAGGGCTTAACGGGAAAAAAGTAAACAACCCCTAACATTGTTCTAATATATAATCAGGGTCTTTTCAAGGAAACAGCCGCTTTTAGGCTCAACTTACAAGTGGGATATAATGGATTTCTTTAATTTGGTTTGATTTTCGAACATCACTAAAGATTAAAGAAGCATCAAGATCATATAATTACGAATTTGGAGTCAAAATTTAGCTTATTTGACCTCAAAAGGCAGTGTCTTCTATCTCTTATTTTATGAGAAACGATCAATGAGAATCAAATTTTGAAAGATCATTTCAATTATACTCCAAATTTAGTAACTAGATTCTGTTTTAAATATCAGAAAAAGATCAAAACTTATAATATGTATATATATATATTTACACACACACATTTAGGGTCAGTTGTTGTGGGGAAAACCGCAAAAAAAATGAAAAACCTGAGGAACAACACCCTGCACCTGACCCTATTATATGTGTGTATATAATATAGAAAGATAGAGGTTTGGGGGAAAACCCCATAAAAAATGAAAAACTGATGAACGCCTTGATAACCATGCTTCTAGATGGCATACCGGTAATTGAAGTTGTTTTTTGGTTTTTATGCATGTTATTCACATGTGCATACTAGTAATTTGCAAGCAATTTGTTCCGTATGTACAGATGAATGAACGGTTACAAGGATGTTCTTTTACTGGTTTTTCCTGAATCTGACACTATAGTTTTAATCTACACATAATAAAACCCATATATATATATATATATATATATTTGCAGTACATAAAAGCTGAAAAGAATACCTTCTTTGATCTTTTGCAGGGCTTCATATAATGGCTTTTGGCCTGCCTTTTTCAATTTCTACACAAAAAGGGTTCAAAAAAGCACACACATATAATCAATCGATCAAACCTTACTTAATCAATCAAACTCCATTTCACATCGAACTAGAAACAAACAGAAATAGATGGTTTAAACAGACCTTGCCGGAATAATGGAGTAATCGTTCAACCAGAAGTGAGATTCCGACGATGACCGTACAAACGGCGGCGACAACCCATGTAGGTGTAAACTCTAACGTCGTCCCTTCCCCTTCACCGGCCGCCATTGATTCAGTTCAATCGGCACCAAAAAAAAAACTACAGATTTTTTAGCACAGTAGAAACGAAATTTCTTACGGAAACACCATTCAATTAGGGGTTTTTTTTCAAATTTAGGGGAGATTGTTGGTAATTATGGAGGAAATAGAGTTGAAAATGGAAGGATTTTAGGGGAGATATGGAGAGTGTAGAGAGGCAAGTAGGTGTGACTATGAATTAGAAACTGAAAATAAGGGCCAACCAAACGCGTAAATTTTTTGTGAAGGTAAGGTGTGAAACCATCGCTGTCGGGAGCTTCAGACATTGATTGCAAAAATTAAGAATTTTCTTCAATTTTGAATTTTTAATTCAACTCCATTTGAAAAGAATATATATATATATATATATATATATATATAATATACGATGTTCTAAAAAACTCGTTGCCACAGTCGTCATGGCGTGTCATGATTTAAGAGTTGTGTCTGATGTCATGTTATGTCTATGGCATGTCATGTTTTAATGCGTGATTTTTGTAACACTATATTTGATATTTCTTACCCTTTTAGGGGGTGTTTGGGATTGCTTATTTGAAACTAATTTATTGACTTCCTGGAAAAGTGATTATCAAAAGTTGATAAGTTAAAAAGTTTTAGGGGGTGTTTGGATGAGCTTATTGACTTATAACTTATTACCGGTGTGGAAAAACGCTTATGAAAATCTGATAGGTTAAAAAAATTTACTTCTTAGAAAATAACTTATTTGCGGTTTGGCACCGGATAAGTTGTTTTACCCAAACACTCAAAATGACTTATTACCCAGTTTGTCGTTCAACATCTTTTGGATTTTACTCTAAAAGTAAGTAAGTCAAGTCATTGAGGGAGTTGGACAGAAGGAAAAGAGGCTCCTAGCTAAAGGTGGTGCCACACCGCAATAAGTCAATAAGTTGTATTGATAAGCTCAAACAAACACCCCCTTAACTTCTTAAAAAATGACTTATCACCGGTTTGACACCTGATAAGTTGTTTTTCCCAAACACTCAAAATGACTTATTACCGGTACCACACCGGAATAAGTCAACAAGTTGTTTTTATAATCAATCCCAAACACCCACTTAGGCATTGTTTGTTTTTTTCATTTTAAGCTCTTAATCACCACTTATGTCTGATTCATTTAGACGTTTCATAACCATTTCGGAACTAAATTAGACTTCATACTTCAGCACCTCTTAAAAAACAAACGTCACCTTAGTGTCTTATTTTTTCTTTTTTAATGTATAACATAATTTAAAATGCTTAATATAATTAACCCATTGCGTAATAGTAGAAAACAAAGGTTTATATTTGTATAATGTTGTATATGATATACAAATTTGTCGCCATAAGACCGGAAAACGTCATGGCTCGCTATGGCTTCTATGACTTAAGACTTGACCTTGCCGCCATGTCACGCCTCACGTTATTTAAAACCTTGATAATATATAATTGTTATTGTGTTCAAAAGAATCAAAAAGCTGAAAAAGAAATCCAAAAATTTGATTTAATTCGATTCCTTTACTACCAATAATAATCTTTTTAACAAATGAGTGAAGAGTAATTGTAAAAAATTGATTAGTATTAACATATTCTTTAGGGTGACAATTTGATTTGATGAAATAGTTTAGAAGGATTTTTAAAAGAATTCGAATCTTTGCGTGTTTGGTCGTAGGATTTGTAATGGAATATAATTTCATTTATTATAAATGATTTATGAAATAAACGATAAATAATTATTATAAAATAAATGTTTTAATATATTTTAAGATATTATTATATCAAATCGTATGAAATACCAACCAATCTGTAGGATTTTAAAATCCTATGCATGTGGGATTTCAATAAAATTTCGTGATTTTAAATGCACAAAATCTTTCAAATCAAACATGAAAATATATTAATATACAATTCAATTCTACATACTAAATGAACCAGAAAGTTTTTAAAAATTGAAAATTATTAGTTCAAAATATCTATAAAAAACTTCACCCAATTCGACAGTTTTTCGTTTTATATATTACATCACTAATTATATTATTAAAATATTTTATATGTTTAAATATTTTTTTTCTTCTATACATTTTGTTTCAAGGTTTATTATTGGTGGGATATAAAAAATCATTTTCCCTTAATGTATAGTAATCTTTTTTAAGAGTTCTCCAAATCTGGAGAAATTTAGGTGGCGTTTATCTTTTAAGAGGTGCTGAAGTTTGATTTTAGTTCTGAAATGGTTATGAAACGTCTAAACGAATCAGACTTAAGTGGTGATTAAGAGTTTAAAATTAAAAAACAAACAAGGCCTTAGACATCTCCAACAACTTTAGTATAATTTTTCTAATAAATATCATAAGTTAACATTTGTAGAATATATATATATGTCTATATATATGTGGGAAATTAATAATTTTAACCATTTTAGAAATCAATATTACTAAAATAACCATTTTCTCTTCACTTTTACCAAAATGACCAAAATACAATCGAAAAATCCACCGAAATCGAAACCTTCGTTAAATACCTCCACCAATTATTCTCTTGATCGATGAATATGAATATTTTTCACAAAAATATTCACGATCAAGAGAATAATTGGCTTTAAAAGTATTTATAATTAAATCGAAAAATATTAAATATTAGGCTGATTTCGAAGGTATTGTCGAGACGATTATAATGGTGTAACTTGTTAAAATAAAAACGTATTTTTTAGGCGTATTTTAATTTATATACGAGTATGTGTGTTAATGTGATAAGGGTGTAAAATGAAAAATTAAAAAGTAAAGTACCTAAAGTAATTTATTAACTAACTCTAAGGGTATAAAATGTAAATTAAAAATTGACAAATTATAATTGTTGGAGACGTTTCTCTATATGGATAAATAACCAAAAATCAAAATCTCTAAGTCGATCTAGCTATTTTTTAGATCTTATATAATGACCTGGTACAAACGACCATAAAACTGTTTATATGCTCGAAAAGACAATCTAATCGGTATTTTATTTGTTAAATAAACCAATAATTAAATATTAAAAATCATCTAACTTATAATATACAACTTGAAAGAAAAAGACAAAGTCAAAATGATACATAGTTGAAAACAAAACTTAGATACAACACTAATATTGAAACTAAGAAGTTAAAGAGTATGATCATTCTTTCAAGTACATACGAGTTTTACAGAGTTTAAGTTGGATAATACGTACCTTTAAAAATTATGTAGCTTTTTTCTGTAAGTTTTATACAATAGCCATTTGTATATTTATCTCTTACGAAATTGTTATACATAATTGTAGGTCTACGCTCTAATATTGTACGTACATAAATGTCATTGTATCGAGACAAATCAAATGGATATCATGTATGCAAGTGTGGTTTGAAACAAGTTCGATGCTTAAACGACAAAACAGATAATTGAAGTGAAGACATATAACGATATATGACTCAATCTTTGATTACTTAATGACATGGTCCTGTATAAGCGATCAATGCCACTTGTTATTAGCCCCATATGAACATGACTCACAATGTCATGACTTAAGTATAGTCGTTATCATCATCATCGTCATTAATGTCAGTTTCACTACCACCACTAATATAGTCGTTATTTTGTATATATTTTATTAGTAAAACGATAAGGCTTAAAATATATCTAGAAACATGACATGTAGTGTATATTTATAAAAATATAAATTCAAAATATTATCAAGTTAAATATATGATGTTATTATTATTATTATTGTATATATATATATAGATAGGGGAATGATCATACAAGAACACCCCTCGTTTAAAAGAACAAATAAACACATTAAGAACCACATATGATGTGTGGTCCCACCATTGAATCAAATATGATTTATATTGTGTGGGACCCACATCATATGTGGTCCTAATGGTGTTCATTTGTTTCTTTAAAAATGCAAAGTTCTCATTTGAACCTCCCTCTATATACATATATATAGGGGTGAGCATCGGAGCCGGGTACCCGCCTTTGAAACCGGAACCACCTAGGAACTGTCGATTCCGGAACTGGAACCGGTGTGATTGGTTCCGGTTCCAGTTCCTAAATACGGAACGGATCAGGACCGGTTCCGGTTCTCATTTTTTTGGAACCGTTACCCGTTGGGTACCCGCTACCCGTCACTTTTAAATAAAAAATATTTTATATATTTATAAATAATAAATAAAAACTCAAACTTTCCAGTTTGTTTATGTAATAATTTGTTTTTATCAGATTAGTTTTGACCATTTGTTGTATTTATCACTTTAAATCGGTATTTTATAGTTTATAATTACATTTTTTCGCATGCAATGTAAAAAAAAATAAAAAAAGTTGAAGCCAGGTATCCGGTACCGGAACCGGTTCTCATCGGTTCCGGTTCCAAAATATAAGGAATCGGTGTTAGCGGTTCCGGTTCCATGAAAAATGGCCGGGTATCCGGTTATGCTCACCCCTACATATATAGACCCGTTATTATACAATTTATTGTATTCTTACAATCCTTACAAGCAAATCAGGTCATCAGGAGTGTCCATTTGATCATCAACGATTATTATTTAATAGATTGTAACTACCTTTAATTAAAAAAAGGACAGTGGACGAGTGAGTTGCATGGATTATATAATCTAGAGGGGTTGTATTTAAACGACTTTCTATCCATAATTATATTTAAACATAATTAAGAATAAATCTACAGGATCGTTGCATTAAAAAAGTTGCAAATTGTTGTAGTGAAAGTTCCATCAAAAGTAAACAGTCCTGATACAATAATTAATATGTACATATAAATACATACAAAGGAAGTAAGAAGTTGAGAAATATAATACAGTTTTATCGTACGTATAACAATAATTTTTAAATTAATTATTTTTGATGATTTTGATCAAGAAATTTGTAATGCAGTAACGAGGCTGAATAATTTTTACAACGTTTTTTCTTTAAATTGGATGATTATACAAATAATTTATAAAATCCAAAACTGAAATATAAATTAAATAGAAATATGATATTGATTTGATGATCTCAATTTATAAAACGCATTTAAGATCAATTAATGTTTTTATGGAAATTAAAAATACAAAAAATAAATACCTACGTATATGTACAAGATTTGGTTTCGGTGAGAAACGTAAGAATGGATTTCTAACTTTGGATGTATATTAAAATGAGATGTATTGGATTAATTCCAGTATCAAGCACGATTAATTCATATATGATCAGTTTAAAATTAAAGGTGATCAATGGTTCAAATATTTCTTACGTTTCTCAATTAACTTTAATTCGCACACAATCATTCACCCATATGTATATATGTACACAGATAAAACCATTTTCAATCCACACTAAAATATAGGTCCATATACACTGAAATCCATCTATCTTCCAACCACATACTGATAATAAATATTGTCATTTATGTATATAACCTTAAATGAGATTTTAATTAAATTCTTGACATTCTGCTTTATTAAATAAAAAAATGAATTTATATTCATCAGAAAGTTATGAATTTAATTAAAATCTCATTTAAAGTTATATACCTAATTAAAAACCTCGTTTACACCAACAACACAACAGAAAAAAATACCGGATGAAAATTATCCGTCCCAAATTTTCATGTTTCATCTATGTCCACCAATCATATGGATGCACGTAAGCAGAGAGAGAAAATAAAAATGAATTAAATAAATTTAAATAAATGAAAAGCTGATGTGTCTTAATTTTATTGATGGGACAGGAATGAGACATGTGAATTTGGGACGGGTGATTTTTTTCCAAAAATACCGGCTATGCACGGTAGGGGTGGCAATCGTGTCGTGTCCGGGTTGGAGGGAAACTCGAAAACGACTCATATGACTAACCGTGTCACATTTATTAACCCTAACCCGTATACGACCCACATAACCGTTTAACTATACGAGTTGTCGAGTCATTAACAGGCTGGAGACAAGTCTATGAACTGAGCGATTACGTTAGGGCATTAGGCATACTCATACGACATTATATAAAATAAATTATTTTAAACCTAAAATGATAATCGGGTTGGCAGATCAACCCGTAAACTAATATATCAACCCAAACACAATCTGTATAATAAACAGGTTAACGGGTCAGAAAATTCAACCCAAATTAAACCCGTCTATTTTTATATCAGGTTCGTATCATGTCAAGAATTACCACCCCTATGAACAGTGGTAAGCCAGGTTTGAATTTCTTCTCTATAAAACAAGATAGTCGGTTAGAGCAAAATGACCAAACAACCCTTATACAACGGCTCTTAACCGACTGGTCAAGATTATTGGAGATGCCCCTAAGGAGACATATGGAGACACTACATGAGTCATAACAAACTTAAATAATAAATTATTTCGCTTTACACTTGTAATATATTCGATTATTAATTTAGTGGATAATTTATAATTATAATTAATGATTGTTAAATGAAAAATATCCAAATGGCATGTTAGATTCCCATGTTCTATTATTCCATCGTCCACACCAAGTTCTATTAATAATAACCTCTATTAGATTCGAGTGTGTATCATGATATAACATAAAATTCGTAAGGTTAATTAGTGAAAATCAGATAATTAATGATTTTAAGGAGTCAAATTCAGTCGAGAACTATGTTTCTATTACGAACAGAGGAATTACTGAGGACACGTCATGTTACAAATTTTATGTTTAGAGATGTAAAAAAAATCAGAATATGTACATGCACATCCACTATTACAAGGGCTATCCTTGTCAAGTAGATGTATAATAAAAACAACAAATATTCCCTTTCATTTCGATGTGTTTTCACATGTTCATGGCAAGGCGGTCCTGAATAATCTCGAGCTGGTTTTTTAGAATATTTAAAATATGAAACAATATTGTATAAATATCGCACTTTTACATGTGTTGTTTATATATGGGAAATCAATCAAAATAGTAAATTTACAACAAGATTCATTTTTTAGCATCCCTAAAAATGAATGTAATCCTTATATAAGTCAACATCAACACTTATTATAGTACCAAAATTTTCGTACAGATTCCTATAAAATACATGAAATTCCGCACTCCCCTTTAATATTTTAAAACATATAATAATATAAACAAACTTTAGAACATTGTAATCCGGCCATGCATGATGTATTGGTTTGTCTGATATCTATTATTTAAAAAATGTTTTTTTGCAATCAATTTACATTTGAATAATGCAAAAAGCCATATATTCCAAATTCCAGTAGCACATGGCGTGATTATCGCCTTCGATTAATCCAATATACATTTATAAAAAGTAAGATGAAAAACTTATTTAAAATAAAACACTTCATTTTTCTTGGAAGATGTAAGTTTGGATTTTCCCGTTTAAGGAAACATGTGAAGAATATATATATATAGAGAGAGGGGGGAAAGTTCAAATGTGAACTCATTTTTTGTTGTGAACGTGAGAACGAATCTCGAAACATCTATCCAGGTCAATAAAGGCGAACTTTTGACGCAGTTCCTCTTTTAATAATCTCCACCCTCCCATGAATCGCGTCAATCCTCCGTGATCGCGTCCACCATAACCGAAGATGTGTGGCTGAGATTCGTCCTCACGTTCACAACCAAAAATGAGTTCACATTTGAACCTAACCCTATATATATATATATTGTATGCATAGATCGTGTTTCAAATATAAACTATAAAAGAATCTTCAACAACTTTTTTATAATTTTTCTAAAATAGAGAACTAAAAGTAAAAATATTTAAAATAAATTGTAATCAACTTCAACAGATTCTTTGTTTTAGAGATTTTATCATTAATTATATTATTTAAATATTCTATAATTTTAGGATTCCAATACACTTTAGAAAAAAAAAATTAAAATAAAATGATATTTATTTAATTCTAATTGATGGAATGAATAAAAACTCATTTCTTTCTCCTCTATTTAGAGATTTAGAGAAATCTCTATATTTGGAGATTTTCCATGAATTTCTATTTTAGAGAACGAGATAGAGAAGCTCTTGAATAGGTTTAGAGAACAAAAATGTGATTTTCTCTATTTTAAAGATGATGTTGGAGATGCTATAAAATTCTTTGCAAATTAAATAAATTAATTTTAACTGTTTATATAGTCTAATGAATATCTTGTTTTATAATAAATGAAATTATTTCGATTATCATCTTCAATAATTATTTTAATTATTTCATAATATAAATGGTGATAATGGTTTATTGGTTTGTAAAATTTTATGGTTTGTAATTTAAACCTTATTTAGTAAAATGTAATTGTATTATGCAATTTTTCTTATGTTTACTTAAATTTTTCACTCGAGTGTTTTGCATGAATATGTTTGAGAAATGCTTGACAATTTCATATAGATGTCATGTCAAATTAATGAAAAAAATATGATATTTTTTTGTGTAATTTATTTCGCTCAAATTTTATTTATTTTTCGTCTTTTTTTCAAATAAAAAATAGGAGCTAGATATTTGTTTAATTAAAAAAATTAATGTTATAACCGCCACTTAATCACATCCATTAAATCATCAAATCTAATAGTTGGATAAGATGTTTTTAGTTTTTCATTTATTTGAGGTTTTCTCCTCAACCTACCCCCCCCCCCTTTCTCTCTCTCTCTCTCTATATATATATATATATGTGTGTGTGTGTGTGTGTGGGGTTTATTTACAAATCCAACCATTAGTAGAAATACAAAACCATATATAAACCAATTAAATGAGCTATTTACAGAGATAACAATAGTTCAATTATTATGATATGAATATTTATTAAAAATTATTAAAGTTCGTTTATTGTAATCAAGACCTTATATTAACAAATAATCAAATATTATATTAAACTAGAGATTCATTAGATTAAAAAAACAATTGAAACTAATTTATATAATTTATAAGGTTTTGAATTTTTAAAACTCTCCCGTTCCCTTCCTCTATCTCTCTTATAAACATACTTATATGGTTTTTGATTAATTTATTAATATTCTATTGACTTTGAAAATAGCATTGACAAAGATGATCCAACTACATGTTGGGTTGGTCACATATTTTGTCGTAACTTACAAACCATAATTTTTTAAGTGTTTTCAATTTATTGTAAAATTAATTATATAAAGTTACAATAATAGGTTTTAATATTTGATAAAATTAATTTTAGTTTTTAATGCATAAAATAATCACATTTGAAAGGAGAAATAAACATATAAGAAGTTATCATAATAAAAATGAATTTTTATGGTAAATATAAATTAATTTAAATATGTATAAACTTTTAATCAAATAATTATTTGATTATCGTTATTAAAATGCAACAATTACATTAAAATTGCATATCAAAGCACCTATTAACATATTACAGGTATTTGATTAAAAAAACTTGATTATCAACCACTTTAATCAGTTTCACATTGTATAAATAGCAGAGGACCCATATTATATTCTTAATTCAACTACCTTTACAAATAATTCAAATACAATTATTTTGTTTCTAAAATTAATAATCGAATTTGTAAAATACTTATGAAACTGTTTAATGTGATTTTCAATAACATTAATGAAGTTGGCAAAACATCCAATCAGCCTTCTAATAGAAACTATAAATAGAAAAACACTTTACCATCAACATCAAAATCTAACAATTTTCTTGCATAACACGGGTTTATTCCCAAATTGGTTAATATTTATTTTCAAAAATATATAGAGATATATATATACATCATATGTGGTCCACAATTTGTTCCTTTAAGGAGGGGTGGTTCTCATTTGATCCCTCCCCTATATATATATACATATATATATATATATATATATATATATATATATATATAGGAAGAGGTTGAAATGAAAACTTTGTAAATTTATAGAAATAAAAGAACACCCTTAGAACCGCATATGATGTGGGTCTCGCACAATATAAAATCATATCTGATTCAATGATGGGTCTCATTGAATCAGACATGGTTTTATATTGTATGGGACCCACATTATATGTGGTCTAAATATGTTTCTTTATTACTTTAAATGAGGGGTGTTCTTTATGATCCCTCCCCTATACATACACACATATATACATATATATATATATATATATATATATATATATTTTTATATAAAAATGTTTTGGGAATCAATCTCCATGGGAAAAGGTTGTATTTTTTTCTTCACAAAATCAATGTTTCGTTTTGAAGAAAACCCCAAACACACAAAAGTTATGATACACCAAAAAGTGAGGATACAAATACGAGGTTAGAGAACAAGTTTTATATCAGCTCACCAACTTGCCAACGTCCATTTTTTAAAGCCCACTAAAGATATTGATTCATTATTAAGAGGTCGTTTACCAAAACTTACCTGAATAAGTGTTTACCGATAAAATTTAACACTATCACTTACTTATCGGGTAAGATTTTAGTCTACTAAAATCGTATTGTATGCAATAATTCACCTAGTAAGCACTTACCGTGGTAACTAGTAAGAGCCATTTTTTTCACTTACCGAGTAAGACTCTCGGTCATTGCCTTTACTCTTACGCTCTGTTCTCAAGTTTTTGAAGGAAAGAAAATAAAGGAAATGGAAGGAAAGGGAAATAAGAGAAAAGAAAGGGAAAGAAAAGAAGGTAGTGTTTTTATTTGTGTTATTGAGATTGAAAAGATGAGAAGGAAAGAGAAGGAAAAAAATAAAATTTCATGTTCTTCAGTGGGAGAGAAAAGAAAGAAAATATGTCATTTTTACAAATATATCCTTATTTATTTTATAGGATAATATAATTGATTGGCAAATATGTAATTTTATAAATATTTATAATTATTATAAATTATTTTTATTTTATTTCCTTCCACATTTGGGAGGAAAGTTTTGGGAGAAAAATTATCATGATTTTCCTTTTCTTTCATTTTCTTTCCCTTCTTAAAAAAAAACTCGAGAACACAATTTTTTTTATTTTCCCCCTACTTTCTTTCCCTTCCTTTCCTTTGAAAAACTACAAAATATTGTAAAAACTTAGAAAACTTGTATTATAATTTATAACTTTTTCTTGATCCTTTATATCTCAATTCATGGCCATCCTTTGAAATACCATAAAATATGTAACTGGCCCAAAATCGTTGGAAGGTAACCGATCTATATCGGTCCTAGACTAGACCGATTCCCGTCCCATGCTGGATCAAGCCTAATTTAGTTGTCCCTGTTCCCTAGTAACAAATAAACCCTTAAAAATCTATCGTAATTTATGATCTTTTACTCCATTTGTTCCAAAATAAATGTCTAACATTTTTATTTATTTTTTACCCAAATTAAGTGTAGTTTCATAAATAAATAACTAAATTCACAAATTTATCCTTAATTAATAGATAAATATCTAAGAGTCATAAATAGAAAGAAATTTAACATATATAATATTGGCATTTGGGGGTGGGTTCAAATGAAAACTCAAATTTGGTTGTAAACGTGAGAACAAATGAGAGTGCGATACGTGTCATATTCAGACTGAATAATCAAAGAAATATTCAGACTGAATAAAATTGAATGTAGTATTTATTCAGTCTGAATAATGCTTATTCAGACTGAATAAATACTATATTCAGTTTTATTCGGTCTGTATATTTTCTTTGATTATTCAGTATGAATAATTTACATTCGGACACGTATCGTGTTCTCATTTGTCCTCATGTTCTCAACCAAATTTGAGTTCTCATTTGAACTTTGTATCCAAACAGTTTAACAATTATGGACGTTTAAAATCATATATCATTTGAATTATGAACACCATTTGTGACACAGGAGAGATTGAGAATAGTTTCTTTTTGGGTTTTTGGGCTTTGTTAAATAAACTATTTGAAAAGCCCATTACTTTTAGGCACATTAAAGGCCCAAATCTGACTGATTGATAGAGTTTCATAAACTGACACATCTGATCTGATAAATATCTTCAAAGAATTCCTGAAATTCAGGAAAACCGAAGCCCATGGAAATGGACCAATAATCATCAAGAAAAAGATAAAGAAAAGTTAGAGAGAAAATGAGTGGAAGATGAGCAACGCAATCGACAAAGAAATAAATAAATATATATTTAAGAAATAGTTGCTCAATGTGTGAGTGAGTGAAAAACCATTATTTGCTTGCCATTTTCGATTGTTTCCATTTATACAAAACAGAGAATCTTTGAGCATTAGTATAGGGTTTGAAGATCATTCAGTATACCTAGTCGATCAGAAGGAAGAATCGAGCAAAAAACAATGGAGGAAATTGGGTTTTTGGGAATGGGAATAATGGGGAAAGCTATGGCCATGAACTTGCTTCGCCATGGATTTAAGGTCACTGTTTGGAATCGCACTCTTTCCAAGGTATATATCTAAACATATATATACATGTGTGTGTATGTATATATATATATATATCCGTATTGGTGCTGGTCTTTGTTGTGTTATTGATTAATGAATTTATATCTGATTATTGGATCATTTAGATGATTGATGGTTTGATATTGTCTTATTTGGTTTAGGGTTTATAGATTTTGGGTGCATTCTAGTTTATTTCTGGATCGATTTTAATACCATTATCCATATTTTAGGATCGGATTTTGATTTTGATTATTCAAATCAAGTAGTTATCATATTCATCTGCTTTGGTGTTTCTAGTTTTGTAGTTGTAGATGTAATCTATATTCTATGGTGATGGTTTATTTGAAGATCAATGTTTGTATTTATGCTTTCTTTGTGATTGAGATGTTTCTTGTTTAAGTTTATCAAGTTGACTTTAAAAAGTCAAAAGTTGATTTTAGTGATGTTTTGGGTGGCATTATGTTCATTCTAGAACCGTAAATATTCTGAGAATTGTAAGAACCAACTATTCATGATGCATCTAAATGAATGATGAAAATGGACGATATTTATAATGAATAATATTCATAAATATTTAAGATATTTATGATTACTAAATGAAATTTAGTAAATAGTAGCCATAGAATTAGAAGTTGACTATGGTCTATAAGAATACTTTTTGGGACAGAGGACACACTTGTCTATATCCCACCCCAGACTCTACGTTCAAGTGGGATATATATATATATATATATAGAGAGAGAGAGAGAGAGAGAAGAAAATTGAATTGCAAACCTTTTTTCTGTGTGAACCCGGCACATGTCCATCGTTGTCCATATTCATCATGAATAATGAACTTGAACATTTATGATGAATGTTTACACCATTCATGATGAATAACCCGTGACTATCTGTGACACGTGGCACACTCTCCTTTGTCTCAGTTCACAATGGAACTTAGATTTTCAGATGAACCGGCCCCTGTATATATGCATCCTTTTAGTTTTTGAAAGCTGTAAAGATGTAAATAGTAGCCATAGAAGTTGACTATGAGAATACTTTTATTCATCAAAATCATTTACATTCACATCAATTATAATTCAATTCTGCAAATCCACTTAAAAAATCAAATTATGTGTCTAATTTTGGAATGAATGAATCACTTTATTGTTTTACAACTTGGATTTTTGTTATCATTCTTCTTCGTTTTCTGGCAGTGTGATGAGCTAAAAGAGCATGGGGCTTCCGTAGGGGAAAGTCCGGCAGCGGTGGTCAAGAAATGCAAGTACACAATTGGGATGCTATCAGATCCTCCTGCAGCTCTTTCTGTTAGTAGAAACTCTGATTCATTAAAACTTTTCCTAATCATTTATGCCAGTTTATGTTTGATATTTTCATGGGATAATGACATAAATAACCAAAATTGGAGTTTGATCCATCACAAAAATGACCAACTTTTTTCCAAATTAGCACAAAATGGCCACCTTTTCGTAGAAAAATGAGCAAAAGCCCTTCTTTTTTTTCCTTTCCAAAATGTACTTTTTTGGCATATTATATTCGGTTTGTGGGCCCACTTCTCAAAAACCACGAGCAAAACCCGAAATTTCACTAACTCTTTTTACGAAATGGGCCGAAAAAATAAAAAAAAAATCCGAAAAAGGTATTGTTGGCAAAAAAGGGTTTTTGCTAATGCTTTATGTCAAATAGGTGTTTCTTTTGTGCTAATTTGAAAAAACGTTGGTCGGTTTTGTGATGGATCAACTTGAATTTTGGCCATTTTTACGACTACTGTCGTGTGTAACACGAGTTGTACGAAAACTGTGATTATGGGTATGATTTACTAGAAGTTGGGAGAATTGAGATGGTACCCACAATGGAAAATGAAGGTAAATGGAGTAACCGGTTAATATCATATCTTTTTAGGTGGTATTTGATAAAAACGGCATTCTTGAGGAAATTTGCAGCGGGAAAGGTTACATTGACATGTCAACAGTCGATGCTGAAACTTCTTCAAAGATCAGCGAGGTTTACGTTACACTCTTTTCTTTAAATCATCGGTTTCATTATTTTTGGATTTCCCTTTTTGCTTATAAATAGTTATGGTTCTTTTAAATGAGTAATTTCATATTTGCAGGCGGTAAAAGAAAAGGGTGGCGATTTTCTTGAAGGTCCGGTTTCAGGTAGCAAAAAACCGGCTGAAGATGGGCAATTAGTAATCCTTGCAGCTGGGGTGAAGGTAAATTTGATGCTATTTGTTTAAGTGATTTAACTTCTTAACATTTTCATCCGGTATTAAATCGTGTGAGAATAAGCAAAGATGTAACTGTGGGTCCCATTTAGGATAAGGGTGGGACCCACAGAATGGATGTTGAAGACCAATGGAAACACTTTATTTGAGCCACTCTTCTAGAATACCATATTTAGATTGTTATTTTTTTAAAGTTTATTGATTTGTTTTGATATCTTGGTGTGGATGTAGCGTTTGTACGATGAAATTCTTCCTGCTTTCGACGTATTGGGGAAGAAGTCTTTTTTCTTGGGAGAAGTTGGAAATGGAGCAAAGATGAAACTTGTTGTCAACATGATCATGGGGAGGTAAGGATTTTTTATAAAGAATTTGTTTTTAGTTTTGATTTAGGACTTTTAGGATCGGTATGTTTAGGTCATTTTCTTCGATCCCACATTTCATTTTGTGGATTCTATATGAAAATGGGATTCATAAAAGGGTGACGGAAATGGACCAAATGGAGGGAGTGTTACTTTCATGGTGCTTTCATAACTTCGATTTATAAATTTTTATAGCTTGTGCTTAAGAACAAACCAAACGAAACAAACCCCACACAGATGTATGGTCACGGCTTGTGCTAAAGAACATATTACTATATGATTTTTTCAAGCACATTAAGCCGATGAGCCTTTTTGTACAAGGGTCAATTTTTTTACGTCAATTAGTACAATTTTAGTTATCAAATCCTAGTAGAGTTCATCGATCTTAGTGAAGTTGCAATTTGCATATTTTGGTGGGATAAAAATCAAGGAGGATATGGTATAAGATTGGTAAATTACTAAAATACCCATGCCAATTTAAAACCCTAAAAGCTTGCACAATTCTTTCACCTGGCTATCTCATTATCTCACTAGAACAAGACAAAAACTTGTCTGACTGAATGGACAAAAGTGCATATTTTGGTGGGACAAAAATCAAGGACATGGGATAGGTCGGTAAATTACTAAAATACCCACGTCAAATTAAAACCCGAAAACCTTGCACACTTCTTTCATCAGCCTACCTAACGAGAACAAGCCAAAAACTTGTGACTGAATGGACGAAATTGCATATTTTTGTGGGATGAAAATCAAGAGATGGGATAAAATTGGTAAATTACTAAACTACCCATGTCAAATTAAAACCCTAAAACCTTACACAATTCTTTCACCTGCCTACCTCACTCTCACCCATCTAGTCCCGTGTGCGTACCAAACACCTTTAGAAGGCTAGACCTTCAAGAACAGATGAAACTCTTAATTGACTTCTAATGGTGTTTGCTTTTGTGCAGTATGATGAATGCTTTCTCAGAGGGACTTGTACTTGCTGACAAAAGTGGACTTAGCTCCAAAACTCTTCTAGATGTGTTGGTAAGAAAGAAAATTTGTAATCTTAGTTTCAAATTTCACTAATTTTGGGCTAACCCTTCTTTAGGTTCGATTTGGTTCGCTATCAAGAACCAAACTTGTTTATAATTTTTTTCTGAGCAAAACTAAAATCAAACCAAACGAACCCAGTATATCCCACACAGAGGTTGTTGTATTCTAAGCTGATCTAAGGGCTTGTGTGGTTGGTTTTCCGTCAAGTCCTGTATGGATAAAGTTGACTATGTGGAATAAATTTGTCTGTATAGATAGGGAGGGTTTTTTACTTTTTTATAGATGAAAGGAGCGTATTTTTTAATTGGGAGGGGAAGTTTGGAAAAAACTTGGCTTTCTGCATAGAGCTCCCTAGAAGCTTACAGAATAAGCCACTACCAAACAGTCGTGTAAATCTGACCAAATAAGTTGTGAGTCTCATTAAACTCATTAAGCTGTTAACACAGGTTCAAATCTAATTTGTTCGGAAAGGATATGATCCTTTTTAATTTTATGGGTTTTCCGGCTATATTTGTTGCAGGATCTTGGTGCCATTGCTAATCCAATGTTCAAAATGAAAGGACCTTCAATGATCCAAAACAATTACAACCCTGCATTCCCATTGAAACATCAACAAAAGGACATGAGGTTGGCTCTTGCCCTTGGTGACGAGAATGCCGTCTCCATGCCGATAGCGGCTGCCGCCAATGAGGTAAACTATCCACCGCCTCTCTTCCTCTATGGTTCACCTTTATATGTTAATAACGATAAAGTTGCATGGTATTCATAATGAATAATGTTCATTATCATTTAGGGTTATTCATAATGAATAAGGTTCATGATCATTAGGGTTATTCATAATGAATAAGGTTCATGATCATTAGGGTTATTCATAATGAATAAGGTTCATGATCATTAGGGTTATTCATTATGAATAAGGTTCATGATCATTAGGGTTATTCATCATGAATAATATAATGAAAAACCATCCGAAATGGGCGACATTCAACCTCACACGAGCTATGTTACTTTTCAGTTTTCACGAAGCATAACTCTTAAAGAAGCTTAGGAGTATTTTGCATTTTGTTGTCAATTTTTGTGCTTTTTATGAAAGTTTTATGGTCAAAATGCAGGTATTCAAGAAGGCAAGAAGCACGGGTTTGGGAGATCTTGATTTTTCAGCTGTTTACGAGATCTTCAAAGTTACTGAACCTTCGGCTTGACGATGCTGAAGGAAGTATATGCCATTTTCGTACTATAAAAATCTAGCATTCTTCCTTGCATTAATTCCAAGATTCGGTATTGAAATGATGAAAAACACTCAGTATTCTGTATTATTTTATTTTCGATATACTTTAATAGATTAAAACAAGTTATGAAATCAAACCAATTAATGGTTAGTTTCGCACAAATTTTGTTTCATCTATGAAAACCACATTACTTTTTTTCAAACGATCCATAATAATGTTTCATGTGTGAGAGCATCTCCAACCGCTTATCTATAAAATTTCTAAAATAGAGAGTAAAGAAGCAAAATTTCTAAAAACAATTTTTCCAACTCTTAACAGTTTTTCTATCTTAGAGAATTCATCATTAATTATATAATTAAAATATTATTTCTCTCTCTTACACATTTAGTTTTAACAATTTTGATTGGTTGGATGTTGTTTAGGGTTGTCTCTCTATCCTACATATTTAGATTTAATAACTTTGATTGGTTGTATATTGTTTCTCTCTCCTACTTTAGATATTTTAGAGATTTCTCTATATTTAAAGATTTCTCCCTGATTCTCTAAAATAAAAAACATTATAGCAATAATGTTGGAGCATTTTAGAGAGAAAAAAACTCATTTTGTTTCCTATTATAGCAATGCTGTTGGAGATGCTCTGAACCATCAAAATATAACTAAATTAACGAAAACAATGTTGCATTTGTTACATATAAATATTATATATATATATATTTCAAATAAAGATAATATTAAAGCAGGGGTAATTCACCTTATAATTACGAACCCGATAGCAACACAAAAAGTTACAGAAACAATGCAAACACATAAGGATATGATTACATTCACTCCTAGCTACTAAATGGAAACCCAATCGGATCGGATGATCAACTCCTTGTCGATAATAAAGGAGTCGTTTTAGAGAATTTGAAAATGTTGCCAATGCTCGTGTTTCTTGCATTTGACATTTTACCTTCTAGATTTTGATGATTTAAATACGTTTTCTTTGTAGTATTTGAGCTCCGCGATACTTTCTTTGATGTCGTCCATGGCTCTGTGCTTGTTCTC
Source organism: Silybum marianum (assembly GCA_036898165.1). Classification (NCBI taxonomy): domain Eukaryota; kingdom Viridiplantae; phylum Streptophyta; class Magnoliopsida; order Asterales; family Asteraceae; genus Silybum; species Silybum marianum. The sequence continues at coordinate 3,469,266 of CM072530.1, forward strand.
CTTCCGTGGAGCTTTTTTGTTATCTGTAGGTGAAAAAAAACAATTAAATCGAAAATAAAGCACATCAGATGAATATATGGCAAATACTCACACACACTTGTCTTTGGTGATATTTGAACCCTTGGCCTATTGGGAGGCTGGCTCTGCCAGTAATCCTTGTACCATGGGCCCAATGAGCCACACATTTGGTGGTGTTTGAGAACCGCGAGAACCAATTATTCATTATGAATATACATTAATATTCATTAATATCATGCATTTTCATTCAGTAATTTTCTTTCATATGAATATTTACCAAGATAAATAGTTGGTTCTCACGGTTCTCAAAATATTAAATATTGTTGTTTGCCCTACCATAATAACATATGCTAGCAATAGTTTGTAGGCATAGAATCGTGTGAGAAGTAGAGTTAAGGTGAGAAGCGTAGGAAGAGATCTGAGCCATTGATCACTTCTAATTTCTTATCCACCCATGAATTGCGCCTTAGAAGGGAGTTGATTCGGTGCATCTCGGTGCATCTCATCCTAATGTGTATCCAAGGGTGTAGATCCCTTCTTCGCTTCTCACCATAACTCTGCTTCTCACGGGAACCCAACCCTAGCTTTGTATTTAGTCGTATAAGTAATCTTTTAAGAAATACTCCCCCTCCCAAAGAAAGTGTCCAATTTCTATTTTTAGTTTGTACCAAAATAAGTGTCCACTTTTAACAAAATAAGTGCATACTTTCCCACTCTACCCTTAACTAGGAGATGGAGAAATTAAACACTCCCTCTATCATCAAAGGTAAAACTGTCATTTAGTTCAGTAGAAGTATAATAATTATACTTTTCTACAACTGTGTGCATACTTTTGGGACAAAGGAAGTAGACAAATAAGCATACTTTTCCCACTCTACCCTTGATTAGGAGATGAAGAAATTAAGTATTCTCTCTATCATCAAGGGTTAAACTGTCATTTAGTTCATCAAAAGTGTAATAATTACACTTTTCTAAAAATGTGCGCCTTTTTCATCGTAAACAGGTATTTTGTAACGGAGGAAGTAAACAAATACACAAAATAAAAAGTGGTACATTTGGAGTCTTAAAAACCCGTGTAAAGAAGGAAAAATAGTTATTTATAAGCAAATAACGAGACAGAAATATCACCTCTGGGGAACCAACGGAGACATAAAGCCTTAACGCTGCTGACATCAACAACTACGTGAGAGAAAAGACCAGCCAAATCAGGCATGTATTTCTGCAAAAGAACGACAAAGAAAAGATTAGCGGACTTCATTTTAATTGAATAAATTAACAAAAAAAATTAAACAATTAAGATATATTGAAGTAGCCAGAGCTGATAAATGTGTTCAATTCTTAATTGTGCCACAAAATTCATACCATCATCTGCTAATCTTGTAACATTTGATAACGTGAATACCCGTTTACAAAACGGCAAAGTGAACGATAAAATCTTCATTTATGTCATCAAATGTTATAAGATCATCAGGTTACCGGTCAAATGGGTAAAAAAGTAGAAAATTTTGAAACTTTGTTACTGAAAGAGAAAAAAAATTCTTTTTGCACTATAATAGAAACTAGAGTACTTTACTCTTTTCGTCCCTGAGGTTTAAAATTTACAATTTTAATCCTTATGTGGTAATATTTATTGCTATTTCCATCCCCGGGTTAATTCCTACCTTAAAAGTATAAGGGACCAAAACAGTAAAGTATTGTAAACCACAGGGACCGAAACAATAACAAATTGTAAATCATAAGGACGAAAATAACAATGAATTGCAAACCATACGGACAAAAACCATAATTTCTAAACCACAGGGACGAAAATAGTAATTTTCAATAAACCACCGGGATGAAAATTTGTTGCATTTTGCCATAATTTCTACAGTTTCAAATAATTTCACATGTTTGATGGTTTCACACTGTGAAACAACAATTCATGAGTGTTCGGCTTTTCTTTTACCTTCAAGAACATAAAATCGACATAAACTGAATTGCCTGCAAGCAAAGGAGTATATGTGCCCACGTGTTTCTTGACAAATTCTATAACCTACAAAAAAATATCATGTTTTGATTAAAGAAAACCGAATAATGAAAGCGAACTGATGTAGCTTTTACCAGAAGGATATTCATCATGAAGAAAAAAATTAAAAATAATAATAAGCCAATTTCCAGCAACCAAAGTAACTGAAAATAGAAGGAAGCCAAAATAAGCAAGGCACATAAATTCTTTGAAATATAAGCATATAGAACTCTTAAAAAAGAAGAGATGGTGGTTTTCATTATAGCAAATAATATATTAATAATGTTGATTATGGTCCTACAAGATCCATCCTATTTTGTATTTATTGAAGGATGATATTAGACTAATTTGGAATATTTTGGGACAAATACTATTGATTAGCGGAAGTTTGGCCTAAGATTATAATATGTAAAATATAGGGGCTGTTTGGTTGGTTTTCCATTAAGTCATGTATGGATAAAGTTGTCTGTGTGGATTAAAATGTCTTTATAGATTGGGAAAGTTTTTGTTTAAGAGGGTTTTTTCAAAAATGGAAGGTGCATGTTTTTTAATTGGGAGGGGCAGGTTTGAAAAAAAAACCTGGCTTTTTGCATATATCTCCCCTTAGAAGCTTGCAGAATAAGCCACTTTTATATCATTAAGCCACTACCAAACCGTCATGTATAGCTGACCGAATAAGCTGTTAGTACCATTAAGCCCATTAAGCTGCTAACAAACAGGCCCATAGTTCATTACAGCTATAGATTTCATCTTCTATGTATTGCATAACTCAAAGAAACCGTGTGGAAGGCGGGTTATATTACCTGCTGTTCAGCTTCTTTTTCACTGAGGGTACTTTGGATCACCTTTTCTGTCAAACCTATAAACAATATGACATGTAAGGTCAAGATAGTAATTATTCAAATGGTAACTGTTGGTGTCATATATTGATCCCAAAGAGTAGATGCATGCATATGTGAATAAAGTAATAGTTTCTCAGGTATTATAGAATATAATATTTTGGATGAGCTAAAGGCTACTTACCACTTGCTGCATGATGATCTTGACACCATTCTCCCATTTCGTCAAGACACTCTTTTGTTTGATGTATGACCAAGTCAGGACCCTGAGCCAAAAATTATATTTTTTAGTACCTGTGAAACTAACAGATTGTCTGCTATAATATAAACAAGTGCACACACTAAGTTGAAAAAAGTAAGATCGTTGAAACAAGAATTTCCCTTTAAATCAAAAATATATACTGCAAAGACTGTAAAAAGTGCATGCTCTTCTATTAACATCCTAATATAGACTACATTGATGTTAACAGTAAAAGAAAGAGAATCCATACCCATAAACATCTTTGTTAAAGAACATCCTAACAAAAACCTAGATGCTGCTCCACCTTTCCCTAACTCAAAGCCCGCTTTTCAAATTGGTAGAGTAATAGAGTTCAAGAAAATATATAAATATTAAATTGTGCCCTTATTAAATTTGATTTTTCATTATTAATCTGACTCAGTTATACTTTACTCGAGAAAATAAAGATGAGACCCACAAAATGAAGAGAAAAATGAGATGGAAGTACCCTAAATCAAGAAACGGCCAACTTGGACAAACATAAACCAAATAGTTGATTAAAAGATGCACTTATTCCGTCACCACTGAACTTCTGTAGACCCGAGTAATGATGATTATTTAAAAGGGGACACCATCATTAATAAAGAACGATAATTAAAAACAAGGTACCATGTTTATAAACCTTAAATTTTGTTATGAGTTTCATTTCTAGAGATGACATGTTATAGGTTTAGAAGAATAAATAACAAAAGCCTGCGATCAAAAGAATGTGAATGAGCTAATGGGACCTTGATATTGCAAATTGGCTAATTTCCAATACGTTCTATCAGTTAAAAAAGAAAAAAGAAAAGTTATTAGCAAAGTAACAAGATTATAATGATCAAAGCCACCAAGAGCATACCAATAATCAAAAAAGCAAGGCCAACATTCAACTTACCTCTACAGATTTGGTCAAGTTCCCATCTGTGATCACGCAGGCAATCTCTAGTATTCTATCTACTTCAATATTCAATCCTGCACATGAATCAAATTTATAAAGGCGAAAAGAGGAACCAACAGGACAGAGTAACAAACTTGGAAGCGAAAACCAAAAGTGAGTCTTAAACTGACAGCATATGAACATCATCGGTTCTAACCAAGACCACTAACACATAGTTAGGCCCATGTACTTCCCAACAATGATTCCGCCATCCACCTTATCCATACATCCCCCAATATATATATATACACACACACACATATATATAGGGTTGGGTTCCGGTTGGAAGTGAAGTTATGGTGAGAAGGGTAAGAAGGGATCTTCACCCTTGGATGCACATTAGGATGAGATACACCGAGATGCACCAGATCAATCTCCATACCAAGCGCGATTCATGGTTGGGTTTGAGATTAAAAGTGATCAAGGGTCCAAATCCCTTCTTACGCTTCTCACCTTAACTTCACTTCTCACACGATCTCATGTCTATACATATATACACACACACACACACATATATATATATCTGATAACTAAATACCTACCCGTCATTTCCAAGTCAATCCACACAAGAGGCAACCTGTATTCTCCTTCTAGCTTGTCTTGATGACTGCCTCTATCATTCTTAGTTACAGTCGCGCCATCAACACTGTCAGTTTCTTTCTTAGAGTCACCTGAATCACCCAATAAAAATATGGATATAAGTAACAACACCTTTCGTATCCTATAAATTCAAAACAACATTTTTAATCAGTTATATGATGATAATGAACTCTTAGGGAAATCCCAGGGGTGTATGCAAAAAAAAAAAGTCGATTCAAGAGACCCATTTACATGCCATGTTGGAAGTTCGAACCATTTTAGCAACAAAAAAAAAAGTCATTGATTGGATATTATATACTTCAAAAAGAAGTCAGCGACTGGTCGAAAATGAAAAAAGGCGGCACCATGGAATTAGGAGAAATCGTTTGAAATATATACCATTGTCTTTCTTTGTCTTATCAGCAGCGCTGGTTGTTTGTTCCCTATCATCCTCCACATCCAATTCTAGCAAAGAAAAAGCATTTGTGAGCCTGTTCATATTTACTTAAAATCCTTTTTTCGATTCTTCAACCATTAAGATCCTGTGACAAGAAACTGAGTGAAATGCTAGCAAAGTATATCTGATAAAGGAATGTTATGAAGAAATGCAAAAAAAAAATCTCCAGAGAAATATAGTTTATAGAATCAAATGTTAGGCGTTAAAGTAGCATGATATTCGCTCCTTCCATGCTGTAAGTGTTTCAGCTAGTGCATTGTCATGTTGTTTAGAAATTAGAAGTGAACTTTCCACCAAGAACAAATGAACAAATAAAGTTTTCTGGGGTACCGTACCTTATTCTAGCTTTAATTGATGGACTAATGTAGAAATGTTCAATTCATTCAGATTTCAATGTAATTGCCTTTTTCTCGTGTTCGGCTCTTTATATTCTTTTATAACTCTTGTTGATTATGTGTGCCCTATCTTTATGCATTGTAGTTGTTATCTGTTTTTCTTTTATGCAGCCGGGCGTCATTTTGGACATACACTCATATCTGTAAATGAAGTTTTTAAGGACTTTCTCTTTAAATTGTTACGATGCAAAAATGGCAAGATATAACTTAAATATCATCTTTACATCAGCTAGCTATAGATGGGTTGCTAGCATAAAGTGTCTTCCTTTTATGGGTTGAATACTATAGGTTCTTATCCATTAAACTAATTGAGCTAAAGCCAAGACTTGTAGTCCACTTTTTTCTTGGATTCTTGAGTATTCTATCATCTAATCATGTTACATAATGAAACTATGAAAGAAGTGTGTTTTAACTTTCAGCATCTCCTCTTCCTAAACTGCTTGTAAAATAGTCCAATTGGATAGGTTTATTGCATGCTAAACTCATTTAGCTCCACAATTGAAGTCGCTAATCATTAAAAGTGACATGAAGAAGTAGGATCGACAAAATTAATAATAAAAGAGAACAGGGGACTTAATATAAATACGCCCGAAGTTAAACTCGATCCTACAATCAAAATATTTCATCTTTAAAACCTACCAATAAACCCCCAAAACCCTACTCCTGTACTTCTCACATAATCAATAACACAATTGAAATAATAGTAATAAGAGCAATGATTATGAAACTTTACAATCGACATCCTTCCGAAACAAAATCCCAGAAATCAGTCACACGTCACGCTGATTATGTACCATGGATTATGAAATAACTTCAGTCAAAGTGTAAACGAGATGGAGAGATTGGCGTGGTTATACAAAACATATATATAGCATATATATATATATATATTCAGGAATTCATAGAGAAACAGAAAGGTACCTTTGTATAGAGCAGAGCAATTGGAGGGAAATTAGGTTGAAGATGGATCGTTTTGTAGTTCCAATAAAGGATTTTGATTTTCGAACACACACCTGCTACTCGAATAGTCAAATCTCTTTCAAACATATGGGGTACAAAATATGTACGGCCCAATGGGCCCCATAGATGGAAAATCTAATGGGCCTTCTAGCTAAATTATTGGTTGCTTAAAGTCCGGTTATAACCCAACCGGTGTCGGTTACGGTCCGGTTACAACAAATAGCTGTTGTGATCCGGTTTGGACTGGAGGCCGGTTATGGGCCGATTAACACCTGATTGGTAGGCTCAGTTTTAAATTATTAAAATAGTAAACTACAAATTTGGTTAGTGTGATTTGCAGTTTTAAAATTATAAAATTAATATTGTAGCTTACAGTTTCTAATGGCCTTCGAGCAAATTTATCTGTTGGTTGATTAAAGTCCGGTTATAACCGAATTGGTGTCGGGTACGGTCCGGTTACAACAAAGATCTGTTGTGATCCGGTTCGGACTGGAGGCCGGTATGGGCTGGTTAACACCTGATTCATAGGCCCAGTTTTAAATTATTAAAAGAGTAAACTACAAATCTGGTCCCTTCGGTTTGCAGTTTCAAAATTATAAAATGACTATCATAGCTTACAGTTTCTAATGGGTCTTCGAGCTAATTTATCTGTTGGTTGCTTAAAGTCTGGTTATAACTGAACCGGTGTCGGGTACGGTATGGTTACAATAAAGATCCGAGTCTGGAGGCCAGTTAACACCTGATTCATAGGACCAAATTTAAATTATTAAAAGAGTAAACTACAAATTTGGTCCCTGCGGTTTGCAGTTTCAAAATTATAAAACGATTATTGTAGCTTGCAAAAACTTTTGAATTTGATCCCTCCCTCTAACAACCGTCAAAGAATTTTGTTCAATAAGGAACACTTTCGTCTTTTTATTGATTTCTTTTGTATTTACACAATCAAAGTCGGTATGACTATATAACTGACCGATAAATGTGGCAACATATTCAAACACCATGACCTTATATCACCGTGATCAGATGAATCTGATTGTGATGTTTTTTATATGATGCTCCGTTTGTTTAAGTTTTGGTATTACAAACAACTGTCATAAAATTCATGATGAATAAAATGATCTTTTGTGAACATTTTATTTGTGAAATAGTGATACTTTGTATTTTTTGGTACATATGTTTAATTAAATGTAAAATATCCAAATAATAACAAAATTAAAATTAAAATTAAAACATTGTAAATAATTTTTAATGTACAATATTGTAGTAATAAATGTCATGTCAACGATATAGTACATGTAGACAACTAAGTGGAAGAGGATGTGACATCGGAACATGATATAATGAGTAAATTTAAATAACAAATATTTCCCGATGTTATAATGGGTAAAATTTTCAAAGTACGATACCTTGATAACACACTCTTCTTTTCAATATAACATGAATGATTGGATATTATTAAAACCTCATGTCATTATATCTCATCTTAATCACTGGTCTCAGTTACAGTTCAGTGTTTTTATGCATATCAAAACAACAAATAATTTGAGAATTGAATCAAATAACTGATTTTAGAGTTTACATTCATCAATAAATATAGACCGTGTAAATTTATCAAAATATGTATTCATTAATGAATATAAATATTCATGTGTCCAACTATAATATACATTAAAATTCGGTTTGTTGGATCTTAACATCTTTGTGATTTTCATTTCATTCGTATTCTAAAATAACAAACTATAAACTTGAATTTAAAAAGAATATTATAAACACAAAATAAATATTTTTATAAAACTAACTAAAATCACCAAAAGATTTAAACAACATATTATTTAATTATTACAAATTTTTAAACAAACAAATGGAAACTTTGTCTAGTCCTCACCTCACTATCGGTATCCCAAGAACCCCTTTATAAAGCAGAAGGGTTTTTCTCTGCTCATTTCTTCGTGGTTCTCAAATCCTTCAAACTTCAACAAAAAAAATTGTTTACAGGTGATTTCTTCTTCCATTTCTGAACCAGCCGAACCAAATCTTGGTAACAATGGCGGCCCTCGTTCCTCCTCCAACCTCTCCGGCGGCGGCGGAAGCGATCAAGCCGGAAAAAGTCGATTACATGGACCTGCCGACCCCTATTCCGTACGAAGAAATCCACCGGGAAGCACTCAGTTAATATCTTTCTGTTCTTGAACCTCAACTATTGAATTTGATATCGTTTGATGTGTAGTTTTGGTTTTTGTTGTAAATGGTTTTAGGTAGTTGATTGGAATTGTCGCGTAAACCCTAATCCGATTTTCATCGTTAAACCCTAAGTTTACTTAATGCTTGTATGAATCTTACTTTCTGTATCTAAATTGTTTTTATGGTTACGAAATATATGTTTGTTTTGCACTCCTTGTGGCATCGGAGTCTGTATCATGGGGATCAAGAGGACTTTATTGTATTTTTGAAATTGGATTTCTTGGTTAATTATGTATAAGTAATGCAATTTGCTATTTGGAAATCTAAGAGCAAATCCTACAAGGACTTTAGATTCAAGAAGTAAAATGTTTGGTCATGGAAATCAAAGTTTTGCTGCCCTGTAAGTTGTAACTGAGAGTGGGATCTATTTTAAGTTAGAAATTCTTAGACAATCTGTCATTGGTTGACTGTCTTGATGTTTTCTATGATTCTATCCAATTTGACTTATATCCTATTGGCACACAAGGCGCATTTAAGTTAGTTGGTAGTAAGAATACACGATGTTTCCAGTGAATTGAGACATTGAAAAACTTGCAAAATAGACATACAGGGGAAGATTCACTTAGGAACCTTAAATATTACCTATTTCATATAGTATTCATGACGAATAGCGTGACAAATATTCATGGTGACTTGGTGAGTAGCGTTACAGACATCTTCATGGTGAATAGCGTGACAGATATTCATGGTGAATAGCGTGACAGATATCTTCATGGTGAATGTCGTGACGGATATTCATGGAGAATGTCGTGACGGATATTCATGGAGAATGTCGTGACATATATTCATGGTGAATGTCGTGACAGATATTCATGTTGAAGGTCGTGACAAATATTCATGATGAATATTATTCGTGGTTATTCAACATGAATATTACATAAAATAGGTTGTTCCTGGGTTCTCAAAATATTTAAGGTTCCTAAATGAACCATCTTCTAGAAAAATATATGAATCTGTACGTTATCTGTTAGAAGCATCTCAGATTGAATGCATTATTTTTCTTCCTTAGTGTCGTTAAAGCCTGAACATTTCGAGGGGATGCGTGTTGATTTTACCAAGGGACTCAATCAAAGGTTCTCACTGAGTCACAGGTAACTAATTTAACATAAACATTTTATTCTTCAAGTTGGTAATAAGCATTCCTCCTTTGATTTTTTGACAAGCATGCCGTTATTTTGACTACCTTTACAGTATTATCATGGGACCCACCGAGGTTCCTTCTCAATCCGCTGAAACAATTAAAATTCCTACTGCACACTATGAGTTTGGTGCCAACTTTATAGATCCAAAGGTCGGTATTTACAATCCTATGTCATCAATGATAAATCTTTGTCTATAATCGTCGAGATCTCACTTTGATAGTGTTGCTTGGTGTGTCTTAGTTGATGCTTTTCGGAAGGGTCTTGACTGATGGGCGGGTTAACGCCAGAGTGAAATGTGATTTGTCTGAGAATCTTAGCATGAAGGCCAATGCTCAGGTAAAAGGGTAGAACCGTAAAAGTGTAGTTGATATTTACCTATAACTTACCCATTAAGCATTGTTTGGCTGAATGAAAGTCATAATCCTAAAATAGCTATTCATAAAATCCTTATTGTCTTTCTTCTCAGCTTACAAGTGAGCCACACATGTCGCATGGAATGGTTAACTTTGACTACAAGGTAACTTATCATTAAGTTATTTCCTTTAATCTTGAAAATGGAGGATACCATCAAACACACCTCAGGTTTTAATATGTTCAAAATTATACAAGTCTTGTTACAACTATTGAGTTTATTTGGTTACTCATTTCGTATGCAGGGTACCGACTACAGGACTCAATTCCAACTAGGAAATGGTGCCTTACTCGGAGCTAGTTATATACAGGTAAATTTTTGCCATTTCTTATATTAATGCAAATACATAATTAGCAATATGTTCATCGAGTTTTGCCGTTTTGGTATGTCCCCTGCCCTTTAGAATGAAAATTGCACTATGTGAAATGCCCTTTATGGATGGCTAATTTGTCTTAGGACCTGTTTGTTAGCAGCTTAATGAGATTAATGGGACTCACAGCTTATTCGGTCAGCTATACATGACTGTTTGGTAGTGGCTTAATGATATAGTAAGCTTCTACGGGGGAGCTTTATGCAGAAAGCCAAGTGTTTTCCAAACCTGCCCTTCCCAATAAAAAACACGCTTCTTCCATCTATGTAAAAACCCTCCCAAACAAAAACTTTCCAAATCTATACAGCCAGATCAATCCACATAGACAACTTTATCCATACAGAACATTAATGGAAAACCAACCAAATAGCCCCTTACTAGTCATCAGATACATAAGAGTTGCTGATTAGTTTAGTTCTGTTTCTTCTTTCAGTGCATGCATCTTTGTCACCTTAATGATTTATTTTCTTTTAGCAAAACAATTTTAATTTTTTGATGTTTTATATTTTGCTTGCAGAGTGTGACCCCCCATCTGTCCTTGGGCGGGGAAGTATTCTGGGCTGGTCAGCATCGTAAGTCTGGTCTTGGTTATGCTGCCCGATACAACACAGATAAAATGGTAATTCCCTCGGTACTGTCATATCTGAAGATTTAACTTATCATTAACTCTAATAGAAAGTGGCTTATTTAGTAAGCTTCTCGGGAGAGGGGGGGGGAGCTTTATGTAGAAAGCCAAGTTTTTTCCAAACCTGCTCCTCCCAGTTAAAAAAACATGCTCCTTCTATCTATGGAAAAACTCTCCCAAACATAAAAACCTCCCAATCTATACAGAGTAATCCACACAGACATCTTTATTCATACATGACTTAATGGAAAACCAACCAAACAGCCGTTCACTGTTCCTACAGGTTGCCGCAGGACAAATTGCTAGCACGGGAATGGTGGCTCTTAGCTATGTTCAAAAAGTGTCTGAAAAGGTAAGAAATTCAAACTTTTTAAATATTATCGTTTTCTACTTTTTTACACTTACTTAGCTTTATTACATAACTATCCGTTTATTTATCGTAGGTTTCTTTGGCATCTGATTTGATGTACAATTACATGTCAAGAGATGTCACTGCCAGCTTTGGCTATGATTATATACTTCGCCAGGTAACTCAACAAATCCCTTAAATTTATCTTCATTTTTTTACGTTTCTTCATTCAAATAGAGTTTGGTGATTTCCGTCTTTGATCTTACAAGATTTTACCACCAAATTTGCTGTAAAGTTTTATTTACTGTGTCGGATCAACGTAATAGGGAGTTGGGGTTGAACAGATTGATACGTAGTTATAAAATATTAGTTGCTATTTTGTTTGCAGAAATATAAATATGCAATACCAACTCATGATGGGAACATTAAAAGATAATTATAATCTTGATTCTTGACAAAGTTTGGCATGTTTTATTAGGTCAAACTCCAAGCCTTGTATTGTTGTTATGGATACTTATAATCTTTAAATAGTGCCACAACTTTTGACAATTTTAAACTACTAGAAACTTCAGAAATAATAGGTGTGATCTTCAATTGGTTTCAATTAGCGTTTTAATAAGCTCAAAAGAGGTTTTTTGCTACTTTTTTTCCGGTTATGCCCTCCAATTAATTTTTCAATAATGTTATTTTAGTTCATTTTTATATTGTCATCTAACTTATCCACTATCCAAATGTTACTAGTTTATTAGTAAGTTAAGAGTGTTGACTCTTACCGGTAAGCATTTGGGTAATGAATATGAGATTATTCATTACCGTTACTAGTTTATTATATGAGATTCATATAATGAATAAAAGGACGAAAGAAACTTTGAAACATTTTCCGAGTCCATTGATTTTTTTCTTTTTACATTGACAGTGTCGGCTTAGGGGAAAGATTGACTCAAATGGCTGCACATCGGCTTTTCTTGAAGAACGGTTGAATATGGGTCTCAATTTTATTCTTTCCGCTGAGGTTAGTACATAAACACCATCTATCACTCGGTATCTCAATACATAAACACCATGAAGAAAATGTAACCCAAAAATCCGATATCCATACCAATGCCATCTCTTTTAAGTATATATATATATATATATTTACTTTTTCAGTCCCAAAATAATTTTCCACTTCCAAAAGTAAGTGTCTACTTTCTAATTTTACCCTTAATTATAAGTGGGAGAAATTCATTACTCCCTTAATCATTAAGGGTAAAATTGTAATTTAGTTAATAAAAAATGTAATGAATAACATTTCTAAAATCGTTAGATTTTTATTGTGGTATTTATTTTGAGGTTTAAATCTTGCATATTTCCGAGTATCAAATATTCAGATGTGAAAAAAAATTCACATGATACGTAATTTGATCAAATGTTTTCGGCATTCCATGTTTTTAATCTAGCTGAACCACTCAGCCGATGGCTGAGCGAATAAGCATCTACCGAACAGCCAGATATGGCTGAGTGAATCAGCCATATAGGCTATTCAGCCCAATAAGCATCTACCGAACAGCCCCTAAATCCAATTATTTATAAATAATATATTTAATATAACCATTTTTACGTGCTGCTAGTGTTTTAAGTATAATACGGTATGTTTGCTCGATTATGTAAATGCAGATAGACCACATGAAGAAAGACTACAAATTTGGGTTCGGATTGACAGTTGGAGAATAGGGGAGAAAAGAGTTAGCAACACTGGATGCAGAATCCCTACTCAATTGTTTCTAAGTGAGTCAGCTCGTCTTACGAGACTGATTTTTTTTTTCATCTTACGGACAATTTTGTACCTTTTTTTTTGAGAAATATTGTTTTGTGGCGGCAGTTCCAAATGCATCGAAAACTTTAGAGCAGCATTCGTAGACGTTAAATTTTGCAGTTTGGAGATATAATTCAACGTAATTCTGGGTTTTCAGCCCGTTTGTATGAATGAATCATAATAAGGATTGATTTGAGTTGTTAGCGTAAAATGATGTTTTTACTGAAATAACGTGACACCTTAGCAACTTCCGGTTAAAGTTTGGGTCAACCTAAATTCCGCCCTTTTCCACTAGGGTGAGGGTTGGATAGGATCCGGTTAAGGCTAGGTTAACCCAGGTCCCCTCTGCCTTTTTTGGTGAGTTGGGTTGGAACCGACTGAGGAACCTAAGCCTCACCCTTTCTGTTAGGGTGAGGCTTGGGTTGGAACCAGCTAAGGAACCTAAGCCTCACCCTTTCTGCTAGGGTGAGGTTTGGATAGGATCCGGTTAAGGTTAGGTTCACCCAAGTCTCACCTTTTTTGCTAGGGTGAAGCTTGGATAGGATTTGTGGTTAACCCTAGGTTTACCTAAGCCCCACCCTTTCTGCTAGGGTGAGGTTGGGTTGGGTTGGGTTGGATCTAGTATAGCTAGGCTCACATAATCCTCATTCATAACTTATTTAGTCAACTATACATGATTGTTTGGTAGTGGCTTAATAACATAGAAAATGACTTATTAAGTAAGCTTCCATGGGGGAGCTCTATGCTGAAAGCCAAGTTTTTTTCCAAACTTGTCTGTCCCAATTAAAGAACATGCTATTTTCATCAATGAAAGAACTTTCTAAACAAAAACATTTCCAATCTATACATATAGATTAATCCACACAGGACTTGATGGAAAATGCCGGATTTTGCCATTTCAATACAATTTAATGGATGATTAGATTGGATCAGTTTCTTTTACCGAATATTATTATTGGTTACTCATTGGATCCATCCAATATTTTGACCAATATTTTGACCAAATTTTCTAATTTCTTAAAAAACACTACTTACAGATGTCACTTAAAAAAACAATATCGTAAGATATTATCAATTACATATGTTTATAGAATTTTGGACTGTCATCCAAGAACCTTCAATTTGGATGCTGAAATTTGGATCCGATCCCATCTGATATCAGTTGGATATCAAAATATGGTTTGATCGGTTCTAATTAGAATTGTTGTTTTTGATTGGATCAATTACTTTTTGCACACCCCTATCCCTAAGGATCATACCGACAAGGATAGCTCTCATACTGTACGAGGATTACTGAAATCCAAAATTAAATTGAGTTCTTTATATCTACGGATACGATGATGTTTTCTTTACAAGATATTATATGCATAATGAATGTTTGTTATTGTTTTGTTTTGGGTTGTCGTATGAATTGCAAGTTCTCTACCACGTAATGTGATGGTATTTATATTGATTATGAGGTAGCCATAGGTTCATTTGAGAAGTAATGTCATGATATATGTATTAATTATGAGAGCTGTTAAATGTTTGAGAATTAAAGAAGTGATCATAGCCATTTCACTAGCTGTTAAATGTTTGAGAATTAAAGAAGTGATCATAGCCATTTCACTAGAAAAATTAATGGTCAAGATTTGAGGGGTTGATTATGCAGCACAGGATAATTCGGTCACATGCTAACAACTATACAAAAGATAAATAGATAGTTTCTTAACTTTTACAAATAAGCGGCAAACAAATTATAATACGTGCATATGTGAACCCGTGTGATTCACATATGAACTATCTAACTTATTCATAAACCCGTGTAATTCATACATGAACAGATGAACTATTTAACGGATTCCCAATATGAACCCATATGATTCACATATGAACTATTTAATTGATTCACATGTGAACTATTTAATTGATTCACATGTGAACTATTTTAAGTCATTCACAGATTAATCTTAAATTCACATATAACATTATAGTTTTAGAATAAAAATCAGCATCTTGTTCAAGATCGCTTTCTATATTCAGATTCATATTGAAAGAATAAGAGATTTGATCCATCCCGTTTAGGGCCTGTCCTTTATTGTGGGTGGAGTTCCTTGTTGGGTTCTAACCTTGTGTCAGACGTACGGACCAAGGGACAGTCTATACATTAAAAATGGACAAATTTTAGCATATGGTGCTGCTACAGTCGGTGGCGAACTCGCTTAAGTGTATATATTCCTTTTTGTTCAATATATTGTCAGGAGTGCCGCCTCTTTAAAAAAAAGAATTAAAAAGTTTGATAACCTAGAATTGCGATATATGATTGAGAAATAATCGAGAGAAATCGATGATAGAATCATTAATGGGATCAACATCATATATCTTTTTTTATCAGACTTCCATTGTTGTCATCGACGATGATAGTGTATTGATCATAGAGCACCACCATTTTTTTTCTATTTACCATATTACCCTTCCTTTAAATTTCTTTTATCATTTGATCTAAGGGCTAGGATCACTTCTTTATTTCTCATACATTTAACACTTCTCGTTTGAACCTGTTCCTAAATAAGTGTGTTAAGCATGATATATGTTTAATATGAACATGAGAAACTAGCCAAACCCAAAACTGAGTTGGTTTTTCACATTTTCATAAATAAGGGGTTCGAGTAACACTCACGTTTTTTAAAACACCTTAAATTCGTAACCGAAACACCTTAAAACACTAACATAAAGAAAATGTAACATGAATGACCCTGAAAAGTCTGTAGCTTTTGTTATCCAACACGAAATCTAACCAATAATGAATATATGTTTTCTAGTTTCGATTTGATCTCATTGTCAATAATAAATTAGTAACTTTTAATTCGGACAAAAAGTTGATTTCTTCTTCTTACATTCACCATTTTATATTGACAGTTTTTTTTGGATATTAAATACCATTCGAAGGGTTACTTTTTATTGGCATTGGAAGCACATTATACCTATCGACTTGGCTCATCCGAAATAAGTATTTTCCAAATTTGAGAATCATTTTTTCACTTCTTTTTCTAAGTGCAGGATAACCCCAAGGGGTTGTGCAAGATCCTTTCAGTGACATGTGTTGTGTTGAAGGGATATGTATATAATTTGATTGATCGCGTACACTTTTCTCATTATCATGCGGATCTTCGAAAAAAAGAGCTTGAACCTGGAGTTGGTCAAGGTACTGTTGTGGGTCAAGTTGTACCTGGATTGTGTAAACTAAATCAACAATCCCAACCAGCCTCCAAGGACATCATTGTTAGTTGGTATTTTTTTTGACTCACTCAACAGTTGAGGCTAGCTGGAAAGGGGGATGGTTGGGATTGAACTTCGAATATATCTTTTATCTGAATAAAGTCATTCCATCCTTTTACCAACTGAGCTAACATAACAAATACTAGTTAGTAGTTACTATTATTTATTAGCTCATAATATATGACTTTGATTATTGATGCCCAAAAATTAAATAATTGCTATCAATGCACAAAATAATTGCATCAACCCCATACCCAAGACCTTTCAATATATGCACATACATGAAAGCCCATTTATGCTCCTCAATCATTGATTTATATACATACCGACATACATGTATCTATATGTAAACACCTTGTAGTGTGATAATAGTAAGAATTTTTATTTTTAAAGTTTGTTTCATATGCTTTTTATTTAACGTATTAATTAATATATATTTATTTTACAATATACGTATATTGGTTTATAACATAAAAGAAAGTATGTGTATTTTTTTTCTTAATAAGCACCTCATAAAACTTCATATTACGAAATAAACATACATGGAATAAATATGTTAATCAATACTTAAGTTTTACCCTAGAGATAATTTTAATTATTTATACATGATATAATACTTTTCAGATTTCCCATAATTTTGTGGATTGTTAAATGATTAGCTCTTTGTATGTGTGATGATTGTATTAATTTTAATTTTTGATAATTATTTAAAATAATTAATAAATAAATTTCTAAATAATCACGTAATTAATTCTATTGCAATTAGCAGAAAAATGATTATCTAACGTCATAATCACTTTATGCAAACAATAAAAACTAATTAATTACAATAATAACATGAATCGGTTTCACAACATAGAACCAAATATCCTTGTTAAATAAACGAGTCAAAATTCATGTTCTATAAATACACGTTCAGGGGCGGAACACGATCATTATAGTCTCGGGGGCCGAAATATAATATCATAAACATTCAGAGATCCAAATAATACATACTAGGATGGACTTAGTACAGTACCAAGAAAAAAAAATCTCCAATACCGATGTACCAACCATTTATTATTGGTATGTAAAATCTTATACCGTGTATCAATCAACTGTGATACAAAAAAAATCGGTTGGTATTGGTTTTGTACGAATTTTAAGTTTACATATATAAAAATTTGTCATTATATTCAAAGTTCTACCAATCGATTGTAATTGGTAGCGATTAAATTAGTACCTATTTAATTGGTACAGTTGATACACATGTTGGTTGGTTTAGGTTAATACAAAATCGTAAACCCCCCAATACATGCGTAAGTTGTATATATATTTTTTCTACGATCTACTATAAAATTTTAGGAAAAAGATTGGTTAATATAAGACTAAAACTCATAACTTTCAAACCGTAAACCGCAAAATAGTAATATAAATTTCTTATATTTTTAAACTAATAAAAAGAAAACCTTTGGTAGCAACTTAAACATTATTTATTTTTATATATAATGATATTAATAAATCAACATGTAGTAGAAGGGAAAGAAAAACTAAAGTTGAGAGATTCGAAAGCATGTCCTCAAGGACAGGGGCCAAAAATTATAACCAATGTTGAGCTAGACTTCATATGTATTGAAAAAGTTCATATATGGTATTTAGCTCAAAAAGCGGGGTGACCATGGCCCCTATTGTGTTCCGCCCCTGTACACGTTTTTTTAAAATAATTATATCGATGATTTTTAAGGACAATATTACCGATTAAAGACAACAATACTGATAAATGTTTATTCGATAATTATTTGATAAAGCCCCTAATTTATAAGTTATATGAGTCTTGTTAATTTAAGGTTTGCCATTGATAAGGTGGACATGTTTTAACGGTTTAAAAAAAAAGTGGTTCAAACATTTAAAAAGGATAGTACACATTTATTGCATTAAATGCCTTCTAAAAATGTGGTCTCTATAATATATTCATTATAAAATACTTAGAGTAAACTACATATTCGCAACCATATAAAATAATATAAGTTGTTATAGTTTTGAAATTACAATATAATCATCATGGTTTGTAAAGACGTCCATATTTGATCTGTTTCTTAACGACCAATAAAAAGTTTGTTAAATGAAAGGTATTTTCATCCATTTTTTTTTGTCATCTATTCAATCAAAACCCACAGGACCATCGTGGTTTGTAAAAACATTCAGATTTGCTCTATGACTTTGATGAAAGTTAAGAAATCCCGTTCAAAAAAGACATTTTTTTTGCTTTTTAACCAGTCAAAACCAATTCCTGTAACTTTTGATTAAATAAATGACAAAAAATCGATAAAAAGATGAATATGCCTTTTATCTATAAAAAAAATTAACGGTCGTTAGCAAGAAAAATCAAATCTAAACGTTTTTATGAACCATGATTGCCATCTTATATAATTATTCGAAAAACGTTATCTTTTACAAACCAAACACCAAATTTGTAGTTTACTCAAATATCTATTTTATTTGTTAAAATAAATGAAAATTCGTTGTACTTGTTTTTGTTGCAAAATAATTACGGGAGTTGTTTAAAATTGTCCATTTATTTTACTTTCCTTCTGTATTTGATTGAATTTTTTAATTATTGTACTTGTAATTCTGTTGTAAAGTGATCATGATATTTATACTAGTCTTTGATGGTACCATTTTTAGAGGGGACGACAATGATGGCAGGGACGGAGCAAGGGGCCCAACAACGAACGAACGAGTGGTAGGGGATGAGGTCACATAACTAGCAAGTACTCTACAAGTAGTTAAAAAAAATTAATTCAGTTATAAGTTCAAAAATTTATACTGTTATACTTTGACTTAGTATTCATTTCAGTGAGTTGAAGTATAAAAAAGTTTAATGACATGATAATAATTTTAAGTGTTTTAGTTGAATTTGATTTAAAATGATGACATACTTTATTAAATTCTTTTTGATATTTTATAAGTTTCACGACTTCGTTGACTTCTTTTAATACCGTGAATCAATCAATTATAATTGGTAAACCAAATTATATGTCATGTATCAATCAATTATACTTGATACAAACTTAATTGTTATTGGATATTGGTACTTATTTTATACCAACATTAAGTTACATATATGAAAACTTGATACTTTATTTAAATTTTGAGTTTTTCAAGACCAAATCTATAACTTTTATTTAGGAACGTTGGTCATAACTTTCTTTAAACCACGTTAGAGCATCTCCAACAGCTTCTCCATGATGGAGAATAGAGAAAATGATGCTTTTGAGCAACTATTTTGCTTCAATAACTTCTCCATAATCATCTCCAAAATGGAAAAAGTATGAGAAAGAGTGATTTTTTCTTTAAATATGGAGTTCACTCCAAAAATGATTACCAAATGAAATGACCAATAAGAAATTTTGAAAAATAATTATTTAAAGAGATAAATAATATTTAATAGATAAATACAATTTTTTAATATTATAGTCAATATTGAATTCTTCCAAATAAGGAAATTGTTGGAGATGCTCTTAAACCAAGACTATGTTTGATAAAAATAAGTTAGCTTATTTTCAGTGTACACGTTAGCAAACCATAAGCTAGCTTATTGAAACGCTACTTGGAATAGCGTTTTGGGAACTTATTGTTATTTTTTCCAATTATAATCGTCATTAATATTAATCATTATTATTTTTCAATGCGTCCTTTTTGGTCATTTTAAAATCTTATACGTTAGTTTTGTCAAACATGATTTTTTTATCAGCTAGCTTATCAATCACCAGCTAATTTATCAGTCACCCGCTAACTTATCAGCTGGTTTGCCGAACATAGTCCAAATCCACGTTTCATTCCTACTTTAAAATAAGTATAATAATTATTTGATTATTTTAAAGTAACTTTTTCCCTCTAAATAAGAAAAATTTGGGTCAAAATTGAAAAAGTCAGAAGACTTGTGCGGTCGTCTTCCTCCTTCCCTCCCACTGTTAAAAAGCCAGCTAATAATAAGAACACTATCCCCATCACTCTGCATCTTTTCCTGCAACTTTTCTTTACCCATACTTCACCCCAATTCAAAATTCTTTTTTAACATATATCAACAAGAACAATTATGTGATTTCCTTTTTCTTAATTACTCAAATTCCTCCTAGAATCTCTCCTTTTCACGTTAATCAAATTCGCCATTAGTAAACCATAAGAAGGTTTTTGGTATACATACATCATTAATTTGTATAGATCTTCACAAAAAAAAACCCGCAGTAAGTTCATGTGTTTTTCAATTTCATCACCTGTTTTTATGCAAATTTTTGATTATGTGTTTATAGCGAGTGTATGGAATTGTTTGGATCTAGAATTAGGGTTTTGTTTAGTTTTATTTATGGTATGTGATTTGTTTGGTTTGGTTTCTGGTACAGTTTGGTTTGTGCTGCAAATTTTGAACGTTGATAATTATACCCCATGGAAGGAACAACTATGGCGGATTTGAATCATGCTTCTTCTGGTTATCTCACCATTGTTAATCATGCAAGTTCAAGCGACCCGATCCTGTGGTTGTTTTCGGTTTTTGGGGGGATTATCATGTGCAAAACTGTAAGTATTGATTTCTAATTCTGTCTAATCGACTTCCAATTAGATTCATAAATTCCAATTTGGTAGTGATGATATGGTTTTTTATAACAAAATTAACTTCAAATTAGATTCATTATGTATATTGTGCTTGAATTCTAAGTTCAACCATGAATATGGTTGCACATAAATGTCCCATTACATTTGAAAATTTGTTGTAATATGAAGGCAATGGTAGTATCATAATTAGGTAAATTAAATTTAGGATTTAGGGTTAAATTTGGTATTTTCAATTTGGAAGTAGTCATTTGCAAGGAACTTGGATACATTTATCTTTTGTGGGATGCAAGAATTACGGGCATCCAACTGGTTTTTGTTGATCTTGTAGGAAAACATTTTGCAAACTGATAAGCTAGTTAGTTGTTAGCTGATAAACTAGTAGTTAACCGATAAACTAATCATGTTTAGTAAAAACTGGCTGAAAAGACATGTTGAAAAGTTAATTAGAAACATAGAAAGGGTATAACCGGAAAAAGTGGAAAAAAGCCCACTGAGCTTATTGGAGCGCTACTTAAAGTAGCTTTTCAAAAAGTCAGCCTATGGTTGCCAAACAATATGATTGAATAGAATCTTAACGGTTTGACTAGTTTGGAATCAAAGTTAGTTACTTGATCTAATACCAACATGATGTGTTTTTTAATCTTGAATTCTAAGAGGGTTACGTTTTTTGTTTTGAAGGCTTATGAATTGATGGGTGTATTTAGTCCTTTGATCTTCGAAGGTTTTATCAAACTTGAAGATGCAAAGAAACTTGAATGGAAAAACAGGTTATATTTCTTTACCTTGATGCTTATGTCTTTCTTTTAGCTTCTTGTTCCTATATAGCTTATTTTAATTCATACAGACAGCTTAATCCATACATGTCTTAATGGAAAAACAACCACACAGACTCCCAATCATTTGCAAACCTCCTAATTCATACAAACCAAACAACAGAGATATATATGGGTTCATTTATAATGATTGATATATTTATGGAAGATGATCATAGTCCATTCATTATAATCATCGCTTTAGATTAGGTAACAATCGAGATATTTATTGAACCAGATATTCATTAGTCTAGATGGACGGTTGAGATTGATTTTGTATGATTGGAGTCTTATTGTTTCATTGGCTAACTTGGTAATTAACTTGCATTTTCAGGGGCTTCTCAACCTTCCATGCAATATTTGCAGCCATTGGTTCTTTATACATTTTACTCGTTTCAGATCTTTTCGATGAGCGTGGCCAAAAAGAGTTGATCACAAACCGATCATCTCCATTATCCGACACTATACTTGGGGTATGTCT
Source organism: Silybum marianum (assembly GCA_036898165.1). Lineage (NCBI taxonomy): Eukaryota > Viridiplantae > Streptophyta > Magnoliopsida > Asterales > Asteraceae > Silybum > Silybum marianum. Next base: position 3,491,796 of record CM072530.1, read on the forward strand.
TCTTTATATTGTGCTCATATAGTTAAAACTTAAAAGTCGTGTTCATTTAGGCCTTTTATCATCATAGTTTTGTGGGTTTGTAACGGGTTAAAAGTTACGGTAAACTTAGTTCCCATTTAGCGTACCGAATAATTTTTTTCCTCAATCAATGTAACAAAGTTTCAAAATTTTCTATTTTTTACCACCCATTTTTACTGGTAACATACTAACATGTTGTTTTTGTAACATTTAATGAGGTGGATTACAAGTTTATTGTAAACGGGTATCCACGTCATCAGATGTTACTAGGTCAACAGGTTACCGTGTAAATGGGTATAAAATAGAAAATTTTGAAACTCTGTTGAATCGATTATAAAAAAAGAAAATGATTTGTTACACTAAATAGGAACTAAGCCGAATTTTGTTGCATTTTGATGCACTTTTTTCCCTTTTACTTAATTAATGGTCGGTTTAATTATGGGTCCTATTTATATGGTTTGAGAAGCTAAAGATACTATTTTGAGTCACGATCCTGCATAATTAAGAACAAAAAATGGAGAGAAAATCGTGTGTGCTTATATACGTGTTTGTTCTTGTATCGTGTTGTAGATATCCATTGGTTACTTCTTGTCGGATTTGGCGATGATTATTTGGACTTATCCAACTTTGGGCGGTCTCGAATACGTAAGTAATGCCATCTTTAAATAGCAGTTAATCGATTAATTTACAAAATATATCCCATCGGGCTTGGTACAATTAGAGGCTCGACCTATTTAAGCTTGTTGAGTTTTTGAGCCTATAAAGGGTTGATTGTTTACCCCTTAACAGTTCCGAGGCAACCTCTGAATCACTAAGAGGTGAATTCTGTTTGGCAAAAAATAAGTCTGCCTCTTAATGGTTCCAAAACCGTCTGAATCATTTTGTATCGTGGACCTCCCTTAACCATTAAGAGCCCTAATTACATTCTGAACAATTACCAAACGATTATATTTCATTTTACACTGTATCATAAGAGCCTCTTAATCATTCTGACCACTGAATAATTCTGCACCAAACCATTCAGCAACCGCCAAACAGCCCCTAAGCCATATTAAGCCCAAGCTTAGCTCAGATGGTCAAATGGGGGGGGGGTCAGGTCGGGCTAGCCTTTTGCTCGGACTAGAGGTATTCATTTGCGGGCTTGGGCTGAACATGATCCGGACCCTAACTAATTTTTTAATGGGCCTAATATAGCAAACCCAAGCCCATTTTTGCTGGATTGATAAGTGATAACTTGCTCTTACCTACCCATAAATAGGTCGCCCTTGCCCGCGGGCTAACGGGCCTAAAAGGTCTTAAAAAAATAACTTGTATTAAAAGCATATATTATATAAAATCATTCAAAATACACTATTTTATTTCCAACTTAAAAGAAGATTAACAAAGTTCGAATCAAAGGATTCTTCCCATTTTTTTAATTATAAAATTCTCGTTGACCTCTCACTCGATCTCGCCTTTGCAGGTATTGCATCATGGACTCTCTCTGTTTGCCGTCGGTCAATCCCTTCTAAGCGGTCAAGCTCAGTTTTACATTTTTATGGTTCTTTTCACTGAGATCACGACACCCTTCGTGAACCTAAGATGGTATTTGTTTCTTAACAAAAAAAAACGATTAAAAACTTCATTTCTTTGAAATTAAATGTCCAAAAACCGATCTTTAGATATATATATATATATATATATATGTGTGTGTGTGTGTATATGCAGGTATTTGGATGTTGCCGGAAAGAAGAACTCGACACTTTACTTAACGAATGGCGTTGCAATGGTCGTAGGGTGGTTGGTAATGTCTATTGTACCCTTTAAAATAAATCTCGTTAGAATTTATTCACAAAAATACATACATGTTATCAGTCATTTTGCCAATTCAATTATCGATCATGTTAGAATATGTGTGTAGATCACATCGGCAATTGATTTATACTCCCTCTGTCCCAAAATAAATGTCCACTGTAAAAAAAAGTATACAGTTTTATAACTGTTTAATTATTATACTTTTTGGTTAACTAAATGACAATTGTACCCTTAGGGTGCGTTTGGTACACCGGAGAGGATTGAACAAGCCTGTTCCACCCCATGTTTTGGAGCAAGGTGGAACATAGTTATATTTTACCAATATAATCTCAAATACACCTCCATCTTACATTTTATTTGTTATTTATATTTTACGTTTTTTAAACTTTCACTTCACTTTCCCTGAAATATTATTTTTATACAATTTCTATATTTTGGTTAATTTATGTAATTTATTAAATATTAACAATAAAAAGTAATATAGAAATGTATAAAATAAAAAATGGAAACTACATAAACTTTTTATTTTGGTGTCATTTTAATCGCCTTGACGAAAACTTTTTATTGATATATTTTGTTATAATATAATTAAAAAATATAAACAAATCATTAGGGGTAAATTGGTACTTTTATTTGTCTGTTACATCCAATTCTTTTTTACCAAATGTTGAACAGTTGTCATATTTTGTTTTATCATGTCTGGATACCAAATGCACCCTTAATAATAGAGGGGATATTAAGTTTATTCATCTCATAAGGGTAGAATTGAAATTCATGTATAAAGTGAAAATTTATTTTAGGACAAATTAAAATAGAAAAGCTGGCATTTATTTTAGGACAGATGTAGTAATGCGTTATTTTTAATAGTTAAACCTCATCCTTGCAATTTCTATGTTGTAATGTGTTTTCTAGTTTCTTGCTAGTGCTAATAAAATCTCCGCCGTTAAAAAAACAAATTAAACCATTTAATTATCGTTCTTATGATGTTCATACGGAAACGGTTTTTGGCTCGTGCAGGTCGCAAGGGTCATCTTGTTTGTATTTTTTTTCTACCACATGTTTATGCATATTGATCAGGTAAATTGGTTGAACCACTGTTAATTTGGAAATCAAAAACAACCTCATTGCACCATCACCGCCTTTGACCGCCCTTTTTGTGTCGGTTTCAGGTGAAACAAATGTACCCGATGGGATTTTACAGCATGCTAACAATCCCACCGATATTGGCGATGATGAATTTGTTTTGGTTTTGGAAGATCGCCAAAGGATTGATTAAAACTCTCACTAAGTTAAAAGGGCATACTCATAGTAGTTGATTGCTTTTATTTTTTCTTGAGCAAAAATGCCAAGAAAACATGTGAATTTAACAAAAAAAAAATTAAGCAATTTGAAACTTAAGAACAAAAAAGTTCGAGATATAAGCGGATAAAAATTCTCAGTTGTCGTGAAGAGACTCAAACAGGTAAATTATGGGGGAACGGGATAATTAAGAATTTTTCTGTCTGTAACTTTGGGGTTTCAAAAGATTAGTCGAAATGCATACAGTGTTGACATGGGTTGAAAATGTGAATATGAGAATTTAAGGAATGTAACCCCTCTTACACAATTTTAGCCTATTTGTATTGAAAAATTGTTACCTATAAAATTATTGAAGCATGTCTAACAATTTTTTTTTTTTAAATAAACAAATTTAAATTTATCTTTTTAAAAAGATATTACTTTTAACTCTGGCAGTTTTGTCATTTATATATAAGGACAAGTCTAATGATTAAGGCCCAACAAATTATTTGATTTTTAATGGTTAAGTTCTTAAACTATTTTTTGATTGATAAAACCTTTAAATTTTCTAAAAATGGTTAAATACATCTTTGTAACCTATAAAAACTGTGTAATATATAACAATTTGGAAAAAGTCTAAAATAACCCAACAAACTATCTAATTTTGAATGATTAAGTTTTTGGGTTTTTCTAACAAATAAACCCCTAATTATTTTTCTAAATCTTTTCATCACATAAATTCTTGAACTTTTTTTGAACAAATAAATCTCAGTTTTCTTTGAAGAAAGCAAAAACATGAACTTAATTTTGAACAAATAAATCCGAAATTTTTTTGAAACAAAAAAATAGATACAAATTTTCTCATCGACAACAAAGTATAATGAACCAATTAAACGAAAAAATTATATCATTTTCATTACTAATTCCGAAACATATAAAAGCCATGCATAAATCATGAATAGATACATATAAAATAGAGTAAATTACATTTTTGGTCCCTATGGTTTTCATCTACTTTCAAGTTTGGTCCCTATTTCAAACTAATTACAAATTTAGTTATTGTGGTTTACATTCTATTTCAATTTTGGTCCCTCTGAACAACTTTAATTAAAATAATTAATTATATTAAGGGTAATTTAGACATTTCACCTTTTCTTTTTATTTTTCATTTTTTGTTTTATTAAATTAGAAAGTTAATTACACCTTTAGTCCCTATAGTTTGTCTTTTTTTCTATTTTGTGTTTTTACCTTTTTTTTAAATTTTTTTCATTCTATACCCTTGTTATATTAAGGATACATTAAAAAAATATATTTCATTTTATAATTTACACCATTATAAAAGATTTGTCATAAAAGTTAAGTATTGAATATTTTTAATTTTTTATTCAAATTATCTGTAAATCCATCTACACTAATAAAAAAAACATTTTTGTTGGGTTTAAAAAAATTATCATTTTCTCTTATATATGTAAGAAAAAAATCAAAATTTATCTATGTCTATTTGTTGAATAAAAATGTATCTCTTTTAGATATTTCATATAATCGAAATTTTTCTATGCCTGCATTTAAAATAAAACAAAGCAATAAAGGTTTGTTTGGTTTAACATAATGTTTTAGACGTATTTGGATTTTTTTGTGCAAGGATTTGGAATAGGTAATGTTTGCAATTTTAGGGTATTTGGTTTGTAGTTTGGGTTAGAAATGAATATCATTCTCTATAAATAAAATATAAGAAGAAATTATAAAAATAATTAAATGACGAATGCTAAGTACCTAATGGAAGTTATTTAAGTTTATATTTTTGATTTTTTTTTTAAATAATAACTATATTGTAAAGTTTTTTATTCGATACACATTTAAAAAAAATATTATGTTAGACCAAACAAACTTTTATTGTTTTGTTTGATCCGAAACGTAGGGATAAATTTTTTTGGATTAAATGAATGTCTAAAAACGATACATTTTAATTTAATAAATAAACATAGATAAATTTTAATTTTTATATAAGAAAAAATGATAACAGAGTTTTCTCTATAAGAGTAGATGGATTTACAAATATATCAAATAAATTGCATAAAATATAAAAATATTCAATACTTAATTATTTAAAATCATTGATAAATATTTTCTGATCATGTAATTTATAAAATAAATACGAATTTTAATGTATTACTAATTAAAATTGTCATTAATTAATTAGTAGAAGGGTATAGAATGAAAAAATTGAAAAAAGATAGAAAACACAAAATAGAAAAAAAAAGACAAACTATAGGGACTAAAATTGTAATTAACTTTCTAATCTAATAAAACAAAAAATGAAAAAGAAAAAGAAAAGGTGAAATATCTAAATTACCCTTAATATACTGAATTATTTTAATTAAAATTGTTCAGAGGGACCAAAATTGAAATAGGATGTAAACCACAATGAGTAAATTTGTAATTAGTTTGAAATAGGGACCAAAATTGAAAGTAGATGAAAACCACATGGACCAAAAATGTAATTTACTCTATAAAATATTCATACATAAAAAAAAGTAAGTTAATGGATTTAGTTTATGGTTTAAACAAAACTTTTATATGTTTTGTAATTAGAACTGGAAACGGTATAATTTATCTATTTTTAATTGGTTTATTGTATTTTATTGTCGGTGAAATAAATTATATATATATATATATATTTATATATATTTGTTTATGATTTTGTTCCAAAAAGAAGTTTCGGATTTATTTCTTCAAAGAAAAGTTTCGGATTTATTTCTTCAAAAAAATTAATTTGGTAAAAAGGATTTAGGAAAAAAAATCGGAATTTATTCATTAAAAAAATCAATGACTTAATCATTCAAAATTTGATAGTTTGTTGGTATTTTTTTAGACTTTTTTTCAAAATTTTATAACATTAACCTGTTTTTACAGGCTATAAAAATATAATTAACTGGTTTTAGAAAGTTTAAGGGTTTTATCATTCAAAAAAATAGTTTAAGAACTTAATGATTCAAAATCAGATAGTTTGTTGGGTTTTTGTTAGACTTTTTCCTTATATATATTACTATATTTTATATCATAAAAATATTTTATATATTTAATAAAAAAATTAGCATTTTATTTAAAATTTCTTATTAATAAAAATAGAATAAGAATATTTAATTTTCATGGTAATTATTTTTTATTTTTTGAAGAATTCTGATTTATCTAGACTTGGAGAATTCTAGACCATCTTTTGCTTTTTTATTTTGAAGAATCCTTTGAGAAAAAAAGACTTACCCAAAACTCTTCAAAAACTTCACTTTATATGTTTTAGGAAATTTTGTGGGAAATGCTAAATACAACTTTTATTGCAAAAAGCATTAGATATAATCAATATATGTAAATATCATATAACATTATTACGCTAACAAGTATGCAAAAATGTTACTTTTACAAATAGTTTAACCATTCAACATGAAAAATAATTATTATTTTTTAAAAGATTTTTCTGTTTATTTATTTCTTTCTATTTTCTTGAATGTTTTTCTCTTTTCATATAAACTCGTGTTTTTACGGCTTTCGTTCCCATCTATTACTATTTCTCACTCCAAACGTTCAAACCCTCAAACCCCTATATTAAAACTTCTCCCATTCTGTTTACATCTCATCAACATCCATGAATCTGCTTCGTTTTAACTTCCTCCGATTGAGCAACATGAATATTCATTTGGGAGAAAAGATGTGGAATCCAGATATATTTAAATAATGTCAACATGAAATATATTTTTGAGATTTTTCATATTTCCCTTTCAAACCAAACAAAACAAAAAAAGACTGATATATATACTATCCTGTGGCGAATGTAGCTTGAAAAAGGGAGTGGGTCCTTGAATTGTTAAAAAAAATTATACATGCTAAAAAATATCAAAAATACCAAAATTAGTCTTAGTTCCATCCAGTAAAATTTTCTAAAGGACCGCATATTGCCGGCGATTGACAAAAACACTAAAAAGGTCTCTTGAAATAAAAAAACCGATTTTTTTTTTCGAAATCGACAAAAACACTAAGAAAATCTCTTGAAATCAACTAAAAAACTTAAAAAAATTCCTGAAACACGTCGGGTGACTTTATGCACCTTTACTTTTAGTCTACCTTAATGGGACCCTAGTCGACAAAAATTATGGATCCGCCACTGATCCTATCCAAAGATAGAGTCTAAGGGCCCATTTACCCAAACGCTTACCCGTTTAGTTTTTACCGATAAAAGTCAACACTCTAACTTACTTTACCAAATAAGATTGCAGTCCATCAACACAGTATCTTATGTAACAATTTATCCAGTAAAACTATCCATTCTTATCATTGTTCTTACCAAATAAGGGGGTGTTTGTTTGAGCTTATTAAAACAACTTATTGACTTATTCCGGTGGGGCACCGGTAATAAGTCATTTTAAGTGTTTGGATGAAACAACTTATCCGGTGCCAAACTGAAAATTAGTTGTTTTTTAAAAAGTAAATTTTTTTAACTTATCAGTTTTTCATAATCCCTTTTCCAGACCGATAATAAGTCATAAGTCAATAAGCTCATCCAAACACCCCCTAAGATTTTCAGTCATTATCATATTCATTTGGTAAAGAATTTGACCCGATAAATGTTTATCAGATAAATATTTAATAAACAAGTTCTAAAAAAGGGGAGGCTAATGACACCCCTAACCATGACTAAGCACACCCCTAAGTTTAGAGTTATGATTGATTTTTTATTTCTTTTTTGTTTATTTTGGTTTTTAGTTGTCTTTCCTTTTTATGTTTTAGTTATTTAAATATTTATATTAGATTTAATTAATATAAATTAATAATTAACTTATTTTATTTTTATTATTTTTGATTAATATAAATTGTTAATATTTTTTTATTATTTTAATGAATATCAATTAATTAATTAATTTTTTCTCCCTTTTTTAATTGTAATAAAAACTAATTTATATAAATATATGTTTAATTTTGAAACGTTTTATTATAATTATAAAAATAAAACTTAAAAAGTTAAAGTATTATGTTTATATGTGTCTAACTCTTCTAACAAATTAAACTGAATTGTTGGCCATGAATATTAATAAAAATCAAGTTGACAGCTATCGTGCGAAATCCATAATTTCCACCACCTCTCACATTATATCTATACTATATTATAAAGCATTTAGATAAAAATCTTAAAAACAAGCTATTAAGCATTACGTATCATCAATTAATGCTTAATTACTTAAATTTTAAGTTACAAATTATTAATACACCAATACAATTTATTAAAAAACCTAACAAACTCTCATAAATCTCATACGTTTATCTCCTAAACCCTAAATCATATATGGTCATCTTAATCCTAATCATAATTCTAATTCTAATCCTCATCCTATATATTTAAATGGACCAATTCATACATTATTTGCAAATTGTGGCTTGGCTCTATTCATCTTGGGTCCGTTCTTATTGCTTCCTCTTCGTAAAATTCTTTCTGTAAGTCAATGTTTATTTACCTCTCCATTTTCTGTTTCCCATAATTGTAAATGTGAGTTATATTTACAAAAATATTTCAATTCGATTACCATTTTTTATTCTGTAATTTCTTTTTTTAGGGTATTGGGAATTTCTATCCCAATTGATGAGAACAGTAAATGGGACAAGTCTCCAACTCAAGGGGACTCGAAGCATCGCAAATCACAGCGTGTCACGTAAGCATAAAAACCAAGTTTAATTTTTGGTTTATACAAAATAGTATCTATGGACTTATCTTGCTTTGTGTTGTCGATTTTTAGATAACCTATTAGATTTTTTGAATTTCCAATGTGGATTTTTTAATCGAGTGCAAACTTTCAGAACCGCTACATTGTGCGGGTACGATTCTAGTATATATATATATATATAGGTGAGAGAGAGAGGTTCATGCAAGAACGATAAATATTTATTCAGTCTGAATAATGCTTATTCAGTCTGAATATTTTTTTGTATATTCAGTATAAATAATTTATATTCAGACACATGTCGCGCTTTTATTTGTTCTCATGTTCACAACCAAATTTGAGTTCGCATTTGAACTTCTCTCTCTCTCTCTCTCTCTCTCTATATATATATATATATATATATATATATATATGGGAGAGTTCATACGAGAACACTCCTCATTTAATAAAACAAAAACCTTCTTCTAGCCACATATTTTGTAAAAACAAATAATATTATATTAGATAACATTATAGTAATTATGTAAGGTATTACAAATAATTAATATATATATATATATATATAATATTAAAAAAATCCTTTTATAAATAATACATAATAATATTAATATGTTTTTAAGTAATCGTAGTATATATATAGGTTATATGAACTTAATAATAATAAGTATATAAACTATATATATAATAATATATAAGGGATAATATATATATAGAGGAAAGTTCAAATGTGAACTCATTTTTGGTTGTGAACGTGAGGACGAATCTCAACCACTTATCCGGTCAATAAAGGCGGCTTTGACATGGTTCCCCTCCTTTAATAATCTCCACCCTCCCATGAATCGCGTCAATCCTTCGTGATCGCGTCCACCATAACCGAAGATGTGTGGCTGAGATTCGTCCTCACGTTCACAACCAAAAATAAGTTCACATTTGAACCTAACCCTATATATATATATATAACAACAATAATAAAGTATAATATAGATGGTGTATAATAATATTTGTGTATTTATTAAAAAATTTGTAATATAGATAGGATATATTTGTTTGATAATAATTAATATGAATTATATATAATAATAATAATAATAATAATAATAATAGTAATAATAAATATAATTGAGATTTGAGATTTGATGGATGTGATTGATATTTGATGATTTAAGGTGCTTTTTCAATTTCCTAAACATTCGACACCCCTATTTTTTGGGTGCCATTAGCACTCCCCCTAAAAAAATTGTATTATTTACTCCATAAAATAAATAAAGCAGTTATTTCTGTAAATAATTTCAAATATCCTTTTCTTTTATGGAATAAGAATCAATTGAGTGTAGAGAGAAGGAGCCAAGGTGTATCCCACCCATTCCTTTCCATTTTTTAACCTTTTCTTTTCCAACAACACCATCTTTTTATCTTCTCCCCATTTTTTTATTTTTTTATAGGAACACAATCAATTATCAAATACATTTAACCAAGCTAAAAAAAACAAATAAGGAGCTTTTTTTATTTGTTTTTCCTTTTTAAATAAAATAATCAAGATTCATATAGTTTAAATCCAAAAAGTTCAGTTGTATTACAATGATAGTTGAGGGTAATTCTGGTATTTTGTATTTAAATTTTGTTACAGTGGTTAGGTGGTTAGTAGAGTTTCTATTTACTCTTAATAAATAGGATGTACCTTCAGATTCATTCAATTCAAGCAATTTATATTTACCCATATCTCATATCATAAGTTGGCAAAAATAAAAAACCCATAAAGCTCAATTTGCAAAAAAATTATGACTTATGTAAAAATTCAAAATAATTAAATGTGTAGACAAAATAAACATATTGTGAATATTTTTTTAGAAATACACCTATAATTTGTGAAACACTTTTTTTGAAATACTATTATAATTTGTAGACAAAATTTTAATTTACAAGATCTGATATGGTTTGTGAACGTATTGTGGACACCAACTAAAACAACAAACCTAAATGTACACCTATCACTTTTTAACACATTGTGAACATCTTAGAACGGATTTTTTTAAGATTGTTTCATTGTGTTCACAATATGTTTACCTTGTATACATATTCTATTATGAATGTGTGTGCATGTATTTATAGGAGGGAGGAAAGAAGATGATATATATATATATATATATATATATACAGAGGAAAGTTCAAATGTGAACTCATTTTTGGTTGTGAACGTGAGGACGAATCTCAGCCACTTATTCGGTCAATAAAGGCGAGCACTTTGCGCAGTTCACTCCTTTAATAATCTCCACCCTCCCATGAATCGCGTCAATCCTCCGTGATCGCGTCCACCATAACCGAAGATGTGTGGCTGAGATTCGTCCTCACGTTCACAACAAAAAATGAGTTCACATTTGAACCTAACCCTATATATATATATATATATATATATATATATAATATCTATGGAATTCGAATTTTCCTAAACAAATCGCATTAATTATCTTAATCAAATAATTCTTGGAACATTTGTGTTTAATGACTATTAACCATTAAAACTCAAATTAAAGCTTCAATATGCTATGGTAGTCTTTCAATTTTCCATCGACAATGCCTAATGGTTGCACAAACAAATTACAGTGATAGTATCATTCAGAGCCGTAAAAAAATTACATGATGACGTAATACATTAATAGTTGCATAAGCCACCACATCATTATTGGTATATCCGCCTGTGACATCAATTACCCTCAATCTGCATCTTTCGTGCACGTTTTCTTGGGCCCCATATCACCCAAGTTCAGATTATTTCTTATATCATTTATAACATCAACCAACACAAACAATTATCTTATTTCCCTTTGATTAATTAGTTAAAGTCCACCATCAAACTCTGATTCCTATAAAATTTAATTCAGAATTAGTAACGAATTGAGGGTTTTGGTCTATATACATCGTTAATTCGTTATTGTCTCAAGATTTTCTTACTCCGTAAGTATTCACAAAACCCCTAGTAGGTTTATGGGTTTCCGTTTTTGTTTTAAACTTCATCGCGCATTATGCAAGTTATGGGTTCATACATAACGCGTATACATATGCAATTGTTTGGATCTTCAATTTGTTTTTTAATTTAATTTAGGGTATGTGATTCTTGTAGTGTGTTTTTTATTACAGTTTGGTTTGTGTTGCAATTTTTGAACCTTGGTAACCCCATGAAAGAAATAACTACGACGATCTTGAATCACGATTCTTCTGGTTTTAGCACCATTGCTAAGCATGCAAATTCAAGTGACTTGATCGTGTGGTTGTTCTCCGTTATTGGGGGCACTGTCATGTGCAAAATTGTAAGTGTTGATTTCTAATTTTATCTGATCGACTTGCAATTTAGATTCAACAAGATCCAATTCCAATAAGGCAGTAACGATATCATGGGTAGATTTAAAAAAGTTATCTGGAAAGCGTAATGATGTAAGAAATTTTATGATTTTAATGTTGACAATATTATTTTAAAAGATAGTTTTTTAAATTACAAATACTTATCCATAGACAATATTTTTATGGGGTCGAGATTTGAATTTATAGATTTTTTTGGGTCAAAAGATGTAATATATTAAATTCATAATATAAAAAAATGTTTTTTTTTTGAAATTTTATGGGGTTCAATTGACCTACTCTAGATCCGTGTAGTAATGGAAAAAGCCATTCAAACTTATCTGATATACATTAATGATCAGATGATTATTATTTAATTGATAAATAAATATAAAAATATATTATAGTGTAAATAAATTCTAATTTTAATTGAAAAAGTAAATGGAAAACATATGGACATAATTAAAAAAATCTATACAACTTATTGAAATACTATAAGCATTGGGTTTTTAAAAAGCCGATTTATGGTTGCTAAATACGATCTAACACCTTGATGTGTTTTATTTCGCTCTAATTCTAAGAGGGTTACGTTTTTTGTTTTGAAGACTTATGAATTGACGGGTGTAATTAGTCCTTTAATCTTCAAATGTTTTATTGAAGCTGAAAATATGCAAAAACTCGAATGGAAGAAAAGGTTACTTTTTGTCTTTTATTTAGCTTTGTATTCCTTATAGTTTATATATATCGTTTCATTTGGTAACTTGATATTGACTCGCTTTTTAGGGGCTTCTCGATCTTTCATGCACTTTTTGCAGTCACTGGTTCTTTATACTTTTTGGTCATTTCAAATCTTTTTGATGAGCTTGGCCAAGAAGAGTTGATAATCAACCGTTCATCTAGATCATCAGAGACTGTACTTGGGGTATGCCTTTTTAATATTACGTTGAGATACGTAAATTTATTTTCATATTTGTTTAGGCGTTCTAATATTATCATTGTGTGGTTTTTTAATGTGTCATAACAAGTTAATATGCCGATTGTATGTTGTTTTTTACTTTAAGGCAAACTTCATCAAAATGCAATGAAATTTGGCTTGGTACTTTTTTCTCTCAATCAATGTCAAAATGTTTCAAAATTTCGTATTTTTTGCCCATTTTTACATGATCTGTAACATTTGATGGTGTGGATATCGAGTTTATCATTCACTTCGACGTAACCAGGTATCCACATTATTAAATGTTGCAAGAGCAATATGTGTACCGATTAAAATGAGTACAAAGTGGGAATTTTTTGTTGTTGTAGAATTAGCTCAACTGACAATAAAGCTTGGGCCTTCGAGTCCTGCAAGGCACTGAGGATTTTTGTGAATGTGCTCCAGGGCTGGGGGGTTGGGATTAGTCGAGGTGTGCACAAGCTATCTCGAACACCAACGGTTAACAAAAGAAAATGAGAGTTTTTTAAATTTTGTTACATCAATTGAGAAAAAAGAAAATATTCGTTATACTAAATAGGAACCAACTAAACTTTCTTCCATTTGCCCTTTCGCTTCATGGTCAATTTAATTATGTTTGGACTTATTTGATGTTGCCATTAGATAAGTTTCTTATGAAAACACACTCTCTAATTTTTGGAACAGATGTCAGGTTTACGTACATTCCATCCATTAGACCCCACCTCCAGATGGGCTATCTTGCGTTCATTTTACTTCTAGTTTTTAGATTAGACGAGTCAATGTGTATGACAAATTGAACGTTTTCATTCTCTAGGCCCTATTTATATGGTATGAGAAGGTAAAAGAATCGATTTTGAGTCACGATCATGCATAATAAAGAATAGAGAACGGAGAATAATATGTGTGTTTATGTACGTGCTTGTTCTTGTATCGTTGCAGATGTCCATTGGTTACTTCTTGTCGGATTTGGCGATGATTATTTGGACTTATCCAACTTTAGGCGGTCTCGAATACGTAAGTAATGTCAAATGGTCGAATGATGGTGTCGGGTCGGGGATTTTGATGATGGGTTCGCGTTGGGTGGTTGGTTTCTCACTCAATCTCGCCTTTATAGGTAGTTCACCATGTGTTCTCGATGTTTGGCCTTAGTCAATCCATTCTAAGCGGCCAAGCTCAGTTTTACATCTTTATGATTCTTTTCACGGAGATTGTGATACCCTTTGTGAACCTAATATGGTAATCATTTCTACAAAAAAAAACACGTTTCAGAGTTTCATTTCTTCGTATTCAATGTCCAAAAAACAATCATTAGATATGTATATGCAGGTATCTGGATGTCGCCGGTAAAAAGAACTCCACACTTTACTTGTTGAATGGCATTGTGTTGGTTGCAGGATGGTTGGTAACGTCTATCGCACCTTAAATAAAATTGTTCATGGACAGGACTACCCATTATACCAGTCTCATCTAGCATGCTAGAAAAAGTGGGCTTGGACAACTATTCTTGAATAAAAATGAACGAGTCTGAACTAAATTATTAAAATTAAAGGACAGGCATGGGCGTTGCAAAAAAAGTTGACATTTTATAATAAAATTCAAAATTCTCAATATTTCCCGATCCTACTTAAAATTGATCGGTTCCCACTTAATTTTCATTTTATTCATCGACGTTCTCTGGTTCCTCAAATCTGGGTTCATTGTCATATTTTTATTCTTATTTTAAATTGAAAAAATAATTATTTATTTTGAATTATTTTATATAACATATGATTTTATGTGAACTTGTTTTTAAGAAACGTAAAAGACTTTTTTAGGCCCATTAGCCCGTTAGTAAGCCTAACACATTTTCAAATAGTTTGGGGTTTCCTATATTCGGCCTGTTGGACAAAAAAAGTTAGGTTTGATCCAACCCTGTGAACTGTCACTTTTAACCCTAAATAAATCTTGTTAGAATTAATTCAATTATTGATCATTTTAAAATGTTTATGTGAAGAACAATAGGCTTGCTTTCTTTTGTTGATGAAACCATTCGATTACCGTTTCTTGTGACGTTGGTCCGGAAACACTTACGCTTTATGGCTCGTGCAGGTTGCAAGGGTCATGTTGTTTGTATTCTTATTCTACCACATGTTTATGCATTTTGATCAGGTAAATTGGTTGAACCATCGTTGATTTGGAAGTCAAAACCTCGGTGCAACATCGGGGTCGGCCATCACCACCTCTGACCGCCCTTTTCGTGTGTCGGTTTCAGGTGAAGCAAATGTATCCGATCGGATTTTACAGCATGCTCACGATCCCACCGGCGTTGGCGATGATGAATTTGTTTTGGTTTTGGAAAATGGCCAAAGGATTGATTAAAATTCTTATCAAGTTAAAGAGGGCTTAGTTATGGTAGTTAATTTTTGTTTAATTTGGTTTTAAGTTTTTTTAATTATCGTATTTGACTTTCTGGTAAAGATGCAAAAAAATAAATAAATGGAGTATTTTTTTAAGGCAATAACACACACGTTTTCCGGGGTACTCAGGATCCATACGGGCACCTGACTAATCCGCGGTGACCAGGACCCACCACAGAGTGGTAGGCAAAGGGATGGTCACTTTGAAATCATTTTATTTGTACATAAATCTCATTCAATAGATCATATATTTTTTTTTTGTAATTATGAGAGAATGAGTAGTCATTTTTGTTGTGGATGGTGTTAATTGTGAATATTATCATATTCATTATATTAATTTTAGAGAAATACATGAAACAGTTTCATTAAAACATAGAAAAACCATATATGACAAACTTCATGAAACAATTTCATTAAATTAAACAATCAAATCGACGGATAAGGATGGTTTGCATGGTTTGTACAAATATGAGTTGTTTGCATTTGATCGCTAATTAATTTATTAATAGTTGGCTTATATTATTTTCAAAAATATTTATGGTTCTTAAATGATTCTACCTTTATATATTTTAGTGTTTGTTTGTTAGTAGCTTAATCAGTTTAATAAGATTCACAACTTATTCCGTTATGTATATATTAATTTTTTTGTTTGATAATAAATTTAATGATATAAAAACTTGTTTATTCAATAAACTTCTAGAGGAATTTATGCAGAAAGTCATGTTTTTTTTCCAAACTTTCCCAACTCATATATATAGATTAATCCATATAGACAACTTTATTCATATAAGAGTTAATGGAAAACCAATCAAACAACTGTTATTCATATATGGGTTTGTTTCAGATGTAGACCAGGTCAAACATACTTTCTTTGTCAAACGTTTCTAATATAGTCAACGCAAACCCTTTTACTTGTCTTATAAATGGATCAAGTTTGTCCACATGCTAACAAGTTAGGATGGTTAACGACCTAAAAATATATCAGTAATAAAATACAATAAACCAATAATAAGAAATGATTAAATACTATTTCATCATCTTTTTCCTTTAGATTTAAATTAAAATCATAAGAGAAAGTAAAAATTATTTATTTTTCAGATTCAAATGACAATCACATGATTATAATGAACACTTTTGATTGTCATTTGAACCTAAAATAATGATGATTAATAAAAATGATATATATTTTGTCCTATTGGTTCATTGTATTTTTCGATTGCATATAAAAATAAATTATATATTCCTTTCGTTTTTTATGTGTAATGATTTATCCGTCTTAAAAATTCAGAGGCTTAGCCGTTTAAAATATGGAAGTTTGTTAAAAAAGATTTGGTTTTAATAAGATTAATGATTTATTTATTTAATTTTAAATAACTTTAAAGATTTATTTTATTCAAAAAAATGGTTTAACTAATTAATCATTCTAAAATATGAAATTTTGACAGGTTTTTTAAAACGTTTTATATTAATATTATTTTATTTTATTTACTATTAGTTTCTCACATGTTCATCCAGAAACATTAAACAAGTTGGTCAGCAGTGAGATTTCTGAGAATTTAATAACTAAAGTATAATATGGGAGTGTGATGGTAAAACGTATTCTTCCCACTTTGTGCAAAGTTGACATGAAAATTGTGGGTTGTTGTGTCTTTTGACTTATTAATTATTAATTCTTAAAATTTGAAACATTATGCTCAAAAAATATGTTTTATGTCAAATAATTTTAAAAATATGTTTAATTTTCATATACTAAATTTGGTAAAATATATTTGAATTAAACGAGGGTAGTATTATCTTATTCTGAGGTGGGATGTGGAAGATGGCCAGATGCGGATGTAGACCTGTTATCATTCAGGGACGGAGTCACGAATATAACTAAGGATGGTCCTTTTAAATAAAACAAAAAATGACCCAAGAAGGGTTTATGGTTTGCTGATAGATTTTAACTGGGTTTTTTTATCCAAGCTAAATGGCAAACTTATTTGATGAATGTAACTGCAATTTGTAGTTTATAGCAATTCATAACAAGAAACTAGTTGTTTTTATGTCACTCTAAGCAATGCGTAAGTTTAAATGTGAATTCGGGAGTCAAAAAGTTTTATAAAATGTTTTTTGGTGAAAAAAATATGAATGCAAAAATCCACTAAATTAAATTGGGTTCAAGAATCTAAGAAATAGTGAAAATTAATGTGACTTAGAAAATAAATATTTAAAGCTTGTTCATAACCAAAGAGGAGAATATAAGAAAAGTTCGGATCATCATTCAATGTGGGCTAAATTCTTGCAAACACAGTAGTGGATCCAGAAATTGTTGGTATCGAGGATATAAATTTTTGGTATAAAAAAAAGAAATATATTTACAAAAAATAAAATCCATTATATAAGAAAATGATTTTTTGAAAATTTACAGAGGGTAATAAATTGAACCCATTTCTTAAATCACAAGGTTGATGTCGGCTTATTGGACCATGCAGGCTCCATCAGTGTTGTCATCTACCTCGTAAAACAGAGTTGTTTTCGTAAAAACCTAGATTTAGAAGGGCCACATCCATGTCACCATGTGAGAGTGTGACATCGACCTTCGAAGGATTTGTGGAGAGGAGTCGAACGACCATGTGGATTGAGAAATTGAATACGCACATCATATTTAAAATATTTAGGTCTTCTTTTTTTATACTCATAAATTTTAAAAATATAAATGTTTGAAGTATTATGTACAACTTTTTTTATTTTTACATATATCTATTTAACTTATTTGTAAACAATAAGAATGCAGATTTGAAGGGTTTTTTGAAAACACATATTACCTTTTCTCTCTATGGATTTATCAAGTTTCAAAACATACAAATTTATCTCAATTGAAAAAATCTAAACTGTCATAAATATAATTAATTTTTTATCAAATAAATTATATAAAAACCGGGTACTTATGTTTTTTTAAATTTAATATAAGTATTAATATAGGGTTGGGTTCCGGTGAGAAAAAGAGTTAAGATGAGAAGCGTAAAAATGATCTTCATCCTTTGATGTACATTAAGATGAGATGCGACACAAGTCATGGATGAGTATGATATTAAAAGTGATCAACAATTCAAATATATCATCTTGTGTTTTTCATCTTAACTCTCTTCTCACACATCATAAGCCTGTTTATATATATATATATATATATATATATATAGGGAGAGATCAAATGAGAACTATCCCTCCTTAAAAGAACAAAGGAACAAATTGTGGACCACATATGATGTGGGTCCCACATAATATTAAATCATCATAAATAATTTAATATTATGTGGGACTCACATCATATGTGATCCACAAGTGTCCTTTTGTACTTTAAAAATGCAAAGTTCTCATTTTAATCTTTCTCTCTCTCTCTCTCTCTCTCTCTCTCTCTATATATATATATATATATATATATATATAGGAGGGGGATCAAATGAGAATCACCCCTCCTTAAAGAAACAAATGAACAAATTGTGGACCACATATGATGTGAGTCTCACATAATATTAAATCATAAATGATTTAATATTGAGTTAAATACATACTTGGTCACTGTGGTTTACAAATATTAACACATAAGGTCCTTCAAAGATTTTTTTAACATTCAACGTCCCTGTGGTTTTCATTTTATAACACTGAAGGTCCCCCATCCTACTTTTCCGTTAAATACTAACATTTTAGTATATTTTCTTTATTTTCTTTATTTTCCAAACCATATGGACCAAATCTGTAATTTACTCTAAATTATATAATTATATCAATATCTTATTAATTATATAATTTTCATATTTCATGAATTATATTACATATTTATATGCATCTAATATTTTTATTTTAAAAATTATTTATATATTTATCTTTTATAAAATGTATTTTATGTTTATATTTATATTTATATTTATGTATATAATATAAATAATTTTATAAAATATATGGAATATTCAATTTATGTTAGAAACAAATGATTATATAAATTGCATATATGAAAGCTTCAAAATTCAAATAGATAAACAGTAAATAAGACCACTATACAAATTACATAAACGGAAGGTTCAAGATTCAGATACATAAAATATATAAAAATATAAATATAAATACAAGTACAAAATAAATTTTATATAATATAATCTTAAATTTACAAGAATTAATAATTTGTAGATATACATCTATACAAAATATGTATAGATGGAAGGTTTAAATACATAAAATATATAAAAATACGAAATAAATTTTATAAAATATAATCTTAAATATACAAAACATTAATAATATGTAGATATAAATATATATGGTAAATATAAATATAAAAGTTAAATTCAAGCATGTACAACTTCGTTGTCATCAAAATGATCCTTATAAAAATCTATCATTTCACATTCTTCACCATCTCTATTCATCGTATATATATGTATATCTACAAATTATTAATTCTTTATATATTTAAGATTTTATTATATTTTTATTTTAAAAAATTTATTTTGTATTTATATTTTATATTTTTATATATTTTATGTATTTGAATTTTGAAGCTTCCATATATTCAATTAAAATAAATTAACTGTTTCTAATATAAATTGAACATTCCATAGATTTTATAAAATTATTTGTATTTTTTATATAAATATAAATACAAAATACATTTTATAAAAATTAAATATATAAATAATTTTTAAATAAAAATATTAGGTGCATTTAAATATGTTATATAATTTATAAAATATAAAAATTATATAATTTATAAAATATTAATATAATTATATAGTTTAAAGTAAATTACAGATTTGGTCCATGTGGTTTGAAAAATAAAGAAAATATGCTAAAAGGTTAATATTTAACGGAAAATTTGGATGGAGGACTTTCAGTGTTATAAAATAAAAACCATAGGGATGTTGGATGTTAAAAAAATCTTTGAAGGACCTTATGTGTTAATATTTATAAACCACAGTGACCAAATTTGTATTTAACTCTTTAATATTATATGGGACCCACATCATATGTGATCCATAAGCGTCCATTTGTTCCTTTAAAAATGCAAAGTTCTCATTTGAACCTTCCTATATATATATATATATATATAGAGAGAGAGAGAGAGAGAGAATAGTCAAATGCGAACTCAACTTTGGTTGTGAACGTGAGAACAAATAAGAGTGTGACACGTGTCATATTCAGACTGAATAATGAAGGAAAATTTTCAGACCGAATGTAGTGTTATTCAGATTGAATAACACTTCAGTCTAAGTATTTTCCTTCATTATCCTGTCTGAATATGACACGTCACACGTATCACATTCTTACTTGTTCTCACGTTCACAATTAAATTTGAGTTTTCATTTGAACCCGTCTATAAATATATAATAAAATTTAAGTAATGAATATATATAACTAAAAGATATTTTTAACAATTTATATAATATTAATAAAAGTTATACTAAAATCCAGTTTTTCAACTTATGATGAACGACATGCCAAATATATCCTTTCTAATTTCGAAAGGGTGAGTTAAAAGGGTTTGTAAACAAGGGCCGAATTGGCGAAAGGCCATGAAGATTGTATATCGAGAACTCCATACTATAACACCTACAAAATTTAACTTAAAAAAACAAAATCAAAATACCAAAAAAAAATGCATTATAAAAGCATCTTTAATGCTAAATTTTTATACGTAAAAAAAAATATAGTTTCTTACAAACATCAATAATATAGAGAGTTTTAATAAAATAACGTATTTATACAAAAATCTTGGTTTTTACTTTATGAAATTGATGTAATATTAATTTGCTAGTTTTTTTATATACTTTATTGACTTTTATATTAAATATAATATATATATATATATATATAGAGAGAGAGAGAGAGAGAGAGAGAGAGAGAGAGGAAAGTTCAAATGAGAACTCAAATTTGGTTGTAAACGTGAGGATAAATGAGAGCGCGACACGTGTCTGAATATAGATTATTCAGACTGAATATACAAAGAAATATTCAGACTGAATAAACATTATTCAGACGGAATAAATATTATATCCAAGCTGAATATTTCGTTGTATATTCAGACTGAATACATACTCTATTCAGTCTGAATATTTATTTGAATGAGACACGTGTCACACTCTCATTTGTTTTCACGTTCAGAGCCAAATTTGAGTTCTTATTTGAACTCGCCCATGTATATATACGTGTGTGTAATCATATATGTAATGTATATTTTAATGTTATTTATATATTTATATATTTATCAGGAAAATATTCAAAGAGAATTTTGGAAAATAAAACCAAATAACTTATCCAACTAGTTAATTGTGAATCCGAGATGATCTAATAAATATGGTTATTAATTATCGTCTTTTTTTTAAATAAAGTTATTTCTCCAAAATAATTGTAATTATTTTGCCTTCCAACATGCTTAAAATGTTAAACATCATTATTATTGAAACTTTCAATATCCATAAACAAAACAAAACTTGAACTATTATAAATACTTATTTTATTGAGGTCGGTGTTTACTATAATATAAACAATCATATTATTATAAAGTTGTATTTGATAGTCAATGTTTCTGCGACTGCTATCTCTAGCTATAATCATCGTTTTAAACACATTTTTAATTCTCAAATTTATTGATATACGATATTATGATTCAAATAAATTGAATTATTTATAAACTTAATTTTGGTTACGATATTATGATTCAAATAAAACCAACATCTTCTTCATTCAAATCTAAGGTGTTTGTAACGTTTTCTACCAAACTTTCCATTCTGGAAATATTTATTGTTTGATTTAAAACACATAACACATGTAAATATGTGAATGGTTGTTTGAATATTTAATTGGTTTTGTTCTCATTTTGAAAAGTTATGTCATTTTCATATATTTCAACTTAGATGTCATTAGACATGTATGATTACGTAAAGACTAATTTATTTATACGTCTGATAATTCATTTATAGTTATTGAAATGTACCCAATGTGGTAAGTTGAGTTCATTATTTTGATGGAAGAACCAACATTGAAATGTGATGTGTAAGATGAAAAAATCACCATCTTAGCCATTAAAATATTGGGAAAAGTTCATTTAAACCCATCCCTCTTTTATGTTTTGAGTGATTAAGTCACCGGACAAATTTTTTGAACAAAAAAATCATTGGACTTTACAAAATTGATCACATTGGTCCTTATTACTTGAAAAAGTGACTAGTAACCTGTTTGACCGGTAAAATTAAAAAAAAAAATCCTAAAAACTCTAAATGATTTAAAACCCTAAATACATGATCGTTTAATCCCCAAACGACGACCACCACCACATGCCCTGTCGTCGTCCCCGTAACACCCAGTTCCGGTCGTCGTCTCCATCCATCGCATTCCCACCTAACTTCGGGCATCGTATCCATCACATTCTCGTGGGAGCTGCGATGGATACGACGACCGGAGTTGGGTGGGAATGTGATGGATGGACACGACGAACGAAACTGGGTGGTACGGGGACGACGACAGGGCAGGTGGTGGTGGTCGTCGTTTGGGGATTAAGCGATCATGTATTTAGGGGTTTAAATCGTTTAGAGTTTTTAGGATTTTTTAATTTTTTTTACCGGTCAAACAGGTTACTAGTCGCCTTTTCAAGTAATAAGGACCAATGTGATCAATTTTGTAAAGTCCAAAGACTTTTTTGTTCAAAAAAATTGTCCAGCGACTTAATCACTCAAAACATAAAAGAGGGTTGGGTCTTATACAAACATTTCAATTTTAAATACTATAAGGTAACACCCAACATAACAATATAGTGACACCCTTCATAAACGTTACTTCTTTTCCTTACGATGGAACCATACATGGCCAACCACAAGGGTTGTGACGTAATGGTTGAGGCCCTGAGAGATGTGATGGAATATCCCATCCGTCTAGGGTCGGATTCCAGACGTATATAACAATTGTTGTCACTGAGTTTAGCAGAGTTGATTTCTTGCATTCATAATTTGTCAGGATTAGTTTAGGCATAACCTAGGACACCCTTTATGGTCACTGAGTTTATCAACGTTGATTTCTTACAGTCATGATTTATCAGGATTAGTCTTGACATAACTTAGGATATCTTTCAAAAAAATATTCATGACCCATGCTCTTGTATCATTCTGTATGGGTCTTCCTCTTTACGTAACTGTAAACCACTGACAGAGTTAGCTCATAAACAAAAACAATAGTAAATTCCAAAGGACTAAAATTGTAATTCCAAAAACATAAAGATGAAAGTTGCAATTCTTAACAAAATACAGGGACCAAAAAGAAACGTAATTTAAAGCATGGGCATTGGTGTGCACGTTATCACAACAACAACAACAACAACAACAACGCTACTGTTACCGCGAGCAGCACACGCATTCCATACTCCCAAGCACGACACGTGTCACAGATCGGAACCCTTAAAAAATGCATCTCTCATTTAAAGGTCAAAACGGAAAGCCACCCCCTTCCTTCCTCCATAATTTCCCCCTTATTCTCTCTCTCTAGAATAGCAATGAAGTTTCTCTCTCTCTCTCTAGAATAACAATGAAGAAGTTTCCGATGATATTCATGGTTTCATTCTGCCGTTACTAAACACAGCCATGGCTAATCTGAAAATGCACCGGTGAGTATACTGATATATATAGATACATACACTGTATACATAATAGACAGATATAGACATAAATTATAGATACAGACCTTGACCAACTCCAGGTCAAATAGAAGCAAACCTGAACTCTATTTACGTTCAGTATTTCTATATCAACAGATATAGATACAGGAACATCAAGGATGTGGAGATCGTCGTTTTTGAGGTTGAAAGAGGGATTATCGTTAGGGATTGTTAGGTCTAAACCGGTTTTGTTTCGATCGAGAGGAGGAGCTGCTTCATTTGAATCTAGTAACAGATTCTGTGGTTGCTTGTTTTCGAGTACGGTCGGCGGCGGCAGGGTAGGAGTAGCGCAAGGGGTTGATGATGGTGATAGTATATCGTTTGCGGAGGCGAAGAAGCTGATGAGATTGGTGAATGTGGAGGCATTGAAGATGAAATTTGGTACGGAAGGGAAAGAGGTGATTGGTTATTCGGAGCTTTTACAGGCTTGTGAGAATATGGGGGTTGCGAAATCGGTTGATGAAGCCAAGTCGTTTGCGAAGGTTCTTGATGAAGCTGGTGTTGTTCTCATTTTTAGAGATAAAGTTTACCTTCATCCTGATAAGGTATACAATCTAATCTCCATATCCTTGATGTTCCTATATCTATTTCTGTATCTATAATCATATCTATACCAGTATACTCACCGGTGCAATTTCAGTGGTGCTTTAGAGACCTATATCTATGTCTGTATCTATAATATATCTATATCTCTCTGTATATCTACAGTTGTATCTATACTCGAAAAACTGATTCGATTTGTATTCGGATGTTGATAGGAACACATTCTTTGATATTTGATGGGTCCCAAACCAAAGTGTATTTTGTTGAACCCTTGTGTGTTGATTTGAATTGATTTAACTAGATGAGGAGAGATTTAGGCCATGAAAAGCGTCTATTGTGCTTGTGGGGCTTCCATTATTATTAGGTTCAAAGAAAGCAGCTACTCTAAATCCAAACAAAACCAGTTTTAGACCTAACAATCTCCAAAAACAAACGCTCTTTCAACTTCAAAAACGACGATCGCCACATCATCTTCGTTTCTCTCTCTATCTCTATATGTCTATATCTATATCTATGTTTCTTTTCCCTCCACAAAGAAGAGTTAGGGAAATAGGTAATTGGTCTTCATTGAGCTAGATCTTGGGATTAAGAACTGTTATAGTTTAGAGAAGGGGCAACAATTTGTTCATTTGGTTAGTTGAACATGAAATTAGGCTAAAATCTGTTTTCTTTCAATACTTTTGTTGTTTCGTAGAGCTGGTATTAATCGCATCAGATTAGGGCATTAGGCAAATCTTTCTAGTGCTTGATTCTCCCTTAGGTTCCACTTCAGTGAGTTTGAGTGGTATGCTGTCTGCATTTTGTGTTTGAAAGTTATATTATTCCTCTTACTTTGTGGCTCACTCAAGTTGCATACATACTTTGTGTCTATGTTTTTCTGTAATACTAGATGTGCACAAGCCATATTTCTTTTATCTGAATGGGACACATGTCGCGCTCTTCTTTGTCCTTACGTTCACAACCAAATTTGAGTTTGCATTTGAACCTGCCCCTATATATATTTATATATATATATATATGTTCATTGTCGTAACTATAATAAATTTCCTGTATGTTTTTCACTATTAAAGGGTGTTTTAGATGGTATCATATATTTACTTGAAATTGCTTAGAAATAAAGGTGATAAAGAATCTGGTCAGTGGAAGAATGGCTTATATAGCAGAAAAGCATAGTCTTTATAGGCTTTTTATGCTTAAAGATTTGAGAATCCTTTGTGTATAAAATATTGATATAATTTTCTGCTTTCTAGGCTTTGTAAAGAGGCATTTTGTTTCAACCATACGTTATCCAAAGGCCATAGGAGGCAAAGCAATAAAGAAGTGGTGTTTTCTTTCGTATAGTGGAACTAACTTTGAGCCTTTGGATGCATTTTCTTTTTAATAACTAACTTTGAGCCTTTGGATGCATTTTCTTTTTAATAATCTTATCGCTCACAAAAAGCACAGAACTTCATCTACTTTCACATAACCTTCACATGCACGAATTTGTTAAAGTTTCAGTCATGGTGTGGAGGTATAGATGAATATGTGTGAATGCACGTGGATGAAGTTGGTAAATTGTGCTTCAATTGGGAGGGCTTTCGACCTGTAACAGAAATTTCATTTAGAAACCGTAAATATTTTGAGAAATGTAAAAACCAACTATTCATGATGAATATATCATGTATCTTGCATTTTCGTTATCCATGATGAAATTCAATTTGCGATATTAATCACATAATATTCATTAATAGTTGGTTCTCACGGATCTCAAATGCACCAGCCCTAGGGGTTCCTATGTTGTTTCTCACATTAGTCTACACATTTCTATAGTCACATGAAATTTCTTCCATTCTGGTTTTTCACATTAGTCTATGCATTTCTATAACCTGGATGTGGGGTCCGGAGAAGGGATATTCGCAAACCTGACCTCTATCTGGAAGAGGACCTCTATCTGGAAGAGTAGAGTGGTTGTTTTTGGTGAAAAGACCTTTTTAGCCCTCATTAAACCTGGAGTGGGGGTCTTGGAAATGGGAGATATGCAGACCTGACCTCTAACCCCCCCTCCCAAAAAAAAAAAAAAGTAGAGCAAACTGTTTGTTTGGTTTTCCATTAAGTCTTCAATGGATAAAGCTGGCTGTGTGGATTAAGCGGTCTGTATAGATTGAGAAGGTTTTTATCATAATATATGGAAGGAGCAGGTTTTTTAATTGGGAGTGATAGTTTCGGAAAAAAAACTTGGCTTTCTGCATAAAGCTCCTGCTCCGTCCTAGAAGTTTACTGAATAAGCCACTTTCTATATTATTAAGTCACCATCAAATGGTCATGTATAGCTGACTGAATAAGCTGTGAGTTTCATTAAGCTCATTAAGCTGTTTACAAACAAGCCCTAAAATTATTCCAAACCCTAATTTATCTTCTAGTATATAGTCATTAATCTAACGTTATTTACGGTTATTTTTTAAATAATTAGGTGGTGGATCTTGTGAGAAGGGCGGTACCCCTTGCCCTAACAGCCGACGATGATCCAAGGAGGGAGGAACTGAAAAGGTTACAAGCAAAACAGGAAGAAATCGACATGCAAGCCCACCGGCAGGTCCGCCGTATCCTATGGACCGGACTCGGGTTCGCACTGGCTCAAATCGGTCTTTTTTTCCGGCTAACTTTCTGGGAATTCTCTTGGGACGTTATGGAGCCAATTGCGTTCTTTGCAACCACATCTGGGCTAATCGTGGGCTATGCTTACTTTTTGATCACATCTAGGGACCCCACGTATCAAGATTTGATGAAACGGCTGTTTTTATCGCGTAGAAGGAAGTTGATGAAAAAACAAAATTTCGATTTCGAAAGATTGATGGAATTACAGAAGAAATGCAAGTCACCTTTGGATGCACATCCTTTGGCAAAACATCAAGTTGCAGGGGTAGAATTGGAAACAAAGGATTTGCTAAATAAGAGTTAAAAAATATAAAGTAAAACATCAAGTTGCTTCAGAGGGGTAGAATTGGAAATATAGAGGTGAAAATTTGAGGTTAAAATACCAATCTTTGAGACATATATATATATATATATATATATATATATATTCCCATTTGTGGGTTTTAAAAGTTTATTGTATGTTTTTTGGGAATTTTGGTAGTGAAATGGAGCTAACATCAAATGGATTTTATCCGATAAAAGTTACTTTTCAAAATTTGTTGTTTTTTATTCTTTATGTATTCATTGATTATGTAAAAATCAAGTTATTGTTAAATTTATTTATTTGTTTTCACTATTCAATAAACGGATAATGTAGATAAATCTGATTGGTGGACATAAAGATAGACAGTGAAGTTAGAATGCTTTTTTCTTTATATTTGAAGATTACATGATAGATAGTGAAATTAGAATGCTCCTCCTCTTTCACCAATGATATAAAAGTTAGTTTAAAAGTTTGTTAATATATTAAATATTTTAATGCTATAATTGATGTTGGATTCTTTAAAATGAAGATGCTATTGAAGATGAATGCAAATTTTTTTAGAGATTTTGAATTTTGTATCTCCATTTTGGGAAAAAAATTAGAGATGCTGTTGGAGATGCTCTCGGTGATTTTTATCGTGGAAATGGTTGTGGTTTCAATTGGTCATCGCTTGATGAAGCCTATTCAAGGTTTGGATTACAATATCAATTATATTATTAAAATGTTTAGTGGAATATTATTTATTTTTCATAAACATCTAATATGAAGAAAACAAAAACAAAAATTATTTCTGTTACCTAAACGGTCAAATTTAGTTATTTATCCAAATTTTGAAAAAAGTTAGCATCTAAATTTAGATATTGTTCCAAATTTGAAAAAAGGTTTCATATACTCTCTTTTTGTAAGAGAAGCAATAAATTAGCTGAAAATTTCATTTTCTCCATTTTATAAAATTTGTTGTACAGACTCTAATCCCCATCTTCCGTCCTCACGGGCCACGGGTCGTTTCCATCCCTACTCGTATTTATCCTATATGTGGTTATGTGATGATTTTAAAGGCGATATTTTTATATAAACCATCTATTTATATCAAAATCAAGTCAAATTATAATTGAAAATGTAAAAAGAAAAATATCTTGTTTTTGATGTTTGTAAGAATTATATCAATAAGTAGATGTACATTTAACAAATACTCTCGTTCGTCTCAAATTAAGTATTTACATTATTATTTTAGTTTGTCTCAAAATAAGTTTTTACATTTAAAAGTAAAATTTTACTTTCTCATTCTACTATCAACAATGAGATGTAAAAAGTTTTTCTTTTCATTATCAAGGGTAAAAATGTCATTTAGTTACTTAATAAATGTGATAATACATATAATACATAATAATATTAGGAAACTTGATTAAAATAGCCATTTTTTGGAAAATTGTTACTTAAATAGCCATTTTCTTTTTGAGTTTACCAAAATAGCCAAAAAATCAGCGATTTCGAAGAGGACCTAAGCGATTTCGAAGACTATGTATGTGATTTCGATGACTTTGTGGTTTCAAAGCCATTGTATGCATACAATTTGTCTTCGAAACCACAAAGTCATCGAAATCGCATACATAGTCTTTGAAATTGCTTAGGTCCTCTTTAAAATCGCTGATTTTTTGGGTATTTTGGTAACTCAAAAAGAAAATGGCTATTTAGGTAACAATTTTACTAAAAATTGACTATTTTAATTAAATTCCTATAATATTATATACTGTATCATTTTTATTATAGACATTTACTTTTAATACAGATAAAATAATAGGTATGCATTTAACCGAGTTTTAATGATCCAATGTGATTTTGTTGGTTAGGCAAATTGATGATGATGATATGTTGCCATTGGGGGGACCATGCCAATCCGTTTCCGTACCATCGGTTCAACTTCTTCTACACCTCCCATGTTTTTATATGCACAAGGGTGAGGATAATGACATGGACTTGGTTTGGACCCATTCTCATTTTTAAGTTTAAATTTATTATATTTTTAAAATTCTAAATATATTTATGTATTTATAATAGTTTTGTTTGAGTAAATTATATGTTTCATCCTAGTAGTTAGGTGCTTTTTTTTTAACGATTCTTGTCTCTTTTTTGAAAGTTTAATGGAACATGTTTTTGTGGTTCTGTTTTTAACAAGTTGCATTTTTAATGAGTTGGGTTTATATGGTTGTATTTTTTTAATATATTTTGTCTGTAAATAAATCAATGAGCTAGGTCGTTTTGGTTTTATTAAGGATCCAACTCGTTAAAAAATGCAACTATAAAGCTACAGGCTATTGAATTTTCAGAAAAAAGACAATTACCGTAAAAACATATAACCAAGGGATGAAACTTGTAATTAACTCTAGTTTTTTTTTTTCCTGAAAAAACTTAAATTTAGAATCTTCTATGAAAAGAATATTTTTTTTACATGTTTTGATGTTTTTTTTTTAATTTTTACAAGGTTGTACTTTGACTAATTTATCATGTTTATATTTTTTTCAAGATATTGTCTTGTAATTTAACTTTTGTTATTGTTATTGTTATGTTATATATTTTTAAGGATACGGTGCTTTTTGAAAAAGGTAAATTACATTCTTAGTCCTTGTACTTTTAAAGTTACAATTTTTATTCTTATGGTTTACAAATCTTTGTTCTTTTCCTTCTTATGAATTACAGTTCATCAGTGTTTTCGTTCTTGTGGTTTATAATTTATTGTTGTTTTCGTCTCTCATACTTAAAAATAGAAGTTAGCCCAAGAATAAAAATAACAATGAATTACAAATCATGGAAGGCCGAAAGGCACAATTTTTACATAAGTCCTATTTTTTAACAAACCATGAGAACGAAAAAAAGTAATTTACTCTTTCTGTAATATTTTCCATAAATCAAAAAATAGTGGGACTTATTTATCAATAATGAACTGATATAACTGATTTTATTTATTTATTTAATCAATTTACAAAATATGTAAGAAAAAGAAAACTATAGTTTGTCACCTCTCCAAAATCCAAAACCTTTTTAATGACAAAACTACACAATCATATTTCTTTTTCTTTTATTTCTTATTTGGGAAAATGAAGAATAAATTGAATATATCACGATTTATTTATTTATTTATTTTCAATTAAGGACGCATGAAAAATTGTAATACAATTTTGCTTCTATTAAGCTCGATAATATAATGTTATTTCAAGTGTCATAAGAAAATAAAAAGATAACGATTTGAGAAGAAAAAAAAAGGTAAGAAACAAGGTTATAAAATGAGAAACTCATGTTATTTGCATTTCTCAACTTATTCGTGAAAAAGGTGAGCCACAAAAAAGAACATTGATGACATAAAAATAAAGAAAATGTTTGTTTTCCGTCTCAGTCGACAAAAACTTATATCAAAGTTTGTTTGTTTACCTGTTAACAGTTTCATTAAGAGATAACATCTAAATCGTTAAGAAGTGAATCATGTTTGACAAAAAAATAAGTTTGTCTCTTAATGGTTCCAAAACCCTTTTAATCATTTTGTATCTTGGACCTTCCTTAACCATTTAGGACCCTAACTTCATTTTGAACAATTATCAAACAATTATATTTCATTTTGCACTATATCATAAGAGCATGTTAATCATTATGACCACTTAATCATTCTACACCAAATCATTCAGCAATCATCAACCAGGATTGAAACCAACTAGGTTATGTTGAATACGGGTTCCTAGATTTCTTTAAAAATTTACTTTTTTTAAACACGTACGGTTTTTAGTTTGATTTGATCTCGTTGGGATCAGTTCCAACCTGATGGCCAAAGTAGTACTCAAACACACCCTATGGTAGACCTGAGCTCTGGTACCTTGTTAAAATATATATTGAATTCTTTTTAATTCTCCAAAAGAGTTGTTGTAAAAGATATTGGTTATTTCTGCACAAGAGACTATAGGGTTGTTAGTTAAGCTATAACACAGGCCTAGAATGTGTGGACTATGGAGTGCATAAACGTGTAAAATAACTAAAACCAGAGATCGTTGAATGGATCCTTACGGCAGGTCTTATGGACCAACCCCTAGCGATGGTCCCACTAAAACTCAAAAGCCTCTAAGTCTAGTTCAGAAGACTCTAAAGTGTTTCCGAGTTGCCTTCTGATTCATGTAAGCAGTTACTTATCCACCCAATAACTATTCCA
Organism: Silybum marianum; assembly: GCA_036898165.1. Taxonomy (NCBI): domain Eukaryota; kingdom Viridiplantae; phylum Streptophyta; class Magnoliopsida; order Asterales; family Asteraceae; genus Silybum; species Silybum marianum. Next base: position 3,523,628 of record CM072530.1, read on the forward strand.
ACAGCCACTTGCATTTAATACGAAGTTATTCTCACATTTAATATTGGAGCGGTTACGATTCTCTAATTTTAAAATGTAACAACTTTGCTAGAATCGTTACTAAAAATCAAAGATTTATCCTCAAGTTGATTTCGTGATACCCATGCAAATAAGAATCAAAATACAACTTAAAGAAAGCAAACTCATACACAATCTCACAGTTGTATCCAAAGATTTACCTAATGTTTCTCTCTTAAAACACAAAATTCCTCCAACAAAAAGAGACGATAAAAAAAAGTTCCTACTTATATACAGATTTAATGGTCCATATAGCCAATGTGGGACTCTAACAGGATCATACGACTATCGGGTTTGAATCTTTTTTCTTCCGATTTAAACACCAAAGATCATATATTAACAAAAAGATACCTCTAATAACTACGGCCATACCAATGGGGTGAAGGAAGCATATTACATAAGTTTATAAAGATTGTTCTTCTTAATGATGAAGAACTCACTCTCCATGCAACTCAGGAGATCAATAGCAGTTGCTTCTGTAGATCCATTGAAATGCTTCAAAATGTCTGATAAGGTAACCTGCATATTATACATGACCAAAATACCATTTTGGTGAGAAAAAATAAAATACAACTTTATACCCATCATTTTTATGTAAATAATTCCAAAATGGTATTCTACTTTTTTGTTTGATAAATGAATACTAATACATTTGAAATCGTGAGGATATGTGGAACCGTCAGATTTTCTAAGCAGAAGATTCTTTAAAGGAGGGAAGAGAGGCTCCGACATATATTGAGAGATGATCCAAGTCGACACCGAAAAGTGTTTTATCTAATGGTAGGGCTTTTAAAGATTAGGCGGTTCGTATCTTTATATGACCCCCAGAATTTAAGGGTCTATTTGTTAGCAGCTTAATGAGCTTAATGGGACTCACAACTTATTCAGTCAGTTATACATGACTATTTGGTAGTGGCTTAGTGATATAGAGAGTAGCTTATTTAGTAAGCTTCTAGGGAGGAGCTTTATGCAGAAAGTCAAAAAAAAAATCCGAACCTGCCCCTCCCAAGTAAAAACATGCTTCTTTCATTTTGGCAAGTTCAGAACCAACCACGGAAGTATGATTCATTACTTCAATGGAAAAGTCTACAAATATAACACGTGAACCTGAATCCGTGTTAAGTTTTTGGAATTATGAAGGAGAAGCTCGAGAAGAGTTTGTGAGGTATATTTTGCAAGAATGATTGTGAAACCCCGTTAAATTTCCGAATATGTGAAAGACCTTAGCTCTGATACCATTTGAGAATAACTACTCCCTCCATCCTAAAATAAATGTCCATATTTCTATTTATGTGTGCCAAAAAATAAGTGTCCTGTTTCAAAAATAGATAACTATATTCTCAAATTTACCCTTAATTCATGCACAAATAGTTACCAAAGTTGCCATTTGGTAACTAAAAAGAAGTAATAATTATGCATGTCTAAAACTGTGTCATTTCTATCGTGGACACTTACTTTGGGATGGAGGGAGTAGCTTATTAGCCAAGTAGCCAACAACTGGTTTATCAGCTAATTTGCCAAACATAGCCTACGACTAAAATCATTATATTATTTTGCTAGATGTTTTAAGATAAATCGATACTCACCCCATTCTCAAAGTTCTGAATCCAATCCAAAAAGGAAGCTTCGGTAATCTCCAGTGAAGGACCGCCACCTTGTTCAGATACCTCAACCTTCTGGCGCTTCCTTGGAGAATCATCAAAGCCTGCAGCTTCAGTTTTATAATGTTCTTCTTCAGAAAGATTTGTGACATTGGCTCTTTCAGATTCTTCGGTTCCATTAGGATGTTGTTCAGCATGTTGGTTACTGGATGGAATAACTTCCGTTGACATTCCAAGATCTTGCATCGTCAACCATGCTTTGATATGAGTATAGTCCACCTGATATTAATCATATGGTCAGAAAAGAAAAATGGTGATCTATAATGGGTATTTTTACATCCTTTAGGTGTATTTGATACATGGGACATGACAGAATAAAAACCTGTGGGCCCACGTTTGGTGCGACATTAGACTGGGACAGGAAAGGACCGATGGAGATATGGCAAGTTTGGTAAATTACTAAACTACCCATGTCAAATTAAAACCCTAATAGCTTTCAAAATTTGTACACCCGCCTACTCACACTCACCTGTCCAGTTTAAGTGTAATCTTAAACACACCCTTTGCGCTTGTTTGGTTTGATGGGCTATTTTTGAGGGATTTGGGTTTCGTGGAAGGATTTGGAATCTTTGGTGTGTAGTATTTGGAATGGAATTGAATTCCATTCTTTATAAAATCAAATTATAAAAAAATTATAATAGAAATTAAATTACCTTTTTATTAATTAATTATTACAGAACAAGTGTTTTTAACATATTTTAAAACATTATTACAAACAAATCCTATGAAATCTCGCGAAAAAACCAACTATCCCCATGTGATTTCTGAATCCCATGTTTGTGGGATTTCAATTCCAGACTTTCCTTTAAACCAAACATAGGATAGGAATAGAATCCAATTCAATATCCCACCAAATCCCGCAAACCAAACAAGTGTTTTTAACATATTTTAAAACATCATTACAAGCAAACCCTATGAAATCTCTTGAAATACCAACTACCCCATGGGATTTCTAAATCCCATGTTTGTGGGATTTCAATTATTTCAATACCAGCCTTTCCTTTAAACCAAAGGCAGGATATGAACGGAATCCATTTCCAAATCCCACCAAATCCCGCAAACCAAACGGGCTGTTAAAGGTACAATTGACTTTTGATTTTGATTTTGATTTTGAAAGGCAGGTCTTAATCTCAAAAAATTTACCTCTTCTGGTAGTTCCTCTTTGATAGGTTTCAGCTTGTCTTTTGAGCCAACTTTCAAAATGGCAGCTTGAATACTGGCAGCAATCTCTTGGGTCATTCCAATTTCAATGAACAATCTAGTCCAGTCAACTACACATCCCTCTCGTGCCGCGTCTAAGACGTATCCGAGAACTGTGTTTACTTTTATTGGGGCCGATCTACCAGGAAAGTTCTAGAAAACAAATTGGAGCCGGTAAAGAACAAGCTTTTAAACAATAAGGTTGAACTTAGCATTCATTTAAGGGCAAAATGCAACAAAGTTTGCATTAGTTCCTATTTAGTGTAACAAAGAATTTTCTTTCAGCATTAATGTAACAAAATTTCAAATTTCCTATTTAATATAAAAAAAAGTAATCGTTTGCAATTCATTGCTATTTTTGTCCCTGGGGCTAACTCATACCTTTATGTATGAGGGACGAAAACAACAATGACATGTAAATCACAAGGACAAAACAGCAATTAATTGTAGATCATAAGAACAAAAAAACAGTGAATATAAGCAATAGAGATGAAAATTGTAATTTCAAAAAAGTATAGGGACCAAAAATAGCAATTATTAACAAACCACAGGGACGAAAAACATAATTTACTCTATAAAAAATCTTTCTATTTTTCCCTACTTTGATCAGTAACCCGTTGATCTTGTAACATATGATGATGTGGATGCCATGTTTTTCATCCATTTCATTGTAACCCTTCGGGAAACAGGTATCCACGTCATCAAAACAACATCAGTAGTTTACCGGTCAAATTAGGAAAATTTTAAACTTTGTTACATCGCTTGAGATTAAAATTCTTTGTTACACTATATACTAACTAAACCAAATTTTGTTGCATTTTGATGTCTTTTGCCCTCATTTAATCAGAAAATAAAGCTTACAGCAATTTTTTCAGCCGAGAAACCATCCTCTTGCCACATCTTCCATGCTCCATATTTTGCAGGTGGCAAGTCTTTCGGCTGTTTTGTTATCGTGTAAGCTTTGCAGTTATTATTATTAGCTTGACTAGCTTCTATGGCTGCAGCACCATCCAAAGAAAGGTCCAGCTGTTTTGATAATTGCTGAATGCTTTGAAGAATATGATCTCCGTAACTTGTTACAAAGTGCTGCATTTGAATAAAGATAACAGATTTTAAAATCGGCTGAAGGAGCAAATGAACACAATCTAATTATGAGGAAAAAAAATTAAGATGAATTTTAGCAGCATTAGCAAGTTTGGGTCCTGCTGAATTTACCATAATCACAGAGATTCAAGACATTAGATATACTCCAACCATGCCAAAATAAATGTCCAAAATGAACAAAGCTTACAAATTTAGAAATGTGTGATTATTAAATTTCATAACTAACAAAATGACAATTTTACCCTTAAGTAATGAACTTTCTCCGTCTCATGATTAAGGGCAGAATTGGAAAGAAGGCACTAGGCACTTACTTTTTTAAATGGATACTAATTTTGGGACAAACTAAAATAGAAATGTGGACACTGAGGGAGTACCTGGTTGACACCGTCGATGTTTGCCAGCCTTGCTTTAGTAGATGGTCTTGTTGCTACTATTTTTTTCAACGTCAAATCGCCACATATCGCGTATCTGCAAATTGGAAACTGGTCTTAAGAGAAAATAAATGGCCACATCATTTGAATCAGTTATGCTCATGGTAAATATAGAGTTAGATGAAAAAGTGTGGGGGAAGGGTTCAAAAGAGAACACCTTCATTTTACGAAAACACGAGAACACCCTTTTACTATAGTGAATCACATGTGATACTGTAGCCCATCACATGTGATAATAAATCAGACGCAGGTGACCTATGGAGCCATGCTAGGTCGCGGGCCACACCACCAAAGTATTATCACATATGATTTTCTATAGTAAAAAGTGATCTTGCATTTTCGTAAAATAAAGGTGTTTATATGTGTGTATATATGCATTTAGGTTCTGCAATGCTAATAGAAGAACATTAACTTACGGGGCAGTTCCACCAGATCTTGCAAGCTTCATTCTCTCTTCTAAAAGCATTTTATAGAGTTCTGCCTCTGCCTAAACGAAAATCAATCAAATATCAAGAGAAAAATTTTCCTAAAAGACTAACCAAAATGATAATAAAGCATGGAACGTGTAAAAATCAGCCAACTGACTGGAACTGATCAAGAATGTTTGATATATTTACGATTGGAGATGCAACAAACAATTTGGCATTATTAAGGGAAATTGATAGCATGTTTCCAACCTTCGAGGCTGATTTAAAAACATAGTAAATGCACACAGAATGACACAGTAGATGAGAATTGAGAATGTGAATTAAGATGGGAAGATATTGAAAGTAAAAAAAGAAAAGAAGTCCTCTTAACCTACTTGTGACATTCCATCGTGTCCCGAGCCAGCAATGCCGTCACCGACTGTACTTTTCTTGATCTCGTTGCCATCCAATTCATATGTAATCGGCAAAAGTAATGGAGGTTGGTGATCAGGCCTACAGGATCTCAGAAATTTTGCACCTTCTTGACTCACACTGGTATATCGAAAAGTATTCCATCAGTTTCAAGATAAGAAGTCCACAAGCGGGAAACTATATTCTATGGGTGACAAAAGAGAACCCTAGTGGTTGACAAGCCGATCCTCAGAATATATGAGAGAAGGGTATAAGAAACATGTTATACATTTATAGTTATGAAGAAGGAACTAAGTTTAGCAATGTACCTGACAGTTCTATAGGTATCTTTTACGGTCTCAACCAAGTAACCTGCATCAAATTGTATAATAGGTAGTTACTAATGGACGTTATTTCCCAAAAGAAGATTTTATTACTGAAACTTGTAGATGCACAAAAAAGCCCAAGCCTAGTAAGCCACAGCCCAGGCCCAGGCACGCCCTTAAAGCCCAATCAGGTCAACTTTTTTCCAAGGACGGGTTAATCCCCAAAAAGCCCGGCCTGAAAAGGCCCGATTGGGCCCTCTTTCAACCACAAAGCCCAGGATGGGCCCAAAAAAGCCCAAGCCCGTCCCGACCTAAGCCATAGCCCAGGCGCAGGTGCGGCCTTAGAGCCCAATCAGGCCAGCTTTTTTTTCAAGGACCGGTTAATTCCGAAAAACCCAGCCTGAAAAGGCCCCATCGGGTCCTCTTTCAAGTTTCAACCACAGTCGGGCCAGGCCCAAAGAAGCCCGTGCTTTTTTTTTGCTCACAGAGCAAATAGGTCTCGCCATGGCAATTTAGAGTAAATTCTAGTACAAAGAATTTGTTGCATACCAAAAGAAATTAGTTGAAACCCTAGCATCTTCCACCAATTTGCTGAAAATTCTTTCCCAAGTCCATGGTATGGGAGATTGTCGAACTGGTTTTCAGTAATCTTTTTGGCCTGCGAGCCACAAGGACAATCATTAAGACTTCAACTGATCGAGTTTACGGATACTTTTGCTATCAAGTAAAACTACATCACAGCAAAAACAAACAGGTAGCAAATTATTTGGTAACAAATAAAGAGCAAATCAGAATTAGTGCTAATTATTTCTAGATGAGGCAGCTCAATCAAGGCTTGGAGAATGGACAAAATATATATTATTATTATTTTTTATTTTTTTTGGGAGGGGGGATCTTAAATACCTAAACCGAACAAACCCGGTATAACCAATTCAAAGGTGGGGTCTTGGGAGGGTAAGATGCATGCAGACCTGACTTCTACCCCCAAGAATAGAGCGGCTGTTTCCATAAAGATCCCCGGCCATTTGAATACCTCACTAGACTATATAACTAAGATCAGCACGATTAGGTGCTGTGAGATCGTAACTTATAAATCAAGAGCTCATACAAAGTACTCCTGCTAATAATGCTTCATCCAACTGCAATCAATATGCAGGGTTGGGTTCCGGTGAGGATGAAAATTATAGTGAGAAGGATAAGAAGGGATCTCCACCCTTGGATCGAACCTAATTGAAGAGAACCACTAGATCAACACTAATGATATACACTGGATCAATTCCCTTCTAAAGCGCAACTCATCGGTTGTTTTGGGATTAAAAGTGATCAAGAGTCCAAATCCCTTCTTACACTTCTCACCTTAACTCTTATTCTCACACGATCTTCGTCCCAATATGCATGTTTATTTGATCCTTGAATAAGTTAAATGACTTTAGAAGTAAAATCTTACACGAGAACCTCGAAGAACATCTATAGGCAAGTTAAGGCCCCAGTAACCACCACAAGATTGGATGCAACCCATCAGCAGAAATGCTTCTCTAGAAATATCACTCTCCTCCTTAGAATCGGTGCAATTATCACAATTTCCTGTAAAGAAAAGGACTTGTTCAATAATGATTCAAAATTTCAAATAAACCATCCATGAATAAACACTCCATCCTTTTGTGCTAAGAAATTGAAGTTAACAAGTAGAAACACAAAACAATGATAATACACATTCAATATAAAGATTATCCGGAAAAACTACATGACCATGCAGGATATGCCAATCAACCAGTAGTCCGCTAACTTACATTTACTTTTTGTAATTCTTTTACAACGTGAAAAAGGGAACGGAACCCCAGGAAAAATATTTCTTTTATATTTGGTTCTTGCAACAAGGTATTTCCTCGGGATGACATTACATCATCTACATGGAGAAATGAGCTCAATAGCATCAAACATGTAAAGAAGATCAATCAAATATAGGTCCCACAGATTAGATACTGCAGCAATTTAGGAGTCATTAGAGCTGAAAAGCTCTATACATTCATTATCCAAAATTAAAAAAAGCACCATACCCTTTATGCGGCAAGGTACAAGAATGAAGCCATGTTGAAGATACAAAACTATGTCTATATTGGGCTATTTGTTTCTTGCAAGTTGTAACAAGAAAATGTTTTCTTGCATCTACAACGGAACACGATGAAGAATCAGATTTAAAAACTGGATTTGGATCAATAAATAATAGCCCCCACATGCCTAAATTTAATCTTGTTCCAGGACTAAACTTATGATTAAAATGGAAACAGAAAAATTATGAGTGCAATTCTCCTACTAGAAAAAGAACGATATTATTCCTCACCACATTTATTGGATGCAAATGTTTCCCCAAAGTACTCCAGCAATAATTTTCTTCTGCAAGTTGTCTTCATGCAATATCGTTGAGCAGCCATGAATGAATCCATAATAGCTTTCTTCTGGTTTGCCTGGTCAGTTAAGCCAATAATACACTAATAAACCGAACCAAGCTTAATGCTTAACCAGATTCATAATGAAAAATTAATGGCCTCCAAACAAGACAAGCATAAATGATTTTGCCAAAAAAAAATTGACATACTGAGCTTGCTTCTCCACAATAGAATTCAGCTTTTCCAAAGTCGCTTCTTGAAAAGTAGAGCCAGCAATCAGAAGCGATACCGTCTCGACCACATCGTCCACTTTCTTGATAATAGGATTCCAAACTCTTGGGACATCCATAGTGGATAACGTGTCTTATGTCTGGCTTGTCAATACCCATTCCAAAAGCAATAGTTGCAACCATGACCTGGAGCTCGTCCCTTATAAAAGATCTAGCAACAAGAGGATACACAAAATACATGATTGTTGAAACATCAAACATCCATGACTAATTGAAAGAAAAATCAAGTTCAGGAAAATCCCAAACCTGTGTGACTCTTCACGGGCCTTGTTAGACATTTGACCATGATACATTCCAGCCTTGATTCCGACCTCACAAATTGATTTGGTAATCTAAGGGATCCAGAAAGATGGGAATGAATAAAATAATGAGAAGACATCTAATCAATAACGATTCTAAGCAAATCAAGAACCAAGAGTGTCCCCCCCAAGATATATATAAACACAAAAGCTTGAGATATAAATGATTTTGTTATGTGCTATGTAGGAGAAGAATCACAATCAAATTATTTTTCTTGGTTAAATAAGTATAAAAAAAAAGATAATTATGTCATGCTATGTAATGATAGAAATTAGATGCATCCTCATGCCTTCTTAGTAAAGGTTTCTTTTCATTGGTTAAGTTGGTACCAAGAAAACAGATAAGCTATCTCTGAGATAGTAGTATCTAGACTTCTGCACTTTCCATTGTCTAATTGTTTATTATAGTAAAGAATAGTAAAACTCCTCGTAACATAAAGTCATAAAGATATTATTTATAGGACCTTTTTGTAACACAATTGAAACCAACTATTCGGACACTTGATAGGACCAGGTTTCATCTTAAAGGTTATGTATAAAAGAGAGAGGGATATAGTAAGCTAGCACTAATCTGCTGAAAAGTTCTTCCCCTTCCCATCTTTATAAAAAGAAAGAAAAATTAAAATCAACTACAAGAGACACAAAGTGTGAAGCATGAATAAGAGGTTAACGGTATATCAAATCTGACCTCTTGGACATCTTTGATGGTGGTACAGTATACAATAGTTGATCCAGCATTTGCTATATATTTAGAAATTTGTGCCACTAGCTCATCCACAAATGAAGACCCACGGTTAATAGATTTCACACCATAGAAGAGGTTTTTACGATCGAATGATCCAATAGCGACATGAGGGTCTTTCATCCTAAGTGAATCAATTATATCACTTCGAACCCTGGAATAGCAAAAGAATCACCATCAATATCACATGCATTTCTCTCTTGCACAATTTATTGAATCTACAATACATAAATGGAAGTTTCCACAAATAACCCTTCATAGGGAATCCAAACATGGAGACTTTGGCGGTTTGGCCCACATAGAAACTCAATGCACACCGCATAGATACATATACATAGAAGTGTAGGATAAATTTAAGGTGGCACTATATATAGAGAAGCTTCCATACAAATATAGCAGCCTAAAAGTCGAATCAATTTGCATAAAACATACTTTTCTGTAGCTGTTGCTGTCAATCCAACAAATGGAACATCTAACAGAACATCTCGCAGCTTGTATAACTGTTTGTACTCCACCCTGAAAAGCAGATGATTAATTAGAAGTAATGGTAAAAGCAAAGTTCAAAGAATAGGGGATATACAAATGAGAATGACTATATATGGAGCGGTGTGTGTGTGTATATATATATACATATATAGGTCTGAATGCTTATTACTTATCCAGGGTTGAGTAATCTATAAGTTGGATCCATGAACCCTAATAAGCTATCCAGCATCCATGTGTTTGACATCAGTTGATTATCTGGAACTTATATAGGAATTGACCTGAATAGAGGTTTATAATACCTCACAAAAATCTGAAAGGTTGCTAATATTTAGTATTGAACCTTCTATCCACACTACTCTTCCAGTTTAGAGCCACTCGCAAATCTGTACAAGCATCAAGACCCCTAGAGCAGTTGCCCGGACTTTAACCTAATTGATTTCTACCAAAGTAGACTACTCTATTTAAGCTTGCTGAATCTAGTAAATGAACAAGATATAAATCAAAAGTTATAAATCACATTCTAACTTAGAAGTAAAAGACAATAAAGGATAAGAAGAAACCAAAATATAAGAAAAATCATGCAAAGTTTCCCTTTTAACCAAAGATCCGTGGGAGAGAACAGAGTTTTATACAGAGTAGTAACATGGGATAAAATTTACATTAAGTGAAAGGTTAAGAACCAGCATGTTACTATTTACTGAAAAACATAATTCCCTATAATATGTTAGAAAACGAGATACAATAATAACCTGGAAACCCAGAATATGATCTTATAGTCCCATTATCGATGTAATCTAAACCCATGGCCAGTAAATTGCACATCTAGATCATAGCAATATACCCATTATATTTTGTTGTGCAAATGAATTAATATGGTGTTGGTGATAAGACCCATATGTTCTATAAGCAACAAGCATAATGAAGACAAAGCATATATATATATATATATATATATCAGGAAACCAACCGAAAATCATGGCCCCACTCCGAGATGCAGTGTGCTTCATCAACTGCCACTAGACAAATTCCTGTGGTAAGCAACCTCGACCAGAAGCTGCATCATGGTAACAACAGCTCAACATAATATCTTTATTATTTGTTATGGTGCTCACTATGGCATATCATATCATCACAATAACTGAAGCTAATCCAACAAAGTACAAACCACACACAAAGTTGCAGTGGGCAATGGAACCCACACAAAAAGTGATGACACATCATCACACTAACAAAAACCCATTCTAATTGGCATCAATGAAGCCTTATTACTCCATGCAGTTAATGTTCAATAGTATAAAAAATTTCAGAAACTTGCGTCAACAATGACATGATAGCATAAAGACATGAAAAAGGTATCTCCAGAAGTGTTCAAAGGCAGCTTGTGTACACAGCTAACACCAAAGAGCAACGGCAAGTCCGCAACCGACACATTTAAGTGACAAGTACCTCAAAAAGATAACCAATCCCGTAAAGAAGTTTTTGAACATGAAGATTACATCTTTCAACACCGATTTCAACCGAGCTTATAACACAACCAAAAAGTTAGAATAAAACATCAACCAGAACCAGTTAAGCACGTATTAATATATTCCCCACACCATTCTTGCAATAAGCCATCAAACTATCATCACATAAGCAATATCGGTAGATGCTGGAGATCAATGAGGCAGTATTTTCAAGTACCTAAAAGGTTGTCAGAAGAGTGTTCTCCTAACTGTAGCAAGATAGACCTACTATGAGGGACCAGCATATATGCTAAGATCATCTTCTGATGACATTTTGATATAATGTGGAGCAAACAAGGAAAGCACGACTTGGATTCATCAGTTTCCAAGACCAAACAGATGCTATTATGTTAAGTCACCAATTCAACTAGATGATTAAGCTTTAATGAGAAGACACCAAAAAGATAATCCAATAATCCATGTTTTTGAACCTTGTAACCCTTCAATCAAAATCTCAGGTTTTTACACTGATAAAAGTTTGAACAAATTACTGACGAGCGTGACAATCATTACCTGTTGGGAACAAAACATGCCTTCTCTGGAGTCATATACAGAATGTCATATTCACCATTTTCAGCATTCCTTTGTGCACTTGAGTTGGTCTGGGCAGTAGAAAGATGTTCAGCTTTAATACCCCTCTGTTTTAAAGCCATCACCTATAAACAAACACCATATGTATTATCATGTGCTTATCCGCTAGAATTCAGCTACGGAAGAAGATTAAAAAAAAGAAATACCTGATCTTGCATCAAAGAAATAAGCGGGCTTATAACTATAGCAGTCTTTTTTGCAACTAACGGAGGGACCTGATAGCTTGGTTAAATGAACAAAAAACGAATCAGTTGCAAAATATTAAGCACAAATAAATCAACAGTTTCATGTGAACAGTTATGATTTTACACGCTGCTGGTGCCTGGTATTATTCCAAACATTATGTAGCCACTTATAAAGTTATAAGTCTATAACTTCTTCAACGCTTCTTTCATTCCAAAAGACATGAGCCATATTCCGACTTTAGATATTAAAGGGGTACTTTCCAGCTTCAAATTCGATATGAATCTTAAACTCAAATTTGCTTGTTTCATCAAACTTTATAACAAATATGATAAAAGAACAATGTTCGACTTCGATTTGTAACAAAATCAAAAGATAATTTGCATTTGAAAAATTCTAGATTTAGCATCAGTATTCACAATGTACCTTCTTTGAGAGACTATGTAAAGTTAAGCATACTCTGATAGAAAGGGCATCCCCCAATCATATACAAAAAACCATCACCTGTCTCGAAAACTGTATGATTGCTAAAGGTTCTAGGGAACTACTTAAATTTAGCCATACCTATCCTTACTATATCACAAATCAACTAATTCGTTTACAGTAGACATGCTATTCCCAAACACCAACGAATGTATGTATCAAAATACAGCTTTTCTCGAATGTGAAGCAAAACAAAACAGATAGTCAATTTTACCATAAAGACTTGCCGCTACCGGTAGCCATAACAACCAAGCTATCTCTTCCCTCCAAAATCTTCTCGATTATCTCCTTCTGATACGGTCGAAATGTCGAAAACCCAAAATATTCCTGTTTTACCATATACATCAAACATAAAACGTCACATGAATAAGTGAGGGTGTTATCTCTGACATATGAACTTTGCAATAACGAAATCGGAAAAGGGAGGTTTTAGGGTTTTCGCGTAGCAAAAACAATGTAAGTAATCGAAAGAGAAGGTGGAAGTTACCTTGAGAGTGGACTCCATTTTCATTGTTTTCCTCAATCGAAAGGAATGACGGTTGGATCGAATTGGAACGAAGAACTGAACTCCAGAAGCCTTCTATGTGCTAAAAAAAACTCGAGGTTGCTGCTCGTAACTAGGTGGGGTTTTCGCGCCATTTGATGGACGCATTTTGTTTTTTGTTTTTATTTTTTTAATATCAAAATGCGAGTTCAATATTGTAAAATTTCAATATTCTATATATATTTTTTTTTTACCGATTTCGGTGATAGACATGAAATCACGTGAGAAGTGAAGTTAAGTTGATAAATATAAGAAGTAAGAATAGATTTTGACCTTGATTATTTTTAATTTCAAACTCACTCATAAATCTGTTGGTGATTTTAGTGTCACCTGGTTCATTTTATGTGATTGGAAATAACATGATGTCCGAATGAGTTTTCTACTCTAATCTAATTCAAGTTAGATGGTGCAGAGTGCACGCTTGTTGTAAGACGAGTATGAATCCGGTAACGACGAAATGACGGCGGTCAAGGGGCAGAGCCCCTGGCAATGGTCGAGGGACAGCATCCCCGCGGGATTGGGGGCAGCGCCCCAAAAGCTCTTCAGAATGACGTGGAGTATAGTGGAAAACTTGATCATAAATAGGGTTCAGAAGATAGCTTGTACAAAAGCTCTGTATTGCTTATATATAAGCTCTGTAGGGGGATTTAGAAGACAGCTTATACAAAAGCTTCTGTATGAACGACCAGGAACTCTGTATGGCTTGTACTAAGCTCTGGTATGGTCTTCTGGACTTGGGTTAACTGCATGAAAGACCGGAAGTTCTGAATGGTATATTCAAAATATATACAGTGCAACAAATTGGTACGGTGACACTTTTCACGTTCCTATAAATTTTTACACTATGGCGGATAAACGAAATGGTGGCCCATGATAGTGTATCCAATACACACAATTCGTCCATGTCCCTGTAGTCATGTCATTAAATGCTACAATACCAGCATACAAGATAGAAAATTTAAAACTTTCAAACATTTTGATCCATTCTGTCAATTTTGTTACAAGCAACATCATACAAATGTTTATATTTGCTCCTCATCGGCTTAACGACTTTCAGGACCCATTAATGTTCTAAAAGCTAAAACTACATTTATATGGTGCTAATCCTTGTAACATTAATGAAGGGATGTAACAATGCATTAGTTGGACTATATATATACACGTAAACTTGAGCATCGAGGATGATTTGTTCAAAGTAAGACATTTGAATCCCATGAATTTGAGTAGGCTCACTTGCCCTGTTCCTTTGTATATGCGTCCGCCATTGCTTTGAAGTTTGAACCCCGAATTAGCAAGATTGTTGAGCATTTGGACATGGTTGCAAATTGGCATAGATGGTTTTATGATCTCGCATTTGTTGATCTTAGACTCTCATGGACCATTATTCTATTATTAACCGAAGTTGCACATAAATAAATATTCGTCGTACAATCTTTTTTTTCCATAAAAAAATTGGACATAAACATATATTTTATTACTTTATGGTGTAAATAATGTTTCATTTGAGATATACTTCAATTTATCAAGCTCACGCTCTTCAAACCAAACATTGGTTAGTTGCAAGTGTATTACATATGATATCTTTATTCACAAATGACAAAACAATAAAATTAAACTCATGTGCTAATTAAGTTCGGTCGACTGGATGTCTAGATCAACAAACTATTGACATTGTAAAATATCTAAAATAACCGCTCATTGTTTAACATTGTATAAACAATTAGAATTATATTTGAAATATAGATGTAACAAAACAAAGGGCATAAACTATAGTTTTAAAAGGCAAACATCATGGTTAATTGGGGGTTGTCGAACAATTATCAAGCAATAAATTAGATTGGTTATCCTCGATGCCACTCGATGCAATACCCAAAGGCCATCACACATCATCTATCACCTTTGGATTATCATATTAAATATGAATATCGATTCATAGGCATAGGAACGTATGAGAATAAGAGTCAAGGTGAGAAGCGTAAAAAAAGATTTGAACCCTTGATCATTTTTAATCTCATACTCACCTACAAATTGCGCTTTAGAAGGGAGTTGATCTGCTACATCTCGGTACATCTCATCCTAACGTGCATCTAATGGTGGATATCCCTTATTAGGCATGAGAATCGACCCTCGACTCGTAGGGGAACCGGGTTCCCCCGCCCCGGGATGTGATCTTTTTCTCCGGTGGGGATGGGGATCGAGATTCCCGCCCCATTTCCATGCCTATCTCTTCTTACACTTTTCATCTGAACCCAACACTTGATCCATAAAACTCACTGAATGGAGGAGTATGAAGAAAAACGGATAAACTCCCTCTTCAAATGGTTATTGTTGGTTAGGAATGTGCGGAAAATAACAATTTCATGGAAAATAAATTGTAAAAACAAATGAAAAAAGTATGCTCGTAATAAAATTCGTAAACATAACTTACCAAGAAGTTTAGTGGAACATATTTTTGATAAATCGGGCATTTTAGTTACTAAATTATTTCCAATAGACCAAAATACTATTAAAAATAACTAAAACCTATTGTATATGCCGTATAGCTCAACTGACAAAAGGACTATACGAAATTGTACAAATACAAGACAAGTCTCAGGTTTGATCCCAGACCCTTACTAGCCTCAACCGCTAACTAAGTCAAAAATACCCCCTTACATTAAAGTCGGGCTTCGTATAGGGTCGGTTGGAGTTGTAAGTTTTCAACTTTTTGATGCAAAAAAAAAGAAAAAAAGTACAAGTTATTAAAACAAAGCAAAGAATAGGGACTAAACTGTAAAACAGTGAAAGACGAGGGACGTTGCAATATATTTTGTCAGAGCGAGAAGTAGATAAGGTGTTACGATCGTCTTCTCGTCTTCTACCTCCATTAACTGTTTCTAATCCAAAAGAGAAAATTATGAGTCTGATGAAATCTCTGGGTGCTTCGGCGGTGGTGAACTTGCCCACCGCCGCCATCACCACCACCACCACCACCACCCAACTCCACCACCATACACATTCCTTCCCATTTTTGTCATTGCCACATCATTTTCCCAGGCTAAACTCCACCACCACCAGCATCAACTGGAGAACAACCACCTCCGTCAGGACAGCTGTCGCCGCCGTCGATTCCTCCGACACCGTTGAAAAGGTCAGTTTTCGTTACTAATATGAGTATTCTAATGGATTATGGAACAGTTGCCGTATTTGAATTGCAGTTTCGTAATCGATAAACTTAGATAACATAATGGAACCTGTGAATGATCATTAGGGAAATGTGGTTAGGATAACATTTAAGTTATTTGTCATTTGCTTAATTGGTTGAGACTTGTTGATAGCCTTAGTGTAGTTTTGGGGTTTCAGTCTCCGTGTTGGATTACAATTCCTTTTTGCCAGTTAGGTGGGCACTGGGCAGTACACCTGAGTTATCTCGCAGATAATGTTAGGGTTAGGGCAGCTTAATGAGACCCACAACTTATTCAATCGTATAGTTTGGCGGTGGCTTAATGATATTGAAATTGACTTATTCACTAAGCTTCTAGGGGTAGCTTTACGCAGAAAACCAAGTTTTTTCCAATCCTGCCACTCCCAATTAAAAAACAAGCTCTTCTATTCATGAAAAAACCCTCCCAAACAAAAATCTTCCAGGTCTATAGGCACTTTTATCCATACAGGACTGAATGGAAAACCAACCAAACAGGCCCTAAGTCATGTATAGCTGACTGAATAAGCTGTGAGTCTCATTAAAATCATTAAGGTTACAGATCCTTTGCATGAGCTCTAGTTTCTTTGCTTGTTTATTGTTCGATGTATTAACAATGGTATATTATAGGTTAATTTATATACCCACGACAAATACACATGTCCTGTAAGGACTAACAACAAGCATAAAGTAGCTTATTTTTTGAGCTTATTGAAAATGTTCCATCTGGTTTGTCAAATGCTAGCTTTTTGAACCACTACTTGAAGTAGTGTTTTAATAAGTCCTAGGGGTCTTTTCAATTGTTTTTTTTCCTTCCAATTATGTCCCTTTTATTTTTTCCAATTAAATTTTAAATATGTCATTCTAGTTGATTTTACATTCTCATCTAGTTAGACCGGTTTATCAACTACTTTTTAGCAAACATAGTTAGTTTGTCGACTAACAACTAACTTATCTAGTTATCTTATCAACTAACAACTAGCTTATGAGCCGGTTTTCCAAACATAGCCTAAATCTTTATTTCTTTTTTTTGTGCATCCTTGTTTTGTTTGACAATTTAGGACATGTTTTCACTTATTTATCCGCTCGTCTAAAGCTGTGATGACACAACTAGTTTATTAGTATTTCAAGACAATTCGAAGCTACATGTGTGTGGCATTGTTGTCTCTATGGTTTGAATATAAGACGAAGAAACAAATTTAAAAGACACAAAAGGATCACCTGAAACTCAAACAAAACCCTACTATGAGTCTCTATACCGACAAAATCAGGGCAACTAAAGAAAAAATAATATTTATGGGGCATTTACTTCATTAGCAAATGATTTGCCTTTATTTTTCACATAAACAACCGCTCTACTTTTTGGGGTACATGATAGGTCTGCATACACCCTATTCTATGACCCCACTTCTGGGTGGGATATATTGGGTTCGATTGGTTATTTGCCTCTCAAGGTCATCGGAAAATATTATTTTTAGCATAACACACACACCATCTTGCAAAATGCAGGAAAAAGAGAGTAGCAAGACATACCATTTTGTGGTTGCGAATGCAAAATTTATGTTGGATGAAGAAGAACACTTTCAAGAGCAGTTGTTTGAAAGGGTCCGTCTTTTCAAAGAGCGAAACATGGAGCAGGATTTTTGGCTCGTGATCGAACCCAAGTTTTTAGACAAGTTTCCGAACATTACCAAGAGACTCAAGAGACCCGCGGTTGCGTTGGTTTCCACCAACGGAACATGGATCAAGTAAGCCCACCATCACATTACACTTTGAAAAATAACCAATATTTCTGCTAAACTTTTTGAAATTTCCCTTTTGGTCTTTATCTTTTTTTTTAAGTATATAATATTTATTTACGGGAAATGCAAGAAATAAACTCACACACCCTCCTCACCTTTGGTGAGGTTTGAACCCCTGACCAGCCAAAGGCCCTTTGATATCTTTTGGTCTTTACCTTCAATGCTGAAAAGTAACGATTGATTTCTTTTCCCGCCTCCAAAGTGTTTGGTTTGGTGTTATATATATAATATAAGAAACAAAATGAATTCTCAAAATTCAAATGTAATAGCCCTTGGGTGTGTAGCTCGGTTGGCAAAGGGGCGGAACAATTTTTCTCAAATACACAACAGGTTCAATCCTGTGGGAGACGGGCTTGAACCCTCCGCCAACCTCAGCCCTGAAATGCCTCCTCACATGTGGTTAATAGGGGGCGGGTTTCCGTGTTGATGGGGGCAGATCGGGGTTGCCAATAATCAACCTTTTGCTCAAAAGATTCAAATGTAATATCATTTACTTGCAAACATTAGACCTCTGGTAGGAGTTCTTGGAGACAAAGACTAGGGTAGACAGGGGTGTTTGTTTACCTCTTAACAGTTCCATTAAGAGGCAGCCTCTGAATCGGTCAGAGTTGAATCATGTTCTGCAAAAAATAAGTCTGCCTCTTAATGGTTCCAAAACCCAATGAATCATTTTGTATCCTGGACCTCCCTTAACCATCAAGAGCCCTAATTACATCCTAAACAATTACCAAACAATTATATTTCATTTTGCACTATATCATAAGAGCCACTTATTTCATTCATTCTGCACCAAACCATTCAGCAACTGCCAAACAATCCTACGGATAGTGTACTACATCTTTTAATTTTATCTCTCTTCTTTACCTTAACATATGATGTACTACATCTTTTAATTTTATATCTAAAATGATATAAACAGGTTCATGAAGTTGAGACTAGATCGAGTTTTGTTAGAAAGCTTTGAAGCCGAAAGTGTTGAAGAAGCATTGGCATCAAATCCCGTTGATATAAAGTTTGAGAAACCAGATAAATGGGTCGCCCCATACCCTAAGTACGAGTCCGGTTGGTGGGAGTCGTTTTTGCTGCCAACCAACGCTCAGAACCAACAACCATGATTTATTTTTTTATATGTATAATCGAAATCTAGAGCTCATATGATGCCTAAAGGTGTCTAAATGATGGTTGTAGGATTAAGTAAGTAGGAAGGTGTGTGTATGTTTGAGGTTATAAAAATGTTGTATGTACCATGGGCAAGTTTAAAACTCTGAGTTGAATTTATTGTTTTTGAATATAATTCTTTTTGTCTATCTTATTTTTTTTGACCTGTTTTGTATGAGATTTACTGGGTTTGTTATTTGGTATGATTTTTGGTTTTCTGTTCTCTTTCCCAATTTATTTTTTCTCAACGGACATGTTGGATAGGAGGTTAAAGTATATTTTATTTTTCTTACTTCACCAATCGCCTGTTAACAATTTGTTTATCATTTTACATTTTAAGATCCCGTTTGATTTGTAGGATAGGATTGATGGGATTTTGAAATCGAATTTCATATGTTTGGCTTGAAATATTTGATTTTGGATTTCAAATCAATGGAATCCCATAATTATAGGATTTTGAAATTTTATAGTATGGATGGTATTTTATATGATTTATATATAATAATGTTTTAAAATATGTTAACAAGATATGGTTTTTTATAATAATAAATTAATAAAAAAGATAATTTAATTATTTTTATAAATAATTAAATTCAATTTTATTCCAAATTTTATAAACCAAAAATTCTAAATTTGGAGTCCCTCCATTTCAAATGCTTTCACAACATTCAAATTGCTCAAATTTATTCCACATTCTATAAGGTTTTGTATAATTTTTCTAAAATAATCTATAAATTATTTTTGATAAGAAAATAATTTATCCAAGATTTATTACGAAGGATTTACTCTGTCTGATTCTCAATAAAAAAATGTAGTTTATTATTTTTAGAATAATATACTAATTTTTTAATACGATGATTATGAAGGATCTTAGAGCATCTCCAACAGCTATTATCATTATTGCAAATAACTGTTAAAATATTAAATATATTAATTACCAATGAAAAAATCTACGTAGCATCTTTAATATTTTTTAAAATTCAAGAGAGTGTACTTTTTTTTGAAAATTTTCAACGAGAAATATTTATTGTTAGTCAATAAATTTCTTTTAAAATTAAATATGTAAAAAAAAATAATATTTTATTAAATAAATAAAATATTTTAATAATTTACTTGTAATCTTTGACCAATAAAATTGTTAAAGTTGATGTAATTTCTTTTCGAAAATCTTAAATTTTAATTTCATTTTCAAAATATGTTAGAAATACTCGTAGGCTATTTTTGACAAAAGTAACTTATAAGGTACCTTATGACTTATAAGAGCATTTCCAATAATTTCCCTATAATTTCTTCAAAATGAAGAACCAAATAACAAAATCTCTAAAAAAAATTGCATTCATTTCCAACAAATTCCCTATAATTTCTCCAAAATAATATTAAAATATTGCATCATCTATTAAAATACTATTTCTCTTATTAAATATTTACTTTTCAAACTTTTCTATTGGTCAATTCATTTTGTAATCATTTTTGGAGTTAACTTCATATTTGGAGAAAAACTCACTCTCTCTCTCTCTCCTAATTTCTCCATTTTGAAGAAAATTTTGGGGAAGCTATTGGAGCAAAATTTTTGTCCAAAATCCCCATATTCCCTTTTTTCTCCATTTTAGGGAAGCTCTTGGAGATGCTCTAAGATAGCTTATTAAAACCTTACTTTTAATTAACTTATCAATAAGATATCTTATACTTTATAGACTAAAAACAAAGTACCTTATGGTCATCTAAACAATTACACTAAAAATAAGGTACTTTATAAGGTGACTTATAAATCATCTTATTTTTGTCAAACAATTTCTTAATTTTTTTGTTTTTGTAATTTCTTTAATTTGGTTTTATAATTTTCTTTTTTAGGCCCAATGAATAACATTATTTACAGGCCCATGGGCTTATGATGCAATGATGCAAACAAACACATCAATCAACGATGAATTGATCAGCTATTGACTTCATTGGACTTCTGACCAGAAACCTTAAACGCAGGTAGACGACGATGAAGAAAGCAAGCAAAGGGGGAAGAAGAAGAAGAAGGATCTAAAAAAAAAATTGAAGTTAAGAATTCAAAACTCAGAGGAAGTAGAAAAAAATGGATGCAGTAGCTGAAGGACTATGGGAATTGGCTGATTTGCACGAGAAGAATGGTGAAATTGCGAAATCAGTCAAGTGTCTTGAAGCCATTTGTCAAAGCACAGTATCGTTTCTTCCCGTTATCGAGGTCAAAACACGTCTTAGAATCGCTACGATGCTTCTCAAGCATTCTCATAACGTTAATCATGCGAAATCTCACCTTGAACGCTCCGTTAGTCAATTTCAATCCTTCTCCCCCCTTTTTTTCCGACATTTTTGTATGCATTGATTTATGTTTTTAGCTTGTTATATTTGGTGAAGTCATTTTTAGTTGTGATTTTGTGAAAATTTGAGAAGTTGATGAAGGTATGAAGGTTTTATTGAAGTGTGGTTTTGAGGTAATCAAGTTGGAATGGGGGCAACTCCCTTGTTTTTACACACATAAAATTTGATATGGCGCCCATTTGATCCCCTTATGTCCACTTAGGGGCTGTTTGGTTGGTTTTCCATCAAGTCCTGAATGGATAAAACTGTGTATGTGGATTAACCTGTCTGTATAGATTGAGAAGGTTTTTGTTTTGAATGGTTTTTTCATATATAGAATGAGCGTGTTCTTGAATTGCAACAGGCAGGTTTGGAAAAAAATTGGTAAAGCCACCCTCTAGAAGCTTAATGAATAAGCCACTTTCTATATTATTAAGTCACTACCAAACAGTCATGTATAGCTGACGGAATAAATTGTGAGTCCCATTAAGCTCATTAATCTGCTAACAAACATACCCTTAAATGGATAACAAAGTTGGTGTCTGAACATTTTTGTTGGATTTAGACAAGGGTTGAGTTAGGAAATTATATATGGTGAGATATTTACTAGATCAACCAACTGTTATTTAATAAATAATGCTATGTGAAAATTTATGGTCCACTTGGTCTGTTTTGTAGCATGTTGAGGTGTATTTTGGGCAGTAAAAGTAAGAGGGTTTTTAAATTATATAAATTGTGGTCAACTAAACAGAGTTATACTTGTTTTTGGCAGCAACTACTCTTGAAGTCGATCCCCTCATGCTTTGAGTTGAAGTGCAGAGCTTATAGCTTACTGAGCCAATGTTATCATGTTGTCGGAGCTGTCTCTTCTCAAAAACAGCTATTGAACAAGGGATTAGAACTTACTGCTACATTTGGAGATGGGTATGCAAGTTTCCTTCTGTGGACTTTACGTTTACCTTTCATTTTCTTGTTCATGTTCTTCTGCGTGCCAATTTCTAGGCATAATTTTTACCATCAATGCATGGTTACTGGTGTTGAATGACAAATCCTGTTGGACTTATATATATATATATATATATATTTGAAAGGGTATCCTAGGTATTTGGCTAGACTAATCCCTAACAATTTTAAGACTGCTAAAGCATGCAACCCTGAGATAAATCCCCAGTGGCCACAAGTTGTTTGCGCCTGGATTCGAACCTGGGGTAGATGGGTTATCTAGCCTCATCCCCCACAAGCCTTGACCAGTACGCCACAAACCTTGTGGTTTGGACTTATATTGTTCATTAGGGGGTTTGGAGTCAGGATCTATCTGTCAAGGATCTAATGGCAGAATCGGAATGGGAGGCGCCTTACAAAGAATTTAATATGCTTGTCTTTCGTAGCTCAAACTAAAAGTTACTTAATATTCTCTCATTCTCGAACGTTAAGAGCCAGTTAGATTATAATCTGTAGATAAAAAGGCTGAATTGGCGTCTTTTCATGTCATTTGTACAATTGGGATCTGCACTAACTGCTATTGTTGTTTATTGGAAGGTTTTCTGGGAAGTTATGGTCATGCAACTTCAATTCACAGCTTGCAAATGCTCTCATCATAGAAGGAGATTATCAGGGTTCAGTATCGGCTTTGGAGCATGGTTACGTTTGTGCAAGTGAGATGTACTATCCAGAGTTACAGGTTGTGTGTATTAATAAGTGCATAGTTCAAAATGGTGAATATGAATTCAGGATACCTGGCATTATATGATTGTATCTTTTATAACTTGACATTGCATTGTAGCCCTTCCAAAATGCAGAGGTGGTTGCCTCTTTGTTTTTTTACCCGGTTGATTTTTTTTACGGCATTGCGGTATTTCTTGTGTTGTTTATGCAAATCTAATCCTGTTTGTTGTGCTTGTGGACAGATGTTTTTTGCAACTTCAGTACTGCATGTACACCTCATGCAATGGGAAGACGGAAGCTTAGTTGAAGGTGCTGTAAGTAGATGCAATGATGTTTGGGAGTCCATTGATCCAGACAAAGTAAGTCTATTTTTCTCTTACTTTAAGATGTCCTCTGACGAGTAGACTTCACATGAAGTTCCAGATTAGTTGCATCAATATTTTAATATAGTAATGATACTAAGAGGCTGTTTGGTTGATTTTCCATTAAGTCGTGTATGGATAAAGTTGTCGTTGTGTATTTATCTGTCTGTATAGATTGTGAAGGTTTTTGTTTAGGAGGGTTTTTTCATAGATGAAATGAGCGCGCTTTTTAGTTGGGAATGACAAGTATAGAAAAAACTTGTCTTTCTGCATAAAGCTACCCCTTAATAGTGTCCTGAATAAGCTACTTTCTATATCATTAAGCCGCTGCTGAACAGTCATGTATAGCTGACCAAATAAGTTGTGAGTCCCATTAAGCTCGTTAAGCTTGTTAAGCTGCTAATGAACAGGCCCTAATACCCTGATATCAAGTGTGTATCATAATTAAGATTAGAAGTCTTTTGGCCATAACACTTCATTCTCTGTGAGCCATTGCCTGTTACAACTTATGAACCATGACGCTTAACCGATTTCATCCATTTCTTTCCCTTTCTTCTGGGTCTGCAGGTTATGAATTTGATATGAATTTGCTATTGATTTATCACCAAGGGTTTTTAATTTTCACTACTAGTTATAAAAGCTACTGGAGGTATAAAAACAAGTAAAAAAAGATGACTAACTGTAGCATTTCCCCAACTTCATTGGGTTTCGAAAGTCATTGCAACTTTATTTTTTCGCAGATGATGGAAGAATTCCTAAATTAACTGAACTTCTAGTAATGGTGAAACTAATTGCTCCTAATTCGTTATTGTTGTTGATTTAGTTCAATATTTATGGTATTTAGTTAGTTGATGATGTACTTCTACTTTCTGTTTGAGTTTGTCTGAATTCTGAAGAGTGCCATGAAGTGCCAAATTGTAACAATACTCGATGAATAAGTATTTGATCGGCTATATGCTACAGAACTTTTCCATAATACACTTTCAAGTGCTTAACTGTTAGTCTGTTGTAGATTATTTTGTATTTGGTACTATGCTAGTATGCTGGTTGTGTTGCTAGTTAACTATATACATACATTTGTAGGGGCGGGTTCAAATTAGAACTCAAATTTGGTTGTGAACATGAGGACAAAGGAGAGCGCGACACGTGTCATATTCGGACTGAATAATGAAGGGAAATATTCAGACTGAATGTAGTGTTATTCAGTCTGAATGTAGTATTATTCAGTCTGAATATAGTATTATTCGGTCTGAATGTAGTGTTATTCAGTCTGAATAATGTATGAACTTCACCTTCATTATTCACTCTGAATGCCCTTCATTATTCAGACTGAATGGGACACATGTCGTGCTCTCCTTTGTCCTCATGTTTGCAACCAAATTTGAGTTTGCATTTGAACTTTCCTCTACATTTGTATTGGGTGTTGATATCTAAGTTCATATGTTCTTTTTAAAGATCTTCCTCCCAATTCAAATTTATTCCACTATCATGACTCCTACTTTTGTGGAACTGTAGAGACAGCAATGCCTTGGTTTATTCTTTTACAATGAGTTACTCCACATATTCTATCTACTACGTATATGTGACTACAAGAATGCTGGTCAACATGTCGACAAATTAGATGCTGCCATGAAGACCGACTCAGAAAAGATGCAACATGTTCGAGAGCTCGCTAAAGAACTCAATATAGTAAATGAAGGCCTTTCACAACCTGATCTACCCCATAGAGATAGGGCTACACTTAGTTCAAGAAGAAATATACTTGAAGAAGAGATTAGTAATTTTATTGGACCAAGTTCGATAGGCCAAGAAGCTTTGGAACCTGCATACTTTGGTAATGTGAAACGAGAATTTGGCGAGAAGCTTGAGTTGGCACCTCCTCCTATTGATGGGGAGTGGCTACCAAGAAGTGCTGTATATTCGCTTGTCGATCTTATGGTTGTTGTTTTTGGTCGCCCAAAGGGACTCTTTAAAGAGTGTGGAAAGAGAATTCAATCCGGACTAAATACTATCCAAGGTTGGTCTTTCTTGCTCATTTCATCACTGTGAATTCTTGAATGTTTGTTTAGCCGATCTTGATTTCTTGTTACCTAAAGATTTTTATGGTTTTTATGCCTCTATGTTGTAAGCAATGTTAGTGAAACTCCTTACCGCTAACCCCTCATAAATATGGGATAGTTGTCGCTTGTTCCTAAAAAGATTGATATATATATTCATGCTATGTCTCTTATCTGTTTAAATTTATGTTTTATATGTAACATCCTTTGAGAAAAAAAAGGAGTGTCTATAATCTTATTGTATTTCTTTTATAAGGAACCAAAAATTTAGAATATACAAAATATTAAATACATAAAGAAGTGTTCTTTCTTTATCTTTGGCATTGGACTATTTTACAAATTATCCTTCTCTGGCATCACCAGCTTTGGAAACTGAGTAAGTTACGTGTTACATGCAGCGGAGCTGGTGAAATATGGAATAGCTGATGGTGCAACAGGTAAGCCTTCTGTTCAGAAGTCTAATGTAAACTGTAAAGTAATCATTAAGAGATCTTTATTTATACCATTCCTTTTGCAGTGACTTAAATTTAAATCAGTAGTCACTAAGAACTAACATATCTTTTTAATTTAAAGCAGAAGTGGATTTGCAGCACTCTGCCATTTGGATGGCTGGTGTGTACTTGATGATCTTAATGCAGTTTCTTGAGAATAAAGTAGCCATGGAACTGACTCGTTCAGAATTTGTTGAAGCACAAGAGGTTTGTCTGCTAGCTTTGGTCTCTTGGCGACTTTTCTTTAAAAGTTTCTTTATAATATAATTTGAAGGGTTTTAATTTTATCTGAACTCATATCAACCGAGTAAATACTTAAAGCTTATGGAGCCTATAGAAGCCAAACCAATATGAGCTGATCTAAGGCTTGAGCTTATATGAACCCATATGCACCAATAGCTGAGCATGAGCGTACATATTTTTAACGATCAGAGTCTTAAGCTAAGCAAACTCGAGATCAGCTTGGCTCAAATGCAGCCATGGCTGAGATTTCGTTTTTATGTATTATGTTTATAACTTTTATGGGCTCATGAAGTAGAGCGAAAGCAGCCATTTTTGTTAATACTTTGGCCATTTTGGTAAATACTTTTATCTGGATATTTGAAAGTAGACATTATATGCATGACATGAAAATGAAACAATAATATTTAAAATTTTAAATTTTAAATTTTGCAGGCGTTATTGGAGATGAGGAGTTGGTTCAATCGTTTTCCCACAATTTTGCAAGCTTGTGAAAGCATTATTGAGATGCTCAGAGGTCAATATGCTCATTGTGTTGCCTGCTATAGTGAAGCTGCTTTTCATTTTGTTGAGGCAGCAAAGGTACGTCGGAATGGTACTTTTTTTCTTCTTGAAAACCAAAGTGGATTACAACTTTAAAGCAGAATTTGGTGGTAAAATTGTGAAATTTAACTATGGAACGTAATCTTGTGTAAAAAGATCAACACCTTTTCAGTTAAGACTTTCCAAAATTGAGCCTGTCCTCCCACATTTAACTTCTGCTAGTCAGTTATCGATTGAAATGGACATTACAATATGTAAGGTTATGCAAATGAACATAAGAGAGCCAACAAAAGCTACAACAGAATATATATATATATATATATAGAGAGAGAGAGAGAGAGAGGAAAGTTCAAATGAGAACTCAAATTTGGTTGTGAACGTGAGCGCTACAGGTGTCATATTCAGACCGAATAATTAAAGAAATATTCAGACTGAATATAGTATTTATTCGGTATGAATAATGTTTATTCAGTCTGAATAATGTTTATTCAGACTGAATAAGCATTATTCAGACCGAATAAATACTATATTCGGTCTGAATATTTTTTGATTGTTCGGTCTGAATATTTCTTGATTGTTCGGTCTGAATAACCTACATTCAGACACGTGTCGCACTCTCATGCACTCTCATTTGTCCTCACGTTCACAACCAAATTTGAGTTCGCATTTGAACTTTCTTCTATATATATGTGTGTGTGTGTACACTGGAACCTGACCTATCAATGTTTAAGCATATGTCGCTTTTGTTGGAAAATCTAGAACCGATGTCGAAAAGTACATTATAAAGTTTTTAAACCTTGTTTCATCATCTTACTCTGAAAGTGAATTAGACTTTGTTAAATTAATCGAAATCTGACTAATATCAAAACCAGAAATTTGGAAGCTGAACCAAAAATGTAAAGAAACATGGTTGTTTAAAATATCAACACCAGAAGCAAGTGGAAGTCAATTCTAGTTGTTTATTTGTACTATATATATATTATCTGTTGAATTTAGTCTCCCGATTCGAGCAGATTATTCTTATTCCCCAGCTTTGGTTTTTAAGCGTTATGTGATTGTGTGTGTATATATATATATATATATATATATATATATATATATATATCTGCAGCTAACTGAGAGCAAATCAGCACAAGCCATCTGTGAGGTTTATGCAGCAGTGTCTTATATATGCATTGGTGATCCAGATTCGTATGCAAAGGTGAACTTGATCTTCTCTTGTTGCTCTAGTCTTTTATTCATGCTTTTATATGTGAAGCTTGTTGTAAATGCAGGCTTTAGAGTTGATTGGACCAGTTTACAGAATGCTTGATTCTTTTGTTGGAGTAAGAGAGAAAACAACTGCTCTTTTTGCATATGGTTTTCTATTAATGAGGCAGGAGAATCTACAAGAAGCACGGTATAATATATATATACATCCTTGTTTTTAAAATAAGTGTCTACGTTTCTGTTTTTAGTTTGTCCCAAAATAAGTTTTCACTTTCAAAAGTAAGTGCCTACTTTCCAATTCTGTCCTTAATTATGAGATGGAGAAATTCGTTACTCCAACTATTATTAAGGGTAAAATTGTCATTTAGTTAATTAAAAGGTGTAATAATTACATATTTCTCAAACTATGCGCCTTTTTCATTGTGGACATTTATTTTGAGACGGAGGGAACATATTTTCATGATCCATGGCATCAGGCTTGTCATGTTTGTGCTATTATGATATTTTGCAAATATACATATTAGGAATTAACTTAATAAGTGTCTACATTTGTTTTAGTTTGTCGCAAAAATAAGTTCACTTTCAAAAGTAAATGCCTACTTTCCAATTCTGCCCTTAATTATGAGATGGAGAAATTCCAACTATATATCAAGGGTAAAATTGTCATTTCGTTAATTAAAAAGTGTTATAATTACATATTTCTAAAACCACGCACCTTTTCCATTGTGGACATTTATTTTGAGACGGAGGGAGCATATTTTTATGATCCATGGCATCAGGCTTGTCATGTTTGTGCTATGATATTTTGCAAATATACATATTAGGAATTAACTTAATAAACAATCATGTATATATGACTGACCGAATAAGTTTCGAGTCTCATTAAACTTGTTAAACTAGTGACAAACATGTATTTCTTTAATTAAAACTTGCTAAATATAAACATAAAAAACTTAAGATATTTTTGTATCAATTTCTATAACCACAATAATTCCAAATTCCAAAAAAAAAAAAATACAAACTTTTCTCCATTTTTTCAATTTAGATACAAATTTTGATCACTTATTTTCCAATTCTATCCCCACCACTCCTTTGACTCTTATCAACAAAATATGTCCAAATTAACCTGTTTTTTGCAGTTTACTCTTTTATTATATGTTTCATCATAAATAAATTTGATATATCGTTTAATTCATAAATGATTTTATGGAGTCATTAGATATTATATAAAATGTCAATGGCAGCCAGACGGTCAATGCAAATAATAGGGGTGTTTACTTTTTTGGACAAATTTTCAATATGTTACTAAAAATATTCAAAAGAAAGAAAGAAACTCAAACTTTTTTAGTAGCAATAATTTCAATAAATGATATGTGACATTATTTGTTTTTACCATAAACAACTCTGATGCAGGGTTCGATTGGCAAGTGGGTTGCAGACAACACACACGACTCTGGGGAATCTTCAACTGGTGTCACAGTATCTGACAGTACTGGGCAATCTGGCACTAGCCCTTCATGATACGGTTCAAGCCAGAGAGATCTTGAGGTCCTCCCTTACATTGGCAAAGAAGCTTTACGATATTCCAACTCAGATTTGGGTCCTATCAAACCTTACAGGTATGTCTTTATTACAGTTTTTAATTAACTAAATGACAATTTTACCCTTAATAATAGAGGGAGTAATGAGTTTCTCCATCTAATAATTAAGGGTAGAACTGGAAAGTAGATGCTTACTTTTGAAAGTGGACACTTGTTATGGGACAAACTGAAATAGAAATGTGGACACTTATTTTGGGACGTAGAGAGTACTACTTCTAGCAAAAAGTGTAAATGAGAAATAAAGCCTACAATTTTGGGATAAGAAGTTGAAGTTTTTCATATTGCAGTACAGGAAATAAGGTTTTTTTTAGTGGTACCTTTTCTGAAAAGAAATTATGGATAAAAACTTAAAAAGGAAACCTCTGATTCGAGTCTCATCATCTCACATCCGTTTATTGTTTGTAATTAAATGGAAGAGTCTCTTGTTCATATATAGAATATTTGTTGTTAAATTAACAACAGAACAGAACATGGATCACCATTCCACGTTTGGCAGGACTTTTATGTGGAACAAACAGGAACAAAGTGGAACACAGGCGTGTTTCACCCCACCCCTTAGAACAAGGTGGAACAAAAATATATTTTACCAATATAATCTCAAAATAAAACCTAATTCTCTTCTAAAACATCAAATAAGCCTTCCTCTTTACATTTTATTCATTCTTTAAATTTTATTTATTGTATTTTATGCTCTTTAAACTTAAACTCTCTTTACTGTCCTTATAATATTATTTTTATATGGTTTCTATATTTTGATAAATTTATGTAATATATTAAATATTAATAATAAAAAATAATATAGAAAAATAGAAAATGTATAAAATAAAAATTGGAAGCTACATAAACCTTTTATTTTGGTGTCATTTTAATTGTCTTGACGGAAACTTTCTAATGATATATTTTGTTATAAAAAATATATTTGATTGACATAATTAATCAAAATATATGAACAACTCATTAGGGATAAATTGGTCATTTTAGTTATTTGAACTATTGTTTTGTCATGTTTTGTTTTGTCCTATTGTTCTGTTCTATCCTGTCTGGATACCAAATGCACCCTTACTAAACTACATATTTCCACAATTTTTTCACCTGCCTACCTCACTCTCATCCGTACAAAACGCACCCTCATGTTGTGAACGAAAAATCATAGTCAATCAGGCAGGTTACTAGATAGATTTCGTTAATTTTGATGTGTTTTTGAAACAGTAACATATTTATTCTTTTTTCCATAGCCTTGCACTTAACTCTGTTAATGAAATAAAGATCTTCAAAATGGTAATATATATATATATATATATTTATATATGTGGTCAGCTAAATCGAACCACATTTCTTATGCAGCATTGTATGAGCAAGTAGGTGAAAAGGGGAGTGAAATGGAGAATCGTGAGTACGAGAAGAAAAAGGTTGACGATCTGCAAAAACGACTTGCTAATGCATATGCGTCAACTCATCATCTTGAGCTAGTAAGTTTATTCGTTCCATTACGTTTCTTTTTCTTTTTTAAATTCTTTTGCTCCCCAGTATTATCATGTTATCACAATCATAAGAAATCAAAGTATTTTGGCACTGTCAATCCAGAAATAGATTAATAAAAAAAGTCGGGGAACTCATCGATTCATCTAGTATTTCAATATATAATTCATTTATAAATTTACTAGATTGAAACTTTATCCGTTCACAAAACTTGCAACATTTGATTGTCGATATATAGTTTAACTAGTTGTGTACCCGTGCAGTACAACAAGATGCAAGAGTTTATGGTAAACTGAAGATAGAAAATTTATGCAATTTTCAAGATAAATAAATAATCCGGAATTTATGTTTGAATAAAATAGAAATTAGAAGTGGTAGTTGAACATGTCTTTTGCTTATTTGAAGAGGGTTTTAAAGTAAACCCGGAAAAGAGTATAAATATTAGTGTTAAATTAAAAATTATAAAATTATAAAATTGCCTCTTTTTTTGGTATAATTTGCTTATTTCAAAATTTTACTATAATTTAAATATAAAGATTTAATTTCCTTTAAAGTGTTTTGTTTTTGGATAAAGATAATGATGAATTATTAATAAGATTCAATTGTTATCCCAACACTGGTTATTAATTAGTTTTATTGATTTCATAGAGTTTTAAGTAATTGTACGTATGCAGTGATTACTTGTAACATGAAATTAAGGGATTATGCATTACCAAGCAATATCTAATGCTTAATAAGTTGTTCTTAATATTTTACCTAAATGTTTTATAATACATTATATATAAGATTGACTGTTGGTTAAATGTCTAAAATACCCTCCAACGATTATAAAACAAAGGAACCGTGCGTTGTAGAACCTTGCAATTGTTACAAAGGACAAATAGGTCATTTTAGCATTATAACTCGCTGAAACGGAAATCTTTGCGATTTTTATTGAACTTTCATGAACAGGTCGAGAAATCAAAATTCCAAGTCCGAAGACTAAATGAAGTTGATATCAAACGAGCGATTGCTGGTCCATCCACGAGAGTTGATCTCGACATTCCCGAGTCCATCGGGTTGTCATCCTCGACACCCGGACCTTCATCACGGCTCATGGACGTCGATATCGGCAGACGTGTGACGAGAAGAGGGTAGCTTCCTTCCTACAAATATATATATATATATATATATATTCAATTATGTTGTAGAAGCATATTATAACCCAAAGCACACCTAATGAAGGAAATTAACATGCTAGTTCTTGTAGATTCCATTTAGTTATTAGGGTTTTTAGCACATATTAATTGTATATGATTGTAGGAATCAGATGTAACTGGGTAGATGAATAGTCTGCATACATTTTACCCTTCTCAGACTCTTTTGTTGTGGAATTTACTGGGTTTGTTTGATTTTTTATTTTATAGATGTAATCATACTGTTGTGATAGATGTAAAAATCCATTAAGATTTGAATCATTTAAAGAGTTCATGGAAATTTACATTTTGGTGCCTATAGTATGTATTCATAACATTAAATATATGCTTTAATGTTGAATTACATTTTTGGTTCATGTGGTTGGGTATTATTGCTCACGTACTTAATGTTAATATCATTAAAAATAAGTTTTAAAGATAGTTAATATTCAAGTTATAGTTATTTTGGAAATTTTATTTAGTTAATTTAGATTTAGGTTCTGATTTAAGGTTTTTCTTGTTTGTGTTTCGATCTAGATGTAGGTTTTTCTTCTTATCATTTAGATTTAGATTTAGATTTTTCTTGTTTTATGTATTTAACTTGAGTTTCTTCGGTGTTTATCTAGGTTTTTCTTCTTCTTGAATTTACAAATATTTGAATGTTTTATTTGTATTTGGATTTTGAATATTCCATCTATGTTTATATTTCGATTTTTGATGTCATTTGTTTTTGACTTTGAGATGGTTGGCAACGATGGCAGTGGTGTTAAATGTCCATGAAAGGTGTGCGGGGAGGAAAAAAAACATAAAATGACCAAATTATCCCTCATATGAGGGGTACATGATTGGGTTAACGGAGTTAATGTGAGGGACTACTTTGAACTTCAAAACACTGACCACTAATGTACTTTGCAAATTTGAAAGACGAAATCCAGATAGCATCAATAGACAAGGGACAAAAAATGTAGTTCACTCAAAAAATTATAATAAACATTTGGATAAAACGTACTAAATAACAACCTACTTTTATAATTTTTTTTATCATATAGTTTTATTTTTTCTTATTATTACAAAAATGTACTTTTTAATTATTTTTTGTTAAAACATTGTACTTCAATCTTTTTAAGGAAAAATTTCATCTATATATTATTGTAAAATTTGAAATCACGTATATATCCTTCTAAACTTCTAGAACTTACATATATGTCATTCTCCCTAATTTAATTATTATTTAAATATTTAAATGGTAATAAATTCAGAAGGGTAGTTAAGTAATTTAAAAAATAAAATCAATTTAGAGATAATGATTTGTATTTTTTAAATGTTTTAATGATAATTAAATTAGAGAGAAGAACATATATGTGAGTTCTAGAGGTTTAGAAGGATATCTACGCAGTTTCAAACTTTACAAGGATATATACATAATATAGGAAGTTTTAAAGGATATAGATGAAATTTTCCCTTTTTTTAATCCATTATAGCATTTAAACCAGTTAGCTAATCGAAGTTAATAATATGATTTGGTTAGAGCATCTTCAACACCTTCTTCAAAATAGAGAAAAAGGGAGATTTTAAGCCAAAATGTGCTTCAACAGTTTTCTCAAAACCATCTCTAAAATAGAGAAAATAGGAGAGAGAAGACCATTTTCTCCAAATATGGAAAACACCCCAAAAATGATTACACAGTGGACCAACCAATAGAAAATTTTGAAAACAAAATATTTGGAGAGATAAATAACATTTTAATATTATAATCAATGTTGGCTTCTCTAAAATAGGGAATCTGTTGGAGATTAATACAACTTTTTTTATAGAGATTTTAACTTTTAGTTCTCTATTTTGAAGAAATTTTAAGGAATCTAAAATACTCTATTGCTCTTACTTATCATTGTTTTTGTATAAAAGGTAAATGTTTAGAGGCATCTTCAACAACATTGCTAAAATAGAAAAAAAATGTTTTTTTTTTCTAAACATCTCCAACAGGTTTGGTATATGGGTTTCTATATTTGAGAAAATTTGGAGTTTTCCTAGATTTAAAGAAATATCATTTATTGTTGTTGGAGAGATAAATGAATATTTTATTAAATCCTACCGATAAGATTAATTTATTATCATTTTACATTAAATTTTTAAAAAAAGTGTATTGGAATGATAAATTAAAGAATATTATATTAATATAATTTGTGTTAAAAATTTTAAAATAGAAAATTTATTGGAGATGAATGTAATTTTTTTTTATAGAGATTTTGACTTTTAATTTTTTATTTTAGAAAAACTTTAGAAAACCTGTTGGAGATGCTATTACAGTAATTTAATAAAATCAATTTAAAAAGTATAGCGTTGTAAAAAAGAAAAAAATGAAAATTCATTGTAATAATATTATACGAGTTTTACAGCAATGTAGGCGAATCCAAGTATCCAACTACAAAACCGACGAAGGTGGCCGACGATCTGCTTCTTCAACGCTTTCCGACAAGAAAAACAATTTCATCTCCACCATTTTTGTAGCATCGGATCTTGTCCACCTTTTCTTAATCCAAATTAGGGTTCAATTCAATCCCAACAACAGCATTTCGCATCTTGGTCAACGACTTCATTTGTTCCTTCAATTCAATTCAATGCCACATTCTTTGAATTAACCGAAAATGCTATCACAAATTGGCGCAAGGTGCAGTAGGGCTCGACATCTTCTTCTTCTTCGAAGAGATTCAGGCAACAAGATGACGATGATGATGACGATCTCGAGCTATAATAGGATTGGTGGTAGTATTTCTCGATCATTTCTCCCAGCGGATGCTTCACAGAGTTCCGGTGGTGGTATTTTTACTAGACAGTTCAACGTTCGTCGGCGTAATCCATGGGATATTTCGAGGAAATCTACTCATTTTTTCAAACACTTAACTGCGTTTGTCTCAGATTTCTCTCCTACTCCTCTTCAAAATTCTGTAAGCATGTGGGTGGTGCGCTTAGTTTATAATTATGCTTCAATGCTTTAATTGACTCTGTACTAGTTGATTTAGCTGAAAATTTTATGAAATACAATTTTTTGTAGCTGGATCTACGTCTGATTTAAGAATGGATTTATTTCGGGATCATCGCCCTCAATTTAGTATCCAAAATGCCTTCCTGAACTTATTAAGCTTCTATAAATAGCTCTAGGAAAAGTGTGTGATTTTGACTGTGTGAACTGTTGTTAATCTTTTGTAATTATGCTTAATATGGAAGTATTGAAGTTTTAAGTTGGTTAGATTATTGCTAAGTTGTGAATCTGGTTGTTTCGCTTGCATAATCCTAGAGCCAGTGGATTCTTTTAACCAATTATCCATATAGAAAGATGTGCATACAAATATATAAGCATTTCTCCATGTTGTCATGTTGATATTGACGCATCATGTGTGAATAAACATGTTAAACTTTACTAATCAAGAAGCAGGGGAGTATTGTATTTTGGGACCATGGTGGTTTTACATATCTAAAATGTTGAGATTTTTAGTCACTTTAGATTAATGATGATCCATGACATGATTATGATTAGTATGGCGGTTTTAAATTCATGCACTTTCGAGCTTTTTAATCACTTTAGATTATTATTGATCCGTGATTTGTTGTTCTTAGTCCCCTGGAGTTTTTTTGCTATGATTTTTTGTGGTCAATTGAGTTTCTTAACAAATAGCATGAAAGGAATATGTGTGTCTCCATATATAACCATATGATAAAATCAAGGCACATATGACATATTTTTATCATTGTAACTTTCAGGGTTCTATGCCTATCGGGTATGCTTCATTGGCAACATCCAGTGGTGATAATTCGAAGGATACAAAGCAGAATAAAAAAGCAGAGGGAAAAGATCTTATTTTGAAAGGAGATCAAATTAATAATGCTAAAATTCTTAGTACACTTGCAAAGTACTTGTGGATGAAAGATAACATAGAGTTCAGACTGAGAGTTCTCACTGCTATGGGATTTTTGGTTGGAGCCAAAGTGAGTAAGGGGCCATTTCTGTAATTTTTTTTAGCATATTTTGAATTATGTTTATAGGGCCCATATCAGTTACATATTTGCTCAAAAGGTTGTTTTTCTCTATCAGGTATTAAATGTTCAAGTTCCCTTTTTATTCAAGCTAGCCGTTGATTGGTTAACAACAGCAACAGGGAATCCTAGTTCACTTTCTGAGTTTGCAGCTGCTAATTCGACGGCTTTAGCTGTTTTTGTAAGTCCAGCAGCTGTGTTGATTGGTTATGGAATAGCACGAACAGGGGCTTCTGCTTTCAACGGTACTTCATTATGAAGTAATTGCTGGTGCTTGTCATGATACTATATATTTTGACTTCATATCTAAAAATAAAGCCAGATATATCGCCTGAAATATTCATTTTTTGCTTATGTCTTGAATCTCGACTTAAGTCTGCACATATGTCTTGCTACAGAGTTGCGAACTGCAGTGTTTTCTAAGGTTGCATTGCGGACTATTAGGTCAGTTTCGAGAAAGGTATGATTGAACTCAAATGATAGTTTCTCTTCCAGCATTGTTACAATATTTTGGCTCATAGCATAAGAACATGATTCTTATACTATTTCATTCCCACGGTCCACCTGGGTCCATTTACTGGATACTATTTTCCAATTCTGAGGTATGAAGTGTCTGATATACTTTGTGTGTTGCAGGTGTTCGCACATTTGCATCAGCTTGATCTGCAATATCATCTTAGGTATATCTGTATAACTTTCTGTTTGAGTTGCTTGCATAAATTGGGCTTGAATTTTCTTTTATGTGAAATTGCGTACTTTAAACTTTATGGATTTCATGGTGAAATGCATAAAGGCGTGGGATTGCAAAAGTAGGAATCCTAGATGCATGTATGACAAGTGGACACATAGTTAAATCTGTATGATCCTCTGGTGTAGTGGCTGCTACAAATTATCAATGGTTAATGGAGAATTTTTAGCCTCTCTAATAGACAGTTGTATATCCTGTTTAAGCTCGCTTTGGCATCAACTTTTGTGGTGACAATTGCATCTCCTCCAAAATTTTTGGTTATTCTCCCTTTGAATTGCACAGTTTAGCTATATCACACAAGTATCAGTTGATCCAGATATAAATGTTTTGGTTTCACAGCTATACATGATAGGGAATGAAAATGGGAATTAATTTTCATTTCCCCCAGTTTAATCAGGAATAAAAATTTGGGCTTCTAGGGGAATGGAACCATTATATTATATAAAACAAAACAGTTTCTTTTATTTTCATTCCCATTAATTACTGCTTAATACCTCCAACCAAACATCCCTTTAGTGTAAGTGTAGATGTCAAATTGTTATGAACATGTTGGTATTGCTAATTAGAATGGTAGGGAAAACAAAGTTTTGCATCCATTATATTGATGTCTTGTTAATGCTTTGAGTTTTACTTGAAATCCTAATTTCCGGATTGCTAATTAGGTCCCAGGGGTCTATTCATATCTTCTAGTTTTTTTTTCCTGTTTGCAGCCGAGAAACAGGTGCTTTAAATCGAATTATTGATCGTGGTAGCCGAGCTATTAACTTTATCCTCTCAGCCATGGTATTTAATGTTGTACCAACTATATTAGAGGTGAGATCTATTCTCTTACTATTAGTTTTCTGATCTCACGGCTAGCTTTCTTGATCTGCCATAGTTTCTTTCCGTCTCTACTTGATCTCTTATGCTTCATATTTTAAATTTAATATCAATTGCGCTTTTGTTTTTATTCCTGCCTGGATATTCTTTTTAACACATGAATATCATTTGCATATTTCAATTCAGCAGACTCATCATGTGCTCTTTTTAGATTTCTTTGGTAGCAGGTATTCTTGCATACAATTTTGGAGCACCATTTGCATGGATTACTTCATTATCGGTTGCTGCATATGTTGCCTTCACGTTGGCTGTGACACAAGTACTTTTGTTTCCTTTAGTTAGTTTTGGTTTCTTCTCCCTTGATCGAAGCTGTCCTTTTTATTCAGCTGTCTACCTTTTTGACAAATTGCTTTGCATTTGAGTTGTTCAGAGAGTCTTGTTTAAAAAAGGAGGGAAAATGGCAGAGACAAAGAAAAGGAGTAAAGTAAATTAAAAGAAATATAGACAATTTGCTTATACTTCTTTGCTATATGCACATATTTTATCCCTCCTTCCAATCCCACAAAGATAAAAAAGATGACGATGAAAGGAGTGTGGGAGTTGCGTTTGTTATATTTGTCTACTTAAATCAATGAGAAATTAATTACCCTTTCCCCCTCTTTTATTTACTTATATTTACCTCC
Organism: Silybum marianum; assembly: GCA_036898165.1. Lineage (NCBI taxonomy): Eukaryota > Viridiplantae > Streptophyta > Magnoliopsida > Asterales > Asteraceae > Silybum > Silybum marianum. Next base: position 3,562,308 of record CM072530.1, read on the forward strand.
AATTTTATCTCTTCCAGTGGAGGACTAAATTTAGGAAGGATATGAACAAAGCTGATAATGATGCAAGCACAAGAGCAATTGATTCACTTATTAACTATGAGGTGAGGAGTCAACAATTTATGTATATGCTTTCATATGTAATTATAATGTGTAACATCTCCATTTTGCAGTTTTGTTTTTTCCTTTTTTTTTCCACTGAGTTTATAATCTCTTTTGTTTAGACTGTGAAGTATTTCAACAATGAGCAATATGAAGCTGAGGAATATGATAAATATTTAAAACGTAAGTAGCTTGTCTTCACAACTCAATCATCTATCATTACCTGAATGCTTTCAAGTTGGACTATTTATAAAGTTAGTCTCTAATATGCTAATCATGTGAATGTCATTAATGCCTTTATTTCTTTTTTATTTTTATTTTGGCTAAGTGATTAACTTAGATTTGCATTTTATGCTCAGGCTATGAAGATGCTGCCTTGAAGACACAGTGTAGTCTTGCTTTCTTGAATTTTGGCCAAACTTTAGTATTCAGTACAGCTCTCTCAGCAGCAATGGTGCTAAGTTCAAATGATATTATGAATGGTGTGGCGACAGTTGGTGATTTGGTAAACCATCTTTATAACCCTGCTGTAACTTTCCATTCGTAAAAATATATATAATTTTGTGATGGCCATATAAACTATTTATGATATATGCATAGGTTATGGTGAATGGGCTCCTCTTCCAACTATCTCTTCCACTCAACTTTCTTGGCAGTGTTTATCGTGAAACTGTGCAGAGTCTTGTTGACATGAAATCCATGTTTCAGCTACTCGAGGTAGTTTCCCATTTTTTTTTCATCTTTCGGGTTCATAATACGTAGATCCAGTTAACTGAAAAATGGCTTTAGCAGATACTAAATGAAGCCACAAGATTCTATAAATATTTTAAAAAACTAGGATTCCTACTTCATGGTTAGTTATACGTCTTAAATGAATGCGAATAATGTTGCAAGTTCTTTTGGCTCTAGGACACCACTAAAATGTCTATCATCACCTAAAATCTTCCACTTTATTCATAAATATTTCAATGGATATTTATCTGGGCCGAAAAGCAATAGATGATGCATAGAATGATCAGCAGTGTGATAAATGGATATTTCAATGGATATTCTTTGTTGTTTTATTTGCCCAGTACCTTAAAATGGCATATTTTGATTGCAAGGCTTTTATATATTCTCATCTTGGTTAATTGTTTTTTTTTTCTTGAAGGAGAGGGCAGAAATCAGAGACAAAGATGATGCGAAACCTTTGAAGTTGGATGGGGGTAGCATTGAATTTGAAAATGTTAATTTCAGGTGGAGTTTTCTATTACTAGTGGGATTGTACATTCATACATAATTTTGAGCAGCATAGACTGTTACAAGATGTGTTGGATTGTGGTCATAAGTAGTGATGCATTTATTTGGAAAGTTATCTAGAAAGTTAAACACCAGTCACATTCATTAACTTTTTTGTCCACTGATTACCTAATAAATATATAACTTTTACTTAATTTACTGATAAAAGATATACCGTTGTCCACTGTACTTGAACCTGGTCTCATTTTAGGATAGATGGAGTAAATTATTAGGATTTAAAGCTGATATGATTCTATATTAGACACACAGAAATGGATATGAGGAATACCCAAAATTTCTTATAAGATGAAAGCATGACATGCCTTAAGCCCTTAAGATATGATGGCTTTGCTGATATGTATTTATATTGTCACGATTTTAGTTATGTGACAGAAAGAAAGATTCTTGATGGGATATCTTTTGTTGTGCCAGCTGGGAAAAGTGTGGCTATTGTTGGAACTAGTGGCAGTGGTGAGGTTTCTATTTTTCTCAAATATACTTTTTTATCTTTCCATTACTTGCAAACATGTCAAAATGGGTAGGCGGTATGACCTCCCTCATTGTACATATTTGCTATTCTCTTCATGTGGTTTGTGTTCATGCTCTTCTGTTTATATAATATATATATATATATATATATAATGACAACTACATATTGTTCCTTTCCTTGGTTATTGATGATTAAAGCTGACTGTGAAAACTGGATAAAGAAAATCATAGTACTTAAGAACAAAGCTCCGAATTTAAGTTGTGCTTGTTTCTTGCTCATAAATTGAATTTTGTGTGCAGGTAAATCAACGATTCTTAGGATGATATTCAGGTTCTTCGACGCCCATTCTGGCACGGTAACTGACATTTCTGTTAATTTCTGCTTCAAGTCACACTACTGTTAATTTTTATATGGTTTTTATATTTTGGTTAATTTATTAAATATATTTATAAGAAAATAGTATAGAAAATGTATAAAATAAGAATTGGAAACTACATAAACTTTTTATTTTGGTGTCATTTTAATCGTCTTGACGAAAACTTTCTAAGGGTATATTTTGTTATTCAAATATCTATTTTATCATAATGTAATAAATTACATAAATTAATCAAAATATATAAAAGACATAAATTGATCTCTCTTATGTTTTGCTCTAACAAATATTACCACTTACCCAATTTGCTGCTTGACAGGTGAGGATAGATGGTCAAGATATACGGAAGGTGACACTTGGAAGCCTTAGGAAGCATATTGGTGTTGTTCCACAAGATACAGTAAGGGCCTGTTTGTTAGCAGCTTAATGAGCTTAATAGGACTCGCAGCTTATTCAGTCAGTTATATATGACTGTTTGGTAGTGGCTTAATCATATAGAAAGTGGCTTTTCACTTTTTAGTAAGTTTCTAGAGGAGAGCTTTATGCAAAAAGCCAAGTTTTTTCCAAACCTGCACGTTCCATTTAAAAAACACGCCTATTCTATCTATGAAAAAACCCTCCCAAACAAAACCTTTCTCAATCTATACAGACACATTAATCCACACAGACAGTTTTATCTATAAAGGACTTAATGAAAAACCAATCAAACAGTCCCTAAGTTGGATAAGTTTTCAGCTCTGTGATGTTTATATATGCTTACTCACATATTAAGCATTTTATGTTCTTTTTAAGGTGGCATTTGCATGATTCTTACAAAACTATGCTTTATGAGCAGGTATTATTCAACAATACAATATTCCACAACATTCAGTATGGTTGTCTCTCATCTACACCCGAGGAGGTTTATTCCTTTCCAAATCTGCTATTTGTAGAAAATATCACACACTTCTTTTTCACTAATCAATACGGGTTTTCTATAGGTATATGATGCTGCTCGAAAAGCATCCATTCATGACACTATCATGAACTTCCCAGAAAAATATTCCACTCTTGTTGGCGAACGAGGCCTTAAGGTAAGTGCTTTAGACGGTTTAGTTTATATATATGTATATATATATATTCACAATTGTGCCTTGTAAACTTTAGGTTGATTTCAGTTTGCATATTATACCCTGTTTTAGAGTCATCTGAAACGCGCTTATTAGTCAAAACACACTTTATAAAGTACCTTCGCAAGTGTGATATATATTTCATGAAAAACGGGTTTACGAAGAACCCTGGCTTGCAAGAAAAGTGAAAAAACATTTTGGTGGAAAACAAAGTGTTTCATAAAGTTAATAAAAATTTATAAGAAATTGAAAAATAGGAAGGAACTTGAGACCAAAAGGTAATTGCGATTAACTTTTCAAAAGAAGAACCAAGACTAGGCACATATAAGAAGAAATACTACATATTAAACATCCCTTTTATCTATCTTAGTGCTCTGAAAACCTATCTATCGGCTCTCCATATAACATCCCAGGCCAAACGTACCAGATATTTATCTGCTTTGTCCACACACATGGACTAATGGTTTTAACGTGCTATCAATGAATTCCAGAATATCTTGTAGCGTTGATAAAAAATTGCTTTCTACGCAATTTAAACTTCATTTCTCCGGTTCTTTTACTCTTGCAGCTTAGCGGTGGTGAGAAACAAAGAGTCTCATTAGCCCGTGCATTCCTGAAAGCACCTCCCATTTTGTAAGTGTGTTATCTCGTGCATTTAATGAATAAATTCATGAACATGGCACTAATTTCCGACGTTACATTCATCCTCCTATGCAAAAATTTAAAAATGCAAAGGGAAATACTACAAATAGGTCCATGACCATGAAGATTGGACCTTATTGTACACAAGGTCTGCCTACCCCTTCCCCTCCGCGCACGCGCCGGGGGGTGGGGGCTATATCTGGTTCAGGGGTGGACCCCTTTAACAGATATTCCTTCGTTGTAGTGTAAAAAATTATAGGGTCGTGAAAGGTGCTACTGTATCATTTTTGTTTTGTGCAACCGTATATATTTTGAAACTACAATAATGACACAAGTTTTCCTTGGTAGACTTGGTTCCCATTGGTTTTCTCCCACCCCAGACTCGGGTTCAAATCCCGTTTGTGTCATTTTCCTTAATTTTTAGCTTTTAATTTCAGATTTATTATGTTTCTAAAAAAATTGCAATAAAAGACTTGAAACAGGACCTCACATATGAAAAGTAAAGAACTAACCAACAGACTAATAATTATTTTCTATGAAAAATATCAGTATCTTTGTTTCTTATAGTCAACTGGTGCACCACCACTTGAAAAAATTTCTAGGCCTCTGATTTGCCTTAATGGGTTTACTTGGTTTGGTTTTATAAGAAGAGGACCAAGTAAAAAATAGAGCTCCATATCCAACAATATAAATACTTCCCCTCTCTACCCTAAAAAGGGTACAATTTTTGGGGGTAGGATGTTCGCAAACCTGTCCTATTTCCCAAACGGAAAAGTAGTAATTTCCGTAAATACCCTTGGCTTGTGAAAGAAGTTGAAAAGGTAAGATGAACAAAGACTAATAAATAGTAAGCAACAGAAAATTAAAAAAAAAAACTTTAGATGATGATCGATTGTGTTGATTATTTTTTCAGGTTGTGTGATGAAGCAACAAGCGCTCTAGATAGCACGACAGAAGCGGAGATATTAAGCGCATTGAGGTCCCTCGCAAATAATAGAACAGCGATTTTTATCGCTCATCGACTTACAACTGCGATGCAATGTGATGAGGCAAGCCCACATTTTTCAAATTCTTTTTTGTTATTTGAATTTCACCCGATACCCTTCCCAACACAAATACTTGCCACCAAAGGGCCTTTGGCCTAGCAGTATATGAGCCTTTGGCCTCCTAGAAGGTCGAGGGTACAAACCTCACCAAAGATGAGGAGGGTGTGTGACTGTGACTTTCTTTTTTCCATTTGCCTTATATAAATATTATATACTTTTAAAAAACACACAAATACTTGCCACTTTTATCTCTTGAGACAGAGGTAAGGTCGGTGTATATCTGACCCCTTCTTCCTATTACTGGAATATACTGGGTTTGTTTGTTTTATACCAATAGGAGCATTGTCTTGTAAAGTCTTGGAGTATCTACAACAAATGATTTATAACTTTTCTAAAATTAGAGGACCAAAAATGAAAATCTCTAATAAAATTACACTCTAGCTTCAACAGATTCTCTATTTTAGAGATTTCGACATTAAAAAGATATTCTATAATAATATCAAAATATTCTATTATTTTGTCATCTCAATACATTTTTAGTTTTATATAACATAATACTATTTCAATCTCATCGGTGGGATTGAATAAAAAAATAATTTCTTTCTCCTCAAATGAAATTTTAGAAAATTCTTTGAACTTAGAGTTTTCTCTTCTATTCTCTGTTTAAGGAAATAATATAGAGAATTTGTTAGAGCAAAATAAAGAATTAAACTCCAACAAATTATCTGAAATAGAAATAGTGAAAAATGGAGATTTTGGTGATATGTGTTTTCAATGGATTTTCTAAATTGTTTATCTAAAATAGGAAAAAGAAAAAAAAAAAAATTCTTTAAATTTTGAGATTCTCTCAAATTTAATGTCATGTGAGAGAAATGGTTTTAAATTTTTTACCATCAGTGAGATTAAGTATATTATATATATATATATATATATATATATATGTATTTTAAATGTATTAGGATGATAAATTAAATAGAATATTTTAGTAACATAATTAATGTTAAACTTTTAAAAGAGAGAATCTGTTGGAATTGATGGTAATTTTGTATAGAGATTTTAACTTTTGTTTCTTTATTTTAGGAAATTATAGAGAATTTGTTGGAGATGCTCAATATATAATTTTTCTCAAATGGAGAAACAAAAATAAAAATGTTCAAAAAAATAAAAATACATTCATCTCCACAGTGTTTTATGTTTCGGTGATTTTAGAATAAATTATATTATTAAAATATTCAATAGTTTCAATATTCCAATAAACCTTATGTGGGAAAAAGTAAAATAATATTTCGCTCTTTTCAACATTTACTTTGGGATTATTTTATATAAAATAATATTTTATGGAGATTTTTATCCTACTCTTCTACTAATCCATTTTGAAATTTTTTAGGAATATATGTTGGAGGAAAAAAAAATTAATTAAAAACTCCAAAATCCTTATTTTCTCCATTTTAAAGAATCTGTTGAAGATACTCTTACAACCTACATTTCATTAATTATGTTCTTGTTATGATTCATATCAGATCATCGTTCTCGAGAGTGGAAGGGTGGTAGAACAAGGTCCTCATGAAATTCTCTTATCGAACGCTGGTCGATACGCTCAACTCTGGTCGCAGCAAAATAACACCATTGATTGATTTACTTAAAAGACACTTAAAAAGTAGATGGTTTGGGTCCCTTTTTCCATCGTATTATAGTCATTGATCGTTTCTACCAAAATAAGGCAACCACGACTTCAAAAAAACACACTACAAACCCATGAAGTTAGACGGCCATCGGTCTCTTTTTCCAACTTATTATGGCCATTGGTAAATAAGGTCTATGAAGCCATTCTTTTTCACATCGCCATTTGATGGTTTTCATTCTTGGAAAATAAGTGATTTATGTTGCCCTAAAATGATTTGGGTGCCAATATATGTATTTCTTTGATGTAGTTAAGGAAACATACTTTGATTTTGTGAAAGAAAAGGAACATAAATAAAAAATATTTGTTTTAAAAATAGAGTGAATTATATCTTTGGTCTTTATGATTCACACTTTTTATTGCATGAGGTCCCAAAACCAAAATAAAAATGGATTTGGGATTCTTATTTCGGTTGATTTAGTTTTTTAGGGTTTGATACTTAGGTCAATTTGAGTTTGTATCTTGATTTAGGGTTCTTGTTTGTTGTTCGATTTTTTGAAAATTAATTGATTTTCCTATTCTTATGATATTATGGATTTTGTTACTTGATCTTGTATTTGGATCAAATGTTTATGCTCTACGATATTTGACTTTTGTTCATGTGATGGTGGGTGGTGATCTGTTTTTGGTGGTCAATGTAGTATCCCACATTGGTTGGGGAAGAGAACAAAAGTTACCTTATAAGGGACTTGGATACCTCCCTATCAGACGCGTTTTAAAACCGTGAGTCCAAGTGTGTGGACAAAGCGGACAATATTTGGTACGGTTGGCCTGAAATGTTACAGTCAATATGGGGAGGTTGTTGGCGATCGGTTTTCACGCCGGCGATAGAGGTCCATGGTGGTTGAGTGTAAAGAAAAATGAGATAAAAGTGAAAGAATGAAGATACCTATGACTTAACGGATTTTTTAACTTTTATTAGAAGAAGAGACCGAATCCGATCGTTTTTGCCAAATATGATGGTCTATCATGTAATTTTAAAACTGTAGGGATGAAAAATGTTATAACTAACAAAACATAGGACCAAATTTGTAATTTACTCGTATACACACATAACTTTATATAAATATAGTTTTCTTAAAACAAGTATAGTAATTAAATACGAAAATAAAAATAAATATGGATCATACAATTCATTGAATAATGTTTTAAATAAAATATTTTAAAAATAAATAAATTTTAGGAATATAAAAATTATTTATTTATATAAAAGTGATTTAAGTCAGTTATTTAAAAAATTCATTCTACCATTTTTGTGATTTTTGTTTTTACTGAAACAATTTATTTTTAATTTAAAGCAATTAAAATAAAGGTAATTTAATTTTTTTTCTTTAAAGAATTTAATTCTTTTAAGGCATTATTTAAAAAACTAATTTTTTACGAAAATCATATGTAATTCACAATATTATGACCATTTTTTTGCTTTTTTTTAATGATATATGATTTAAAGCATTAAAAAATTGTGATCCAAATTAGACACTGAAATTTTTATTGAAAACATAATCATATGTGATATATAACAAAACACATTTAATATGTATAAGATAACATGTGATTCAATTCATAATTTACAAATATCACATATAATGTTGTGGATAACTTACATTTATTTTCCACTTAAATTTACCATGAATCCATGATCAATATCACATCTAATATTGACGAAAATTAATGTTTTTTTTTGACAAAGAGTCTGTTAGTTCTGGATATTATCTGTGATTTTTGACGAAAATTGTAAAAAGAAATCTTAAATAAATCACCTCAATAAAAAAATTAACTAAAAAACTAAATGACGCTAATTTTAAATATTGACGATGCTTAAATCATGAACATTGTAAAAAAAATATCTTACATAAATATATTAAATAACTTTTATAAAAATAAATGAATTTTCATATATGATCCATATGCAACAAATGACATGCATTTTGGGTTTGATAATTCTTTTTGGATAATATATATAATTCTTTATATTTTAGTAACTTTTCTTAATATAATATATATTAAACATAATAATAATTATTTCTTTTACTATAATAAAATAATAATTTAATTAAATATAATATTTTAATAAAATAAAATAGTATTGTAATAATATAATAAAATAATTGTCAAGCTTAAAATAGTAATGAAATAATAACAATAAAATAATTTTAAGAGTGAATTACGGCTTTGGTATCTATGACTAACATCACCAATGGTGTGTAGCTTAGTTGGTTAAGGGACGAGGAGATGTTTACCCAATAGGCCGTTCGTCTTGGGTTCGATCCTAAGCCCCTTCGCAATTGTCTTGTCACTGAGTGAGTCAGGTATGCCCCTTATATTGGGAATTGACAGCCTGTATGGACCGGTTTGCGTGTCTAGGAAATAAACGTTTTTGCTCCAATCTATGACTAACATCCGTATATTCAAAAAAAATTATGATTATGGTCCCTTTCATTATCAATGTTGATAAAAAAAATCACTAATCAGTTAACTCAAAAAGCATATTGGTCCTTGTACACATGTTTTGTTTGTTTCCTCCTGATATATGCTAAAGTTATACTCACACAATACAAAGTGATTCTAAAATCTAAGACTCAAAGATTCAATCATGATCCAACTTAGTTTTATTGTTTGTCTTTTTTATTTTTTATGTTTTTTGGAAAGGGTATCTTAGGCATTTGCCTAGATCAATCCTTGACAATTTTAAGACTGCTAAAGCATGCAGCTCTGAGATAATTCACCAGTGGCCACAAGTTGTTTGCGTCTGGATTTGAACCCGGGGTAGATGGGTTACTAGCCTCATCCCCCACAAGCCTTAATCAGTACGCCACAAGCTTTGTGGTTTCTTTTTTATTTTATATTATGATTTTGAAAAAGTTAAAGATGGGTTGATTATTATTTTATATATATATATATAGGAAAGTCCAAATGCGAGCTCAAATTTGGTTGTGAACGTGAAGACAAATGAGAGTACGACACGTGTCTGAGTGTAGATTATTCACACCAGGGACAGAATACGACGTTGTAGTCTAGGGGTCGAAATATAATATTATAAAAATTCAGAGATCCAAATGATGCGTGTGTAACTTTGTTTTTGTTGTTGTTATGACCTATTATTAAATTTTAGAACTTTTTTTTGGTTAATATAACACTAAAACTTAGAACCTTCAAACTGTTAACCGAAAAATAATAATATAAACTACAACAAAATAGAGTTTATTTGACACCAAAAAAAAGTGTTCAATTAGACCACTTTACAAGACTTAGTTTATAGGACCAAAAAATAAAATGACATATGTGATGGCGTTGTAATAGAAAGTGTCGCATCGCATTAACAATTTTATATGATACTATTCAAAAGAATGTCATATAAATGATGAGTTTGTAGAACATTTTTTAGTGGTATATAAAATTGCTACCATAAGAACTTGGTAGGATGCCCAAAACTGTCTTATAAACTCTTAACAAATCTTTAGATAGAACGCTTTATTTTTCAAATCTATAAACTAAGTCTTATGAAGTAGTATTTTAAGACGCTTAAAAATTGGTTGTGAAATAGTCTTTTAAGACGCTTCAAATACATGTCACGCTCTTATTTGTCTTCACTTTCACAACCTAATATATATATATATATATATATATATATATATATATATTGTTAGTCCCCAAGGAGAGATGGCTAACTAAGAGAGGGTTTTGTAGATGGGGGTTGAATATAAAACACACTGAATATACTCTTTTTAAATTTTTTAATATAAATATTAAAAATTTACACACAGATAGTTTGATGCGGAAAAGAACAGGCACACCATTCTATCAAACTAAACACACAGATAACAGTAATTAACTTATACACTAAGGAAGTTAAAACAATCGTTATAGCACAGCTTTACCACGATCACACAAATAATCACTCTGAAGATTTGTTGAAAGCGTGAGATTTCTGGGAAGGACTTCATCTCCTTTTATAGTGCCCATGCATGGGATGCAAGTGGACAGTTGTCAAGGTTTCATTAGCTGGAAGATTATCTGCTGGACAAAGGAAAAGACCACTTCCTTTGTACTAGAATAATGGATGAACCATTCCTTGTAGCACGTAATGTCAGATAACTTTATCTTCTTTTCTTCATGCTCTGTGAAGTCCCATCAAACCTTTTAGCTAAAAGACAAATATTCCTTTTATAAGAATAAAAGAGAATGTCTTTATTTAAGGCTTGATGCCCAAGTTCTTGCTGGCTCACGTGTCTTGCAATTGATGTGAGTCAAGAACTTATCTCTTTGAAATTGCTAAGTGATACATCACACTATGTATCACATCGGTGGATACCTTGTAAGGCTGGAGTTGATAAGTGTACACTTTGCTTGATAAACTTCATTTTTCACTAAATGACAAAAGTGTACACCCTTGAACCTTGTGACTTGATATCACAGCCTTAGAAAATATACCTGCAATTTCGGTGACCAAGATTATAGTGTCGGTGACCATGACATCAAACTTGATGACCTCATCTTATTTGATGTCCTTAGTACTTTTGATGACTTTTGAGTGTACCATCGGTGACCCACTATATTGGTGACCCAATCTTGACTTGGCAAAATGATCTGAATATTAACGTTGGTTGATACATCCAAAATTCCACCTTTTGATGTACAACCCTTGATTGAATAGTCTTTGACTCTTCAATACTTGAAGCATATTTCAGACCTTCAAAAGAACCTGTAAAAGTTCATTCATACAAAGGAAAGTGGTTCATCACCAAATCATCGGTGACCCAACAATATATATTACTGGGGGTTTCAAACTAATAATTATAAAATTTTAATTTTCTGGTTTAATTTATTTAACTTAAGTTTTATTATAATTTAGATTATATATATATATATATATATATTACTTTAATTATGATATTTTATAAAAATAATGATAAAGTATTTTGCTAGGGTCAAAGATTGTTTAATTTAAATGATAACTATATTTAAGATATTTTATATTTAAATTGAAAAGATAATATACTTTAATAATAAATAAATAAATTTGAGGTGTTCTATCTCGGATTTTCTTGTTTTTATCTAATAGTTATATGAAGAGTTTCAAACTAATAGATATTTAAAAAAAAATGTTAGTGTTAATCTACATTTATTATATTTATTTGCAAGTTAGTTATACGAATTCAAACATAAACTTTTAATAAGTTGTACTTATGCCTAATAAACTTGTATTGAATTTTAAGTAATATTTATTAATAAGTGGTACTTGTTGCATAAAAAATTAATTTTTAAGAGTTTTGCCTAAATGTTTTGTATATATAGGGGATCTTTTTTTAAGAGTCTAAGAAATTGTGATAACTTTGAGAACTTGTACATCATGCGTTATTTCATATTATATTTTTGCAACTAAAACTAGAATTTAGAATATTGAGTAGCACATATTTGTTTAACATATACTCGTTTTACAATATGAAACTTTTTGGAGTGTTTGTGGGAAAAATACACATAAAGGTGAATGTGAAACGAGTACATGTGAAACAAATACATGGTGAAACAAATATATGTTAATCAATGCATTACATACTATGCCAAGGTAGAAAAAAACATATGAAATAACATACGATACACAAGTTCTTAAAGTTATCATAATTTTATGGGTTCTCAAATAATTAATTCTCTCTCTCTCTCTATATATATATACCTATATATATTATAGAATACTTTTCATATTTTATGTTATTATTACTACATATATAGAAATATATACACACAAGAACACACAATTACTTAAGAATTGGACTATTAATCACCAATTATCAAACAATGATATTAATATTTATTTTGAATATTTGTTAAATTATAAACGTCCCAATAAAAGAGGTAGATTAGATGCCTTAGTAAAACTTAAATATTTGAAAGATATAAATTTGGGTTGAGTTCACGTGATACCGGTATGTTTTCGTAAGACCACATTTTTACATTTAAAACTTCACAGCAAAACACTGTGAAGGTAAAATAAATCCGAACATTCACAGCAAATGTGAAGGTTACCTTCACAGCAAAAAACCAAAAATATTGTGAAGGTTAGCTTCACAATGTTTTACTGTGAAGTTTCAAGTGTAAAAAGTGGTCTCACGGGTCTCACGAAAACAGGTTGGTCTCACGTGATCCTAAGTCTGTAAACTTAATTAATTGTTTTGATATTCTTTTTTTATAATAGAAGGGTACTCACGAGTGCAGTTCGATACATTTAGATTTTAATGCTTCATTTTATTCTTTTTCTCTATCCATGTTATGATGCAGTTTTATGTGGTTTTGAGAAAGCGATAATGATTTTACGTTTGAATAAAATATAAACTTGAAGATCTTATAAAAAATTATTATTATTAAATTAACTATTTAAAAGTTCTCATTTTCTTGTGTACTTTATTTAATTCATTTTTTATGACTTAATTTAAGTTTAATAACAAAATAACTGGTTTTCAATTTAATAATATAAGTTTTTTTAAAAATAATAATTAAGTATTATGTTAGAACTCAATGATTATCATAATTATATTTTAGATTTTTTATATTTAAAATGAAATATTTATGTTATATTTGATTATGTTTATCCGCATTTAGTTACATGAATTAAAACATGGTGCTTTAATAAATTGTATTTACGCACAAGTTATTTGTAATCTTGAATTTTAAATAATATGCATCAACGAATAATACTTCTTGCATAAAGAATGCTTTAAAACGTTTTTTTATCAAATACTTTATAATATAGTATAAATAATCTTAAAAAGTAGAAACTAAATTCCAAAGTATTTTTTAAAGAGTTAATATAATTAATTTAATAACCCTAACTGTTGGTTTCTATTTTCTTTACAAACATATAATAAAAAATGTTATTCAAATGTTTTTATAATGATTATAAAATATTTTTAGATAATATAATATAGAAAATATATTATATTGTATTATATAATATAATATTTTTAAACTTTTAATAGAAAAAATATAAAACAAATACACATACAAAAGACCAAAATGCCCCCCAATCAATTGGGTTAACAGACTTTTGTTAATCTTGTTAGTCGGAAGAAAGTAGGGTTGGTCGGGTTGAAGACAATTGGACAACCCAATCCAACTCAAAGCATGGAGTTGGATTGGGTTGCGTTGATCGGTTTGAAATTTTGATACATTATTTTACAATTTAGTTAAGCATTTTGTATTTAAACTAAGTAAAATCAAAATGAGAACATATAAATAAGAAAATAAAATTACAATTGAAATTGTCATATAATTATGGATAGTGCTAATCCTGAGTTGGTCTAATGCCTAATGTACATACATTAATTAAGGACTTAACAATAATATTAAATCCATTGGATAGAAAGACCTCGAGTTTGTTGGGTTAGTTCAAATAGCCCTGACCAAATTCCAACTCAAACATAAAGATTTTTACAACTTAATTAAGTATCGAGTAGTTTTGAATAAATTAGATTATTTCATGTTGGGTTGACAGGGGTTGTAGGCCATAAGAAATTAAATAACACATGAATCATATCCATAACTGATAGAAGTATAAGAATGCTAGTTATAATATTTGACATACCACAAGGACAAAAAAAATAATTCACTCTAAAAACTCATATAACTTATTTAGGTAAATTAGAAGAAAAAAGTGCAAAAAAAACTCATATAACTTATTGATGATTAAAACAGACCTAAACTCAAAAAATAAGTTAGTTTATGGTTGCCAAACATGACCTAAATATATAATCTGTCGCTATATCACTTTATTCGAAAAACCAAAAGTTACGGTTACATTTTCATTTCTAGCCAATGAATACAGGACACGTGTCTCATACCAGTATAGTGCTTAGTTGTCATTCGGCTATAAAGTCGAGTCGTTTGTGCCTCGGAGTCTCCGTTTATACAGCACCAATCAAGCAATGAATTAAACAGCCATTGCTTGAAATATAGAAAATATCTCGTTACTCAGATAGTTTTTTAGAATCTAGAATCGCATAAAGTCTGATCGCAGGAGTATTTGGTAAGCTTGATTTCCCTTTTACCAATTATGCACATTTGACTTCTATGATTCTGTGTGTTTTTGTGCTTTTGGTATTTATATCTTCAACTATTGATTGTAAGTTTAGTTCAAAATTAGGGATCTTCAAATTTTGATTTCAAAATTAAATTTTAAGTTCAACTTTGGTAATTCTCAACGATTATTTTGTAATTTTACTAGCAAGTGACAATTTTCTCTTTCAGATTAAAATCTACGTCATTACAGATGTAACGAGCGTTTTTTCCCCTTTCATATATCAGTTTTTGTCAACAATCATTTACCCGTTTCAAGTTGTTGAGACACTTTTCGCAAGCAGAGGGTTTTTCGGAAACAATCATGCCTATTGAGGCAGATGACAGATCTACATATATCTTACCCCGAAACCCTAATTTTGGGTAGGATATACCATATTTGATTGGTCTGGTTGGATTTTAAGATTTTAAAAGACAATTTATGTGCATTTTTCATTTTATCTGATTACAATTGTATCGAGTACCATTTTTTATATGATCTACTAAAAATTACATGGTCGATACAGATTTAATAGAAATTTTGATTTAAGTGCTAAATTTGTATTTTCAAATTATTTTTCTTTTAATTTTTTTTTGTGGCACTTTTGTGTATTGTAAAAAAATTGTTTTTTTTTGGGTAATTATGGATTTCATACCAGTCGACTGATCTTCCAACAACGAATGGTCTAAAGTAATCGTATATGGGCTTTGACATACAACCATTGCTTATTATTTTACCTCTTTCAAGATTCCGGATGATGTTTTCCAGGCATTTTCGACGTATTTTTTTATTTCACTTATTTTTAGAAAATTGTTTTGTCAATATTTAATTTTCCCTTTTCAAGATTTTCGTAACGTTTTTATTTGAGTAAATTATATTTTTTGTCCCTATGGTTTGTTAAAAATTATTATTTTCATCTTTTTGTTTTGAAATCATAGATTTTCATCGTTATAGTTTACAATTTATTGGTATTTTCGTTTATGTGATTTATAATTCTTTTATATTTTCATCCCTTGTGTTTTTCATATATATTTTTGATAGATTACACAATTGTAACACAACAAAAAATATCAAAAACAAAACTCAATCATTCATCACTGATTTTTGTCAAAAATTATTTTCCCTTTCCCTCATTTTTTATGTACCAAAAATTTCCTATGACAATAAATATTATCATTTTTTTTCCTTACAGTTTTTGATAAATTCAAATTCTCAAAAGGTGAAATTATTTTATTATTAACTATTGCATTAATATTTCGTAACAATTATCTTACATAAATGATTTACATCATAATCTATTGATATTAAAACTATTTTTGTTAAACATTTGTACAAAAATTTTCCCCAATCTTTTTCAAATAATTTATATTATTTCAAGATTAAATGTTATTTATTTAATTGCATTAATTTTATTTAATATTGCCAATTATAAGTTATAATTTTTATTGCATTTATCAAGTATTTTATTTGATCATTTTTGGCAAAATACTATGCTTCTGCATTGGGCTTTAAAAATGATTAACAGGCTTCATATTGGCCTAAGCTCTTTTTTATTTTAAATCTGTTAAACTTTCTAATATTGATTTTGAAAATAAATTAAAAAACATTCTTTGATTTGGATTTGGATTTAGAAATTAATCAAATTATTTAAAATCTTCTAGTTTTTATTGATTAATTTTTTTATATTTTTTTTACTTTTAACTATCAAAATTCTCAAAATCAACATAAGTCAATGATCTATAAAATAAATATTCAAATAAAAAAAACCTCAAAAGGAAAAAACATAAATGCGTTTATATTAACGTATAAACAATTTTTATAGGTAAATTTTTTTATGAATCTTATTTTTATACATTTTATATTAAACTTTTTTTATAAATTTTAATATAAACACATTTATATTAGACCACAATTTTTTAATGATTTTTTTCCGTCTTCTATAGGTACAATGGAAGGTGACATGAATAGAAGTGTACGCATAGTAGCATCCAAGACTGTTGAAAGGAAGAAACAGACCAATAATGCCAACGACTTGCTTCCTGGAGCGAAAAAACGCAAACGAAATGAAAATTCTTTTAAAACTAAAATTATGCCGAAGCAAGAGAACATAGAAGTTCCATCTTTGATGTCAGATATCACCATCATAGGCGATTCTGTTCTCCAAAGGAAGAAGAGGACACTCGTTATGAGGAGGAGGCCCATTGCAATGACTGAACCTATGAGGAGACTTGCTAACGCAGCTCAACACGTCTTTCTCCCGCCAAGGGTAATGCTTTGACTTTCTTAACGAAAACGTAACTTATACCATGAATTAGAATGATTTTTTTTTCCGTAAATAATTAAATTTATTGCCTTTTACTAAAACTACATTCGTAATTCAAAACATCTAAAATAACAGATAAGGCTCTTAATTACAAATTTTAGCTCCCAACGAGCAATACAGTTAGTTTCAGAGTGGTATACTTGCACAAACAAGCAAATATTCAAGTCTTGCAACTACAGTGTAAGGGTTACAATTCTTTTGGGAATTGACTTCGTTTGTGCAACAGATGCTTAAGCCAGTCAGCTAGCGGGCAAACCCCTCTATACCTGATTTGCCTCTCATATAATACTTATGGAGTGGTGGTATGACCTCACATAGAGGTCATTGCTTACGAACCTTTTTGCACAAACTCTTAACCTTCTAATGTTCAAGAATTCAAATATTTGTGATGTTGTTTTATACTTCCTATTTCCTACTTTCTAGTGAGATACATCGAGTTTGTTTTGTTTGATTTAAAAATTGTTTCTATCCACAGGACACGAATGGCAAGCCAAACGTTAGGTTTCTTATACCAAAAAAAGAAAACGAGCCACTCGAACATCCAAATGACGGAACCGAGGCGAAAAGGCGACGAGGTCGCCCGTCTAAGCTTCAAGTCGCCACATTGGGCAGTCCTAGAACCAGACGTCGTCCCAACAACAGCGCCAGGCGCAAACAAGGTTCAAATAAGAAAACTTCACTCTTGGAACGAGTTCGTCATGGTAAACTAAATTACACTCTTATCATTTGCATTTTTAGAATTATACAAAATCTTGTCTCAAAGATCTTTTTGAAGTATATATGTATATATAGGGGCAAGTTCATACGAGAATACTAACTATTTAAGAAAACAAGAAAAACTTTTTTCAAGTACAAAATCATATATGATTCACATACAAAATCATATATGATTAGGCGCAACTTTTCCCGCGACTTAGCCCGCCGCAAAAGTCGCCCGTGTCCATTTTTTTATGTTAGTACAAAATAACATATGATTTTATACATGAAAAAAGTTTTTCTTCTTTTCTTAAATAGTTAGCGTTCTCATTTGAACCTTCTTCACTCTCTCTCTCTCTCTCTCCCTCTATATATATATATATGTATATATAGGGGCGGGTTCAAATGAGAACTCAAATTTGGTTGTGAACGTGAGGAGGATAAATGAGAACGCGACATGTGTCATATTCAGACCGAATAAAACTGAATAAACACTATATTCAGTTTTATTCGATCTGAATATTTTTTTGATTATTTAGTCCGAATAATCTACATTTAGACAGGTATCGGGACTCTCATTTGTCCTCGTGTTCATAACCAAACTTGAGTTCGCATTTGAACTTTCCTCTCTCTCTCTCTCTCTCTCTCTCTCTCTCTATATATATATATATATACACACACACACACGGTAAATACACGCACACACCGCTCTTCTTTGATGAGCCTTGAACACAACACCTCCAGGGAGGATAGGATCTACCGGTAATCCAGATACGGTTGGACCAACGACTCTTTGGTTTGACTAAAAAGGCTTGTTGATTTGACTTTGATGATGCAGGTATCGATCAAAGTGGTGGAGCTCACCAAACTCCTCTCGACAAAAACGAGCCAAAAAAGCTCGAGCCTAGACCTGAGCCATACCCGCTGTTACAATCACCACAGCCGAAACGGCCACCGCCACCACAGCCGTGGCCGGCAATGTCTCCAACTTGGCTTAAATCAGAGCCGTACAATCAACCATTTATGAATATCGGAAGTAGTAGTACCAATGGTGCAGATTATAAAGGGAAACAGGTTGTCATTGATGACGGAAATGATAAAGAGAAGAAGAAACCGAGTTTTAATAAAAATAACTTCGACTTTTTGTTTGGAAACCCGAACAAAGGGATCGAGATCAATGAAGGATCTAATAAAAATGCTGATACTGATAAAGGAAGTAATCCACCGGGAGATCCGGATATTGTTAGGATTTTCACTCAATTCCTTAACGAGGTAAGTGCAGCGAATAAGATACCGATGCTTCGAGATGCTCTGAATAAGAGGATTGGAATGCTGAATGTTAATCAACAAAAGAATGTGAAAAATAAAATAAATGTCTCTCCTTCAACATACTTGCGGCCGGCGGCAAAGAAGAGTGGTGGTGGTTCGCGGCTGAGCATGGGTGGTGGTGGTGGTGGTGGTGCCGCCAGCTCAGTGCAGTCGCTGCCGCCACTAACGCAGGGTATGCAACCACCGAAAAAACGTGATGCCCAATCACTGCTTCCATGGGGAGGGCAGTCTCGTTTGATTAATGACTTTATGACTCAAGTTCAGGAGCCACCCCAACCACCGCCACCGCCACAGGGCGGTCAACGGCGGTTGACCGTCCCTGACTCAAACGACAAGATCGTTCAGAGATGTGCTGAAGCTATATACGGAAAAGAAGCTTTTGCAAATGGGGTACCACCGTGTGCTGGTCCATTTACAGCAATGATGCTTATTGCTCAGAAACCGGAATTACGTGATTCCCTTGGAGTTTTAGCATCCTTTAAAAAGTGGCCACCACAGTTAACCGATAAGACGACCACCACCACCGCTACCAACAGCCACCAGTTTCTGCCGCCACCGCCACCTCCACCTTTCACTGCCTCGGGCCATGATGCAACTGGACAGGAGGAATTAAAACCTGCATCCACTTCCGACCCAAATCTCTTGTGGCATAACTCATGGGCACCAACCAACAACAACCTGCTTGTCCATCCAGACCCATATGAGAGCATTCAGCCACCGCCAGCTCAGATGACGCCGCCTCAGAACCACCAAGCACCACCGCCAGCTCAGATGACGCCGCATCAGAACCACCAAGCACCACCGCCAGCTCAGATGACGCCGCCTCAGAACCACCAAGCACCACCACCAGCTCACATGACGCCGCCCCAGAACCACCAAGCACCACCACAGGTTGTTGCAAATGCAGTTCTGTTTCACAATAATCTTTTCCAGCAACAAAGCACCATGTTCATGCCAACGCCAATGCTGCCGCCGCAGATGGCGGTGTTTGGTGTCCCAAACTTTCCAGGGCAGTATCTACCAGGTTACCCAGGACCATCAGGCGACGGCAATTGGGCGATGGGAAATTGGGGATATCAAGGTCTACCACCACCACCACCACCACCACCACCAGGTATCTGATCAAGATAACAAAGAGGTCAAACTAGATTCAACCAAATAAAAGCTAGTTCTAATAAGGTTAAAGAAACTAGTGTTTGCTTTTGAGACATTTCTGCAGTTTTTTAGTTTGTTTTATGGGAAGATGGTTTCTTCCAGACTTGGTTTATTTCAGTTTTAAGACATCTATCCTTTCTTCCAAATGCATATCTTGGAAACTTTGCTTGTATTTGATTGTGTACATCATAGAATGCATCCATGCATATTTACAAATTTGAAGCCAGCATATTCATGATATTTGATGGAAATTTCTTGCAAAATATATCAGGCATGGTGTGTTTGGTACACAGGACAAGACAGAGCAGAGCATGGATCATTGTTCCATGTTTGGCAGGACTATTTTATGTGGAATAGACAGTAACAGAGTGGAACAAACCCCACGGAACAAGGTGAAACAGACCTATATTTTACCAACATAACCTCAAAATAAAACTTAATTCTCTTCTAAAACATCAAATATGCCTCCTTTACATTTTATTTATTGTATTATATGTTTTCTTTAAACTTTCACTTTACTGCCATCAAAATATTGATTTATACGGTGTCTACTTTGAATAATTTATGTAATTTATTAAATAAAAAAATATATAGCAAGGGTACAAAATAAAAATTGGAAACTACATAAACTTTTGTTTTTGGTGTCATTTTAATCGTCTTGACGAAAGCTTTTTACTAATATATTTTGTTATAAAAAATATTTATTTTATTATAATTTAATAAATTACATAAAGTAATCAAAATATATAAACAACTCATTAGGGGTAAAGTGGTAATTTTATTTGTTCTGTCCTACTAAACGCTTAGCACCTTCTCTGTTTTGTCCTGCCATACCCGTAGGGTGCTATTGGTACTTGAGACCATCGGGATAGGACAATATAAAAACTTTGTGTTCCACTTTTGGTGTGACATTAGACTTAGAGTGGGGAGGAGACTTAGTAGGACAAAAACACAATTTTTTTGTCCCACCATAATAGGTGCAACAAAAATCTGAGGGATATGACAAGATTAATAAATTACTAAACTACCCATCTCAAATTAAAACCCTAAAACCATGCACAATTATTTCACACGCCTACCTCACTCTCGAGCCCATCCAGAATTCGAGCATGAGGAAAAAGATAGAAAAAGCAATGTACCTTGAAATATATATTTTTAGTTATTATATGCATCTAAGGCATAGATGTACGGCTTTTATAATGTGAGATTAGCAATTAGCAAAAAGCAATTTTCTTATTAAGAAATTATACTCGCAATAACTATAATAATTTCTGTTACATAAGCAAAAACTGTTGATGTGACATTAGCAATTACATTATAAATCACTATAATCGCCATTAGAAATTATCAAAACCATTATTTCTAGTAGAAAAGTGTGCCACGTAGGAATTTTTTTTTCCTACGTAGCACTTGAGCAATCTAATTATAAATTACCGTATTATTGCTGTTTCGATAAAAGATTCTTTTTGATGAATCTTGTGAAATTTCCAACATGTTTATCTCAAACAAAGAAAACACCTTTGTTCCATTGTAATATCCAAAAATTATACCATCCACCTTGTAGACATCGGAGATCGAAAGACAAAGTTGGCATAAAACATTTTGGGCAATGTTTGTATCAACAAAGCTTTATCCTTCTAACGAAAGAACTCCATAAATAACCTAACTTTGTCTCTATCAAAAGGAACACAATCTTAAAAACATCAACCACCTTTCTTAAAACATAAAAATCATCGAAAACTGTTTGATATCTTCCCATATATTATTCCTAAACTAGCATCATTAAACCCAAAAAAATGGGTAATTCGATCTCACTTGTGTGCTGTTCCAACGAATTAGTAAGACAAAGAGGGGAGGTTTTGGTGATCAAAGAAGATGGTGAATCACTAAGGGTCAAAGATGGGACACTTGTGAAAGATGTCCTATCTGGTTATCCGTATCACAAGATAATCCGATGTTGTTCTGAAAGAACGGTTTTACCAATAGAAACTCAACTGAGTTGCAACTGGCTTTACTTCTTGTTGCCAGTTGGGTTGGCACTCAGTGAATCTGTATACCAAAGTCTTGTGAAGTCTGCAGCTTCACAAATCTTGATTGCCAATGGGGCATATAGGATCAAGATAGAGGAGGAGAACAAAGAAAGGGGTGATGGAAGTGATAATAGGCAAGATCACAAGGGGATAGGCGGCGATTGTAGCTCTACATACAAGTGGAAACCAATTCTAAGGACGATCCCTGAGATAGCCTCACCTTCTACCTAATACAATGCTTGCAGACTGGGTTCTTATATTGAGGAAAAATTATACAAGTTTAGCAAAAAGGAGACACATGTATGTAAAATTTTATTCTGCTTACCATTGTACATATTTTTAGGGGAAAATCACCAAACTAGCCATTTTTGGCTCAAAAAATTCATCCAAATGGCAGATTTTTACAAATTATCACGAAATAACCAGTAAATCCGCAAATTGGTTTATCAAATCTGAATGATTTAATTTTTCAAACATTTTCTGTTAGGTGGGCCATATCTCAGCCGAAAATCATAAGATTTTCTTTCTGGGCCATATTTACAAAGATTTGCAGATGTACCTACTATTTCGTGATAATGTTTAAAAAACAGCTATTCCGGTGAATTTTTTAGGCAAGATTGACTAGCTTGATGATTTTCCCTTTTTTAAAGTTCTTAGTGCATAAAATATGCCTATGACCGTATCGTATTTACAGTTGGTTTTGATCAATTGATCGGTTCTATTTTGGCATAAACTGTCCTAGTAATTCCTGTAAAGAATAAGTCAAATTCAAGCTTGTTTTCTCGAGCAAAAATTTCTCATAACAGTTCATAATTTTTGTACCTCTTGTTTGGCCTGTTGATTTCTGCAGCTTTTAGTATTCATCTAATTAACTTATGAATTCTTCAGTATACAATATCTAATTTCTAAATCAAAAAGTGCTTCTAATATTAAAATCTAAGCAACTGGAAGACGAAGGATGCACCTATTCCTACTTCCAGATCTGAAGATTATCAAAAGAGTTGAAAACATTATTCATTTTGCAATCGAACACACATCATATATCCGATGTTACTCGAACGCCAGCGACCGGAATTTGAAACTTCAAATCACTACACCACCGCCGCTGGCAGGTCTCGTATGGAGATCGAATCCAGCCACATAAGGCTGGAATTAAGTCCTACAACTAATTGATTTGTGACGTTACCACGAAGCTAATCACGCATTCAATGTCTAATTTGAGCAAATTGCATTATCAAATAAAAAAAAATGGATTACGGTTAACAAAAGGAAAAATAGAACGCTCACCGACAACCGGAGTCTCTTCTAGGGCGTCTGAGGCTCCAGATGTAGCCAGCGGTTGCCAAGAATAGAGCATTGACGACGGTGACTGCGTTAACCACAACGGCTACCACCGGTGTTCGGAGGTGGATCGGGAGAAATTCAAGCACCAAAAAAGACTTCTATAATTTATATTTGTGTACTTTCTCATCGCAAAAAAAGTGACTGAATTACGTTAGCGCCGAAACGAGAACTTAATCGTTTAAGGAAAATAATAAACACTATATTCAGTTTTATTTAGTCTGAATATTTTTTTGATTATTCGGTTGGAATAATCTATATTAAACACGTGTCATTTCTTATTTGTCCTCATATTCACAACCAAATTTGAATTCGTATTTGAACTTTCCTCTACTCGTTTAATAAACATTTATAGGGTCACTTGTCTTATTAGATAAGTATGATAAAAACTGAGAATCCTATCTTATAAAATTTGTAACAATAACCGAGATTCTTACATGATAAGTGAGAGAAAAGACTTTTAACCGGTTAGCAATTACAATATACGTCATGTTTAGTTGCTGACAAACAATATATTTCATGACCGATGACAAGGTAAATGAAGGTGATGACTCTTGTGGGTAAATTTTTACACTACACGCTTCCTACATTCCAATTTTCTTTCATAAATGGTATTTAGTGCTAACGGACGTTATGTAGCTGTTAAGTACCGTCACGTGCTAATCACATGAAGGGTAGTTTGATCATTTTACAAAAAAGAAGTTAAAAACAAATTTGAATATGTAAGTATACAAAGCATATATACAAGTAATTAACGCGTCATCTGTAAAAGTTGCAAAAGTTGCAACATCTGACACAACATGTATGGTCAGTTAAATGACTAATTTACTCTCTAATTACGATAAATATAAGAATCTTTTGGACTAAAAGCACTTTCCACTAGGGGGTGCTCACGGATTGGGTTGATCGGGTTAAAGGCAATTCAACAACCCAACCCAATGCATTCGGTTTGAAAAATCTCAACCTAACCCAACCCAAATCAAAATGCAACCCAATTTAATCCTTACGGGTTGATATATTGATACAACAAAATATTCTCATAATCTTGAATATTTATTTTCTCCAGTCTACTCATAATTTTCTTTTCATCGTCAGTCATTTGGTACAACTTATTCATACTTCTTAAATCTTAAGTATATCACATTCAACTAATTTTCTCAATATATATATATATATATATTCACATTTAATGGACATGTATACAAATGAATTATATAGACATGAAGAATGGATTAAAAATATATGTATATGAAAAGCACACCTGATGGTGTAATGTCTAAGATATATATTATTAAATACTCAACAATCATATTAAATTTTAAAAATAAAATGATATCGGGTTCATCGGGTTGGGTTTGACTAAAATAAAGTAACCCGATATCAACCCAATACATACGTTTTGAATATTTTATAACTCAATTAAATCGGATTGCTTCGGGTTGAGTTATTTTCCATCGGGTTGGTCGGGTTAATCGGGTTTTTGAGCACCCCCTAACTTCCACCGATAACTTGTAATGGCAACATTGGATAAACTGGTAAGAGGCATGGCAACAACAGAGGTTGTTACCCGATAAGTGGGATATAGAACTTTTACCCGGTTATCGCTTACTAGGTAAGAGACGCTTACAAATATTCATTTTGGTGAACGATAATGTTACCTGACAAGATAAGTAAGGGTAGTAACATTTAACAAAACTAAATGTTTACCCGATAATCATTCAATTCGGTACGGGTTTTGAAGCACAGGTCAAGAAAAAAGAAATATATTTAATAAACCAAAAATAAAAATAAAAAAAATATATTTAATAACCAAAATAGGAAAAAAAAATTATAAAGACTAAAATACCCTTAAGTTTATGTATGATTCTTAACATATTTAGTCTAAGGGATGAAAACAATAATAGATTATAAATTATATGGACGAAACTAGCAACTTCCAAACCAGTGGGACGAAAATTGCTATCTTCTTCAAACCAGAGGGACGAAATTGTAGTGTACTCCAAATACAAATATGTATGGGTCTTTTCGTAATTTTTCAACTTTTAAATTTTTGAAAAATAACATCTTTATCCATGGATTAAAGTTGTAACATGCTTTTAAATTTAAGTACATTATATGCGTTTAATGCTTAAATTAACACTATGAAACCTCATTCAAAACAAAAAAATTACTATAAAACTTAAAATGTTTTATGTACATTATTAATTTGTACATAATGTTTTAATATTTGGATTCTTGAAAAATTAAGAATATTTAAAAGATGAAATCTATATCCACGAACAGCTTAAATTTGATGGAGGAAGACATACCTCATATTCGTTAAAGGACATCCTGCAAGCGCTAACTTGCATTGCAACTTACTTTCTTTGAAGATTTAGAAACTCTACTGTTTTTTTAAAGGGGTCAATTCAAGTTTCGATCTCTTGGGTGACACCCAATTCCAGTCTTTCAATTGGATTTCATCGAGGTGCAATTCTTTTATTAGTTTCTCTGGTGTCTTGGTTCTGCACCCCTTTTGTGGCAGTCCTTAGCTCTCTTCTTCCCCCTTTGGTTCCCGTTTTTGTTGTAGTCTATTGTTGGTTTTTATCTGTTCTTACTTCTTAGTCCTCTTTTGTTTTTGTTACTTGATAGATGTTGGAGCATTTTTCTGTTTCTCGTAAATCTCCTTGATACCCTTTTTTGCCTTCTTAATTGCTTAATAAAATTTATCTTTCAAAAAGATGAAATCTAAATATTTTATAGTAATAATATAGATAATTCGAGGGACATAGGCATATGCACATCGAGAATTTAATAAAAACCCCATGACTCCTTTTTAGTTTTTATGACCAATGTGTGGAGCAGCATAAATAAAAGATCATATTTAATATATTATATATGTGTATATATATTTATATATACATACATAAAACCTAAGAGACATATGCATATGCATATATCTGGGGAATTTAATAAAAAACCCATAAAACTTGTACTTTGGGATCTCGATTCGAACAAATGAACTACTTTGATTTAATCAAAAATACCCATTTCAGAATCTGCATCAAGTACGACTCCCATGTTTAATACTCGTTTTTTTATTGGCTTTGGCTACACCAATGGTATTTAACTTTTTGTTATCTATATATTTTATATAAAAAATGAATGTTTCTTTTTTATAATTATTGTAAAGTACATCAATTAATATTTTTATTATTAGAATTTAAATTTTTTGTTGTTGCTTGGCTGCTTGCAATATATAAAAAATTTATCACTTTATTGTAATAATCAGGGGCGGACCTAGCATGGTTCACCGGTGGTATGAGCCACCGTATTATATCTTCGTCGAAAGGTAAACTTTTTGGATTTATTAACAGTGCAACCGTATTTTTTTAGGAGTGGTCTTAAATAATTTGAAACTGAACTCATGACACAATAGGGTTGCTGGTGTAGTGGCTTTTCCCAATTGAATTAAAACTTCTTATAAAGATAGTCTTGAGTTTAATCCTTAGATGCAAATAATTAATTTTTTTAGATAAGAACTCTATATAATATTTAATAACATACTAAATACTCTATTAATTTCGTACTTAAATAGCATTTAATAAACACTCTATTAATTTCATGTTTAATCCTTAACTTTCCCAAAAATCCATTTAATTTGTTTTTAGTTATTAAAAACCGTCAATATCAAATATTAAAAACTAAAAAACTCCAAAAATCAACAAAAAAGCCGAAAAAAATCCTCGAAATCGATAAAGAGCTTAAAAATAAAAAAAAATCTTGAAATCAACCAAAAAATTTAAAAAAAATCTTGAAATCAACCAAAAAATTAAAAAAAATCTTGAAATCAAGCAAAAAACTTCAAATTTTTTTGAAACCGTAGAATTGAGTTAAAAACACATAGAAAGATATTGACCGTTAGTAAAAACGTGATAAAAATCGTATTTTTTATAATAAAAAACTTCTATATATGTTGTATGGTGTCACCGTATAAAAAAAATTTGGGTCCGTCCCTGGTAATAATATTAGGAATGATCGGTTACATTTTCCGTCAAATACGGTTTAATGTTTTCTAACGCATCCCATCTCTGTTATAAACCATTAGTGAAATGGATATTTATGGTTGTATTTCTTAATAACCTGGGTCCTTAATGCACCTACAGAGACCCAGATCAATAATTTATTTAGAGACATAACATGTTAAAAACGGCAACCACGGGTTCTAACTCGTAAAAAAATGTGACCACATGACCCAACTCTTAGAGGGGAAAAACACAAGCTAGCTATGTTTCGTTAATTTTTCTAAATATATAAGAACATGATCCGTTAAAAATACCAAACTACAAGGATGAAAAAGTAATATTTCACTCTAGTATTATTTTAAAAACAAGTAGAAAAATTCAAGCTAGTATAAGTGAATCTCAAAATAATTGTTTGTTCCAATAGAAATATGCAAAAGCAAAACAAATGGATGTTATTCGTTCATTTGGTGTGTGCAAACTCTGCCAACTATCATTCTAGGTTTGAAATTAAACTGGAACCCTCATTTGTTTCGATATTTACTTACACATGAAACCAATCATTAACCTAACATTGCAAACTCATTTCGATCAGTGTCATGTGTAAGCAAATGAAAATGATGGTGACTCTGGTTTAATTTCAAAACTATAGTAACAAATGATAGAGTTCACATAGACAATATATAATTTATTATTTTTCTTGTTTAGATTCTTATTTATGAAACTGAGTTATTCTAGCTATTCAAATGTACCATTGAATTTGAGAGGCAAATTAATGAATTCAAGCAATACATAAGAAAATATTAGCAACAATTATCAATATTGGCATGTTGTTAACACTTAATTGAATTCAAGTAATATAGAAGAAAATTTTAGCAACAAGAGAGCCATTGTCGGCATATTGTTAACATTGAACAAGAGAGTCAATGTCTAAATGTTGCTAACCCTGAACTCTTCTACAAAACTAACACAATTTATTTTTGTTATCTTTTAAAACTAACAAAATTTATTTTTGGTATTTTTCAAAACTAACAAAAGCAAACTCCTCAAGGGTTTGCTTTTGTTTCTTAATTAGTAGTTGATCAACCTGTAAATGGATTAGTGGATCAAGAATAATAGGAGAATGATGCATCTCTATCCTCGAGCCCATACAAAAACAGTTCCTGATGTTTGATTACTTTGTCAAATTAATGATTGTAACAGCTTTTTGGTTGTATTCCCAAGTCCATATAATTTTTTTCATTTCCTATAAAAAACAGTTTAAGATGTTGGTGAAAATTGTTGTCATCGTGTTAAATGGTTGATTTTAACAAAGAAAATTGGTTTTATTTGTTTGTTGAGTTTTTCCGAATTTGCCACATTTTGAAATACTTTAATGATAATTGATAAAAATCGATAAAAACGTTTGTTTGTATTATATGAGGTTTGATGGCAAGAGCCACACATAAAGGGGGTTTAAATAAGGTTATGGAATTGGTTACAAAAGAAGATCAATATAATTGATAAACAAGCAACAAGTATTGGTAGATAACTAAACTTAAATTATCAATATACAATAGATTAAGGTTTTGTTTGGGTTTAGATTTGAAAATTTTAGGATGTGTGTCCCAAATACCCTTAATGATTACGTTAACATTGAAGGCTTAATTAACCACCCCTGCCAAAGAAGAAATGGATTGGATGAGCAAAACCCTAAGGTTATTAGGGTTTTCCTAGGGTGTCATGACAGACAAATTGAGTATTCCTACCAAAGACTAGTAATGTCCAAAACAATTAGATTGATATTGAAGAGTAAAGTGGCAAAGATGAAGCATGAGCAAAACCATGATGTTATTAGGGTTTTCTATTTTGTTTTTATGTAACTTCAACATATACAGCGACTTAATCAATTGAAAGCATAGAATCATCAAAAGTTTCATTCTTCATTTATATTTACAAATACAAAACAAAATAATCTGAGAGTCCAAATATTATATTTGTTACCCTTTCCATGACCAGATAAAAATGCATTTCACGCTTGCTTCTTACTTTTCACAAAGAGGCAACAAGAAGAAACTTTGTAGCATCCATTGTTTTTCAAGTCATGGATCATCAGGGTTCAGTGCAAAGTAACGAGAGATATGGCCACCAGAGGTTAGTGATGGGGTTAGAAACTTATATAGTTGATATACATTATTTCCAAATTTTACTACGAGCAGTAAATATTTTTAGGAGCAAAAGCAAGTGTGAAACAAGAGAAAACCCATTGAACATTCTATAAGGAACTGAATTCTTTTAAGTCGATGTGTTACTAAGAAAAACAAATCCTATCGACGACCATCGACATTGATAATGTACAATACGTGTGAATATTGTCTTACACAACCCTTCTTTCAAGTAGATTTTTGTGACTATTTACAATGTAACAACACAAAGAAATGGAAAAAACCTACAAGGATCAAACACATTGCTACCACAACTAAGGCAATTAAAATGACTAAATAGCAAAAGGAAAAGGTTCGAGCATGCATCCATTTGTAACATAAAATCCTGCTAACTATATATATATATATATCCTAAAAAAGAAATTCATCAACCATTGTGCGTATTAAGAATGCATACTTGCATGACAGTTCCATTCAAATACACAACACAAGCAAACGGAAAACCACTTGTCATTTGGAGCGACCTTTGGTAATATAACAAGTTAACAACTAGGGAGCTCCCTTCAGTCCAACCACAAATAAGATAGGATCAGATTCGTCTCCCGTATCATTCACACAGTCACAAGAGTACGTTCAAACTACAATATGATACTATTGTGTTTGAATGAATGAGCCGGCAGCAAATCCATACCCTCTACCTACCTATGATTGGACTAAAGAAAGCTCTCTAAGTATTCTTTGCTAGCTCCAACTATTAAAATGCATCAAACGCGCCTCATAGAAATTATAACTTAATATAAAGATTCATCAAGAAATATAACACTCCAAACCACTTCAATTACAAAATTTATAGACCTAGTTATTCGTTAAGGTCATAAAATAGTTGCAGATTATCTATATTGTCACTAAATTACTGCATGAAATAGTAGTACCATATAGATGTTACTCATACAAAATTTACTTATCTACATTCTTTATTTCTTTTTATCATTTTAATATATTAACGAGAAAAAGACAAAGAATAATATTAATTATTCAAAAACTGGAAACATTAATTCAATAATACAAGGAAAACTTATATTATCTTAATTATTAAGAATGGAAAAAGCATAAATCTTGGCATCAACAAAGACAATCTTAACATATAAATTAAAGCTTTTTGTACTCTAAAATTGAGGTAAATGTTTTGTTTATATGTGTGAGAGAAGATTCTAGGTATTCTTATTGGCTAGAAATCAAAACAATTCAATCATGTATATGAGATAAGAATCTTGAAAATAGTATTAAAATTTTAAAAATAAAATAAATATATAAGTTTCTTGAGAAAACCCTCATCCACAGATCTTCCCAAATCTATGATAACAATCTTGATCATTCTTGAATCCAAAACTTTCAACAAGAATTCCCCATTGGTTGTTTTTTTGGGATTTTTTTTTTGTTGCAGAAACCCTAACCCTAAATCAGTGAAAGGTAAACCAATCCCTATAAAGAAAATGGGAATTAATTAAATCATTATAAATTTCAACAAAATAATCAAGAAAAAATAAACGAATATAGCAGAAAACAAAACAGAAGATAATTAATGGGTATTTCTTCAAAGAATGATCAAACGTTAAGCATATATATACGTACATATAACATATATATATACATAGATACATAAGATCGATCATCATTTGGTGATCATGGGTGAGATTAATTATGAAACAATATATATATATATATATATAAGTATAAAAAATCTGCAGCTTACTGAAGAAAAGTAGTGGGTTTTAATGGCAGCTGGTCACCATCAAGACTTAAGATCCGCCATTGAAGCTCATGCTGAAGCTTTTTTTTTCAGAGATTTATGAATATTTTGAAGATCAAGTAAAGGAAATCAAGAAACTTTATGATGTTAATTAACAAAGTATTGAAAGAAGTTTTAGTCATGAAAATGGTGGGGGAAGGTGAGACCAGAAATCACGGAAGAGAAACTGCTCTTTATATAGAAGAAGAAGATGAAATATGGTGGGTCGCTGTCTTCATGATGGCTCAAAAAGAAAAAAAATTGCAAAAACATTTGATTTGCTAAAAATGCTAATAAAAATACAAAAAACGTTTTGTTGTTGGCAGTTTTATAATTGGATTTAAGGGTTTTCTGGAAAATAATTACAGTTAATTTTTTTTATTTTAATAATTAAACATATTTTAATGTTTTTATTTTTATTTTTGCGGTTTTAAAAATATAAGTGAAGCAAATTTCAAATGATAACCACCCGGTGTTTGTTATACAATGAGTTTGATTTTAGGTTATAATTCATATTATTTCATATATTCTATTTTTGTATGTGAACCATATATTGATTTTCTTCCACACGTAAATTAGTTCTAGAAATTTCATATATGAAACAACAGTGAACATTGCATGTTTTACATGTCTTATTTCATATATGAAATAACAAGTATTATTGTGTATTATTTCAATGGAGGACATTCTTTTAATAACTTTTTAAATTGTGAGATCTCTAAAAATAAGTGCATCATATATTATTGCATATGGTTTTTTTTTAGAATTTAATGTAGTAATTAACAAATATTTGTTTCATATGTACTCGGTTCACGGTGTGAATTTTTTTGACGTGTCTGTGAATCAAAAAATACACGTAATTTTTTTTACATTGTAAACTAAATCATATGAAACAAACACATTGTAAAACAAATATATGTTAATCAATATACTAAATATTATACTTAGATGAAAAAAAATTATATGAAACAAAACCTTCAGTTAGAAGTTTTACGGATACACAAATTTTTAAAATTCTCAAATGATTAAACCTCGTATTTTTAATTGTTAGTGAGTGAATGTACTTTTAAGATGAAAATGTTTTTAATTGTGGATACCCAACACTACTAGAAAATTGAGTATTTTCAACGAAAATGTCGTTGAAAATTTTCTACGAATTTTAGAGGGATTATTGACAGAACATAAATTTTCTACGAATTTACAATGAATTTCCGTTGAAAATCTCTCACAAACATGCATTTTCAACCAAATTTTTTTGGCGAGGCATTCCGTTGAAATTTTTTTGGTTGAAAATGCATGTTTGTGAGAGATTTTCAACGGAAATTCGTTGAAAATTCATAGAAAATTTATGTTCTGTCAATAATCCCTCGGCGTGGGAAAACCCAATTTTGTCCAATAACACCAAAAACCTCATTTTTCAGTCCTTCGGCCTTCGCAAACAAACAGTCCGGCCAACAAAATTCGTAAAAATTTTCAACGACATTTTTAATTGAAAATACTAAATTTTCTAGTAGTGCAAGAATCACCAATGGCTATCCAATAAATTATTTCTAAAACCGAAAAGATTAAGGGTACGTTTGATTCCTGAAAAAAATTCAATTTTAAAGGAAAATGAAAATTTAGAAAAACCCGTTTAATTCATTCAGTTTTCAAAATAAATTGAAGAAAACAAAAGTTTTCATTTTCCAAAATCCTATGTAAATTATAAAGCTAGTTTTAATAGTTTTCCCAATTGACTAAACACGTTTTCTAATTTTTCTAAAAATGAAAAGTTCACCATTTCAACCAAACACGTTTTTAAGATTTTCATAGAAAACTGAGAATGAAAACTGAACTTCATTTTCTGAAAACGTTTTCTAGGAAAATGAAAACAGTTTTCCGATTGGGGTGCGTTTGGTTCCTGAAAATTTTCCGGGTGCGTTTGGATTCTAAAATTTTTCCAGTTTTCTAGGAAAACTTTCCAAGAAAAATGAAATTTTATAAAACTTGTCTGGTTCATTCAGTTTTCGAAAAAATTCCAAAAAAAACAAAATTTCATTATAATAAAATCCTATGTAAATTAGAAAACTAGTTTTAATAGTTTTCCAAAAAAAATTCTAAAAACTTTTCTAGCGACATTTTGGCCCTAGCTCAAAAACCATGCATTTCTAATACCCAGACAAACCCTATCGTATCTTCCTCGTCGTTTCAACGTCTCTGCGATTTCTTCCCTGTCGCAACTTTCGATTCACTCCACAAGAGTGCCAAGCCGGTAACTGTCGGACGTTTATCTTGCCAGAGCACCGGAGAACCAAGTACGTTGTTCATGTAAAATGGAAAATGAAAAGTGATAGAAAATGTACAACCAAACGCGTTTTTTAATTTTCTAAAAATGGAAAACGAAAACTCCACCATTTCAACCAAACACGTTTTCTAAAATATTCATAGAAAACTGAGCATGAAAACTCAACTTCATTTTATGAAAACATTTTCTAGGAAAATGAAAACAGTTTTCTGAAACCAAATGCACCTTCAGTTCTCTAGGAAAAAATTTCAAGGAAAATGAAAATTTAGAAAACTCGTTTGGTTCATCCAGTTTTCAAAAAAAATCATTTTCTAAAATCCTATGTAAATTAGAAAAACTAGTTTTAATAGTTTTCCAAATTTTTGTTTTCAAAACACACACACACCATATGAACCCGTGTGTGGTCAACGATGAATTAGAAAAGTCAAATATGACGGCTGTAACAAAATTACTATTACGCTCTTCTTCTTTTTATTGTTATTACAGAAATGTAATCATGATTAGTAATTTTTTATTAAACTATTTAATGGTTGAGATTAGTCTTCACGATCTTTAACCTTCTTACGGTTTTTATTTGATTATCGTTATACATATGTGTGTGTGTGTGTATATATATATATATATAGAGAGAGAGAGAGAGAGGGAGAGAGAGAAAGAGAAAAAAGTTCAAATGTGAACTCAAATTTGGTTGTGAACATGAAGGACAAATGAGAGCGCGACATGTGTCTGAATGTAAATTATTCAGATTGAATAATCAAGAAAATATTCAGACTGAATAATCAAAGGAATATTCAGACTGAATAAAACTGAACATAGTGTTTATTTAGTCTGACTAATGTTTATTCAGTCTCAATAGACATTATTCAGACTGAATAAACACTATATTCAGTCTGATTATTTATTTGATTATTCGACATGTGTCGTGCTTTAATTTGTCCTCACGTTCACAACCAAATTTGAGTTCTCATTTGAACCCGCCCCTATGTATATATGGAGAGAGAGAGTTGAAACCCAATCCAGAGATGTTTCGGCTTATATTCCTACTAATATAGAAAACAAAAAAAACAGAGATGTTTCACTTATATATATATACACACACATACACACAAAATGACCATCGTTGTAACACCTTTCGTTCGAACAATGGAAGGGGCAAACCCAAACATTTGCGATGGCCAACTTGTACTTTTAAAATTCTAAGGACGAAAGTTGTTGCAATTGACAAACTAGAGGGACCATAGTTGTAGTTTACTCAATAATCTACTAGCGATGTACTTATTCATGTAAAGTGCCAAAAGCATAATCATAGATACCCACATTCTTAGATTTCAAAGGGGAAAAATAGATAACCACTTGGAAAAGGGCAACACGTTTTATTTCCAACATTCAAAAGTCAGCTTGCTAGTTTAAATACTTATTGAGTTATTGATAAATAAAAAAATTATTTTGATTTATTTTATTGAGTAACATTCTCAGTCATCAAAATAAATTATTGGTAAATGTCTTTTATCCGATAATTGTTAACTGGATGAAACTTTTAAATCATTATTATATCTCTTATCGAGCAAGATTTTTGGTTCTTGCATATTTATCAGAGAAGGTAAGTGACATTTAGGTGGCGTTTGTTTTTTAAGAGGTGTTGAAGTCTTAAGTCTTATTTCACTTATGAATAATAAGAGGTGGTACTGAAGTCTGAAATCTGAATCGATACGACTATTTGTTTTTGTAAACTGATAAATGTCTGAATTTGTTTAAATTGTTTATTTTACCCATTAAAAAAAATTATATTGTTGAATTTATAAATCAATTTATACAATTTCATATGTTTATTTCATCATCATTATGAATTTTACATCTAAATTATATAACTAGCACTCATTTAAATGAAAAATGTTATTAATGGTATTTAACACATTTAAATCATATTAAAATACATCAATTGAGAGAGGTAAGGATCTATTTGGTGAGGATCAATTTAGATAAATGATCGATTAAGGTTAATCGATTGAGAAACGTCATTGCCGAGAGTTTGGAGAACAGTAGGAGGCAAATAAGAGATTGATGTACCTTTTATCAGATAAGAGGACAACAAGACATAAGTGTCTCTGAAAAGTTGAAAAAAAACAAACAGTCTAAATGACCCTACCTCTTAACGAACCAGACATAAGAGGCTATTAAGAGTTTTTTTTTGAAAAAACAAACAAGGCCTTAATAAACATTTGGTAAACGACCCCTTATATTGAACGAGTAATATTACAAATTTACAATCGTTTTTTGTTCCATTTTATGGACGATTTCAAATTTGGTTTTCATCTTTTATACTTCACGATTTATAATTATTTACATTCTTATGATTTATAATTTTAGTTTATATATTTTATAATTCTTTGTTGTTTTCGTCTGTTTCATATTAAAAGTAAGAGTTACTTTCAGAAATGAAAATAACAATAAATTGTAAATCAAAGAAAATTAGAATCTTGAAATCAAAGGGACAAAAGTTGCAATTGTTGACAAAGCGTAATTTAGTCTTGAAAAATATCGAATGGCAAAATCATGTGTTGATGTCCGTGGGACTTGTGTTTTCTGGATGCTAAGGCATGGAAATTTAGGAGGCAAAATCATGTGTCCATGTCTTTTGTGGGACCCTACATTTGTCCACGTTGGATTCTTTTGATTTAACACATGATTCTTCAATTCCCGAAATATATTTATGTTTCAAAAAAGATACTTTGGGCACTTCAAAAATAATATTATATTTTTGTTATCTATGTCTATAGTTTAATTGATAAATGGGTTATAATTTTGTCTAATAGATGGTTTGGTTGTTACTGAATGGTTTGATGTGTAATAATTGAATGAAATTAAGATGATTAAAAGACTTTTATAATGTAATACAAAATAAAATATAATTGTTTAGTAATTGTTAAAAATGAAACTGTTAAGATGCAAAATATAATGATATTAAATGATTTAGAGAGTTTTGAAACTATTAAAAAGCATATTTAGTTTCTACCGAACAATATTCACCTTTTAAAATTCAAATGTGGTCTTAATGGAACTGTTAAGAGGTAAACAAACAACCCCAATATGAAACAAATTTTGGGTTCGATCTTAGACCTTCTGATAGCTTTAGCTATTGAGTGGACAAAAAAAAAAGGGTGAACATGGTACGGTACCATGTTTTTTTTCTCAATACCATGTATCAACCAATTATAATTGGTATTAAAATATTTATACTGTGTACCAACCAACTGTAATTGGTACCAACTTTTTTCGATTGGTACATGTCGATACGGTATTTATACCAAGATCTCAAAGTTCACAAACTTTAAAATTTTAATATAAACATTGGAGGTTGAAGAGGACGCGATCATGGAGGCTTGCGTCTGCATTTAGACTTTGGGTTGCTGTAACACCCGGAATTTTATACGCAAAGTTTGGAATTTCGTTGATGCAATTTTTCTTGTTGCTATACCAGCTTCTCAGGCACCAGAAATTTCCTCTGCTAGAGCCCTCAGAATTGCAGAGGAATACGATAGAGAATGTGGGTTTTGTGTTCCTTGGTTTGGACTTTTGTTAATATTTTTTGTTATATACTAGCTTAGTACTTTCTTTCCGGAAATGAAAGGACTCTCGGTACCACCTGGACGATTGTGCCAGGCTATAATGTCAAAGCACAATTGCAGGAATGATTTCGATCATATCGTTAAAATGAGTATGAGGAATTATTTTAAATGCTTGGTATTAGTATATTTCAAAGTATTATTGATTTTATAACTCATAACACTTTGACCTAATTTTGTAAAGTTGTTAGTTGATGAGAAATGCTAATTATACAAAATATTTATGTTGGGAAATTATTAATATTGTTAGATTGACATATTTTAAGTGATTTACAGTTTTTTTCTTTAGATTTTAGTCATTGAAAAATCTCATCTAGTGATTGAAATATTTTATCGTCTTCTCATATTTTTTAGGTTTCTTATTTGCACATTTCCTGCTTAAATATTAAGACCTTGTAAACGATTTGATTAAAAATTTGCCTATTTTAAATAATGATTAAATTGTATATCTAGTATATAAATTTTAGGGAAAAGAAAAACTAAATAGTGAATAGACCCAATCTAACTTCTGGTAATAAAACGAATGTTTTATTATTTATTTTATATGAACAGTTTTTTATATACTGTTCTTTATAACAGAGAAAATATAAGAAAGTTTAGATAATTTTCTATAATTTAAAAAGAGATAAATGATTTATTAATCTTTACCACCATTGAAATTGAATTATTGTTTTTTTCTACATAGCCTTTTTAAAGGTGTATTGCTATGATAAAATTATAAAATATTTTTACAGTATAATTATTTATGAAATCTTGAAAGAGTAAATTAAATATTTGATCCTTAAGGTATGTCAAAAATTACCGATTTATCCTACTTCATTTTTACAAAAAAAACCTTTATGTATGCACTTTTTTTTTATGGATTTGGTTATTCACAGTAATAATCGTTCAACATGTCCATTAACCACATGGTACAAATGTTGATGCATTATATACAATTTTCTGAAGCTTCATAACTTCCACGATTCAGCATGATAATTAATTTTTATTTTTAAATTATACTTTACACCCTTATAATTTATCATATGTTACTTTATAGCTCTTCATTTTTCATTTAACACATTTTTCATAATAACATACATAATCGTATATTAACTAAACTATATTAATTTTTTTTTAATAAATTATATGATTAAAGTCGTTCTTCAATACCTTCAAAATAGCCAAATATCGATATTTTTTGATTTAATAATAATATTAAAAATGATAAATATGTATCGAGTTTTTTAAAACTTAATTTAACATCTTAAGTTTTCATTTTACTTCCTTATGGCTTTATCTATCTATATGACTATATCTATATTATATTATAAAGAGTGATTATTGTTTAGATTTTTAGGAGTTACAAATGTTTAAAATACTTGTTTGGTAAAAATCAATTAATAATAAAATTCAATTTTATTCCAAATCCTACAAAACAAATACACCAAAAATTCCAAAGTTTTCTACAAAATCCAAATTATTAAAAAGACATTTCGTCAGATCAAATGGGTCCTAAAAATGTGTTACTTTGTTCTTTTTAAATTAAGATTCTACTTGGGTTTTGTAAAAATAATGAATAGCTTCCAACTAAGGCTAAGGGCATGGCATGTTCCCAAGCTAACTCTTGATAAGTTCATAGCAATAGACAATTTAATATATTAAAAAGGTTCGAGAATTTTAAAGTTAATGTTGATAAAATATTTAAATTTCGTTAAATTACAACGAATATATCATGTAATTAATTATAATTGATTATTACATGTTTTTTATAAATAAATAAAAAGGTACTACATGATCGTATCATGTTCACATCTGCAGTTAGATACCAAAAGTTTCATTTATTACTGTTTCTTAAAGTTGTTAAAGAAAAAGTAATAATTAAAAAATATTAAAAAATATTTTGATTAAAGGAATGGATAAATATTCTTGTCGCCGGTGTCTATGGGTTAGAGGAGGCTGGCTTCATGCCTCATGTTTGCTTGTCCCATTGATGTTCGCCACCGGCCACCACCCACCGCCCATTATATATATATATATATATATATATATCTCACACATAAATTATTTAACTTTTTAATATTTATATATTTCTTTACCAAATACTTGTAAGTAAATATTTATTAAGTAATTATATATGGACTATAATCTTATCTGGTAAGAAGCATAATAAAAACTGAAAATTTTCATGAACAAAAAACTCACACATTTTTTTTACCTTTGCTGAGATTTGAATCTTTTATTTTGAGCAGAAAAGTTAAACCTACAACATAAACAAAAAAGTATAACTAACTACACCATTTTGACAGTTGTGTCAGTCCAAACCATTCCAAAAACCGTTCAAACTGCAAACCAGACCAAAAATAACGGTCTCACTATTTTTCAGGTTAGATTAGATTGTTAATCCGCTCAAACCATAAAAAAATAATCCTGTTTAAATTGTCTTTAACAATTTTTTTAATACCCCTATTTTTTGAGTTTTTTTTTATTGTGAAGGATATCCCAGACTATGTACGAACTAATTCCGGTAAATTATGACTGCAATACATCAGTCCTGATAAACTCATAATTATCGTACACGTCTGGATTCAAACTATAAACAGATAAGATATTCCATCACATTTTCCAGGGTCTCAACCAGTACACCACAATCCCAGGTCTTAACAATGCATTAAGCCCAATGGACTTATGCAATAGAGTTTAGAATCTATGAGGCTACAGCCCATAGACAAAAAAAGCCCAAGGCCCAATTAACAACCAAAGGCTGTGGAAACTGGAAACTGAAAGACTATCGATTTTATCTTAATCGGAATCGAATGCTGAAGATAATTGGGGATAACCGCCATAGATATCGCCGTTCCATTTGAAGAAGATGTCTGATTTCTGGAAGTGATGGATACATCACTTATAAGGTCGCCGAGAATTGGCTTAATGCCGTCCTCCTTGATGGCCCCGTCGTCGGCGTCTAAACGTAATTTTCACATCACTTTTTTGTTTTTGTTTTTATCAGTTTGATAATTTTCAGATGGATTTTGGTTGTATATGTTCGTGTTGATAGATGTGAATTGATTATACTAATTCTTTACTGATCGATTATGTGCTTATTTTTAAAATTTATGGAATACATTGTAGTCTCAGTGGCTGTTTGGTTGGTTTTTCATTAGTTGTCTATGTTGATTAATCTCTTTGTATAGATTGGGCGGTTTTTTGTTTGGAGAGTTTTTTCATAGATGGAAGTAGCTTGTTTTTTAAGTGGGAGTGATAGGTTACGAAAAGACTTGGGTTTCTGCATAAAGTTCTCCTCTAGAAGCTTAATTGAATTCTACTAAATAAGCCAATTTACGTATCATTATGCCACTACCAAACAGTTATGTGTGTATAGCTGACTGAATAAGATGCGAGTCTAGTTAAGCTGCCAAGTGCCAACAAACAAACTCTTGGTGATTTTTTTTGTATGAATTTCTGTGAGTTGATTACAACAATGTACCTATGAAGATATATACATATATATACACATATATGTCATTTATGGTGTCTTTTAGGATTGTGCTATCTACATTGGAACTGAATTTATATAGATTTAATTATACATTGCTAAAAAAAATTCAGATGGTTATGTTATCGAACATTAGGTGGTTAGGAAGGTTGGAACCTGGGAGGTTGTACTTAGTTGTACTTAGTGGTGCATTCTGTGTGCAGAATGACTGAAGTGGTATGAATAGGATGGAACAGTACTGGATGGGCGATAACGAGATAGGTGGGTGAAAGAATTGTGCTAGGTTTTAGGGTTTTAATTTGACATTGGTAGTTTAGTAATTTACCAATTTTTCCACATTTCCCTGATATTTGTCCCACCTATTTTGGTGGAAAAAAACCACCAAACATGGTGACAGAGCCTACCCTTGCAGGGGAACTGTCATGACAACTAAGCCCACACACAATACAAATCATTAAACTAAATACTTTCTTAATATTACCAAATACAAAACATACTTAGCCTAAATACTTGAATCATGTTCAGTGAAAGACAAACTAAATACTTTCCTAGTAGTACTAAACTAAATACCTGTGTGTCAAAAATCTAATTCTTAATTTCCCACTTATTGAATAAATATAGAATTATCTGTAGAAATAGTAGTAGATGATTTATAAATCCCAATTTCTTAAGGGTTCCAATGATGTTGATTATCCTTCATTCTCCCCTTAGTTGGAAAAACCCAATTTTATAAGAGTTCTGCTAGTTGATTCCCAATTTCTTTACAAAGCAACATTGCTAAAATATTTAAACTCATTCCAAAGGAGCCCATCAAAATAGTTTTAGATCTTACTCTATAGAATTACCGTGTAGCCTTGAAATATTGGGGAAAACTGATAAAGTAACATAAAAGAAAACAAGAGATAAAGTTAATAAGAGACGTGTAGCAGAAAGAACTAGCATAGGATGTGTAGAACATAAACAAGCAGAAACAGCACACATCGTAAAGTACAAGAGGCGAGTTGTAATGAGTAAGAACAATAGAGAGGAGAGAAGTAGAAAACTAAACATGATAACACTAATTGCTTATCTGGTTGATGTTTTGAATATTTTTATGTTCTTAGCACTATACACATAAGATGTTCAAGCGTATGAAACGTGTTGCATCTTTATTTCCTATCTAGAAACGGAAGTATTGAAATCCTTAAAACTTGAATTCAAAATGATAAAGTAAGACATGCCCTTTAACGCAAAATAAGTCAAACCATATCTATTATCTCATATGCACCCATCCCATTTTAGCCATAGGAGTGATCAAATTATCTTAATTGTTGTTTCATGTAGTTCAAAAATCATTTATTTGTGCCCTGAAATAAAAGTAACGAAAGGCTTTCCAATTAATCTAAATTTCCGACTTATCCTGTATGCAAGGTGCTTTGAATTGAAAGAAACCCCACCTTTCCCATTTTACCATCACCCTTATTTCGTTTCCTATTTTCTGTTAGGACATCAATTACATAATCATAAGTAGGGAATGAGTATAGAGTTTCCCATCAAAGCGAAAAATCTAATCCACTGGATAATGTTTGGTTTTTGAAATCTCCAAATAGTTCCTGAAGGAACTCTTATGACATATATGATCTGTGACGCTGGCACATTAATTCTTTAATATTATTAATCATTGTAACGTAAAAAGGAAATGAGGATCTTCAGCAATTATCCATGGCAAAAGTGATAGAAAATAATAAACATAAATGCTATAGCACATTGAGGATGTTACTTATAACAATCAAAGTTCATTGGACATCCGTAAAATACGCCAAAAGTGAACCACCGACCCGTAAATGTTCCCCACTAGTTACCCCCCCCCCCCTTCTGAAGTAAGCCACCTAAATTTCCAACAAATTTCCAGCTCCTTCATTGTTTTTTTCCTATTAAAGCTTATTATCTGAACTCATATTTTGCTGCAGTGCCCTATTTGGGCAAACAATTAAGCTATGTCGAACATATATGGCCAGAAATTGAAATCCTCACCTGCTCGATCCCCTTCTTCTCCACGCATTTGGACCAAGCCAGATGTAGGAAGGTATGATCTTTCTTTCACTTGAAGATTTTTTTAATCTTTTACTTTTAATACCCAGTTCAAATTTCTTTGAATCGTTATTTTTTTTAATTTTATATATGTATCGGATGTTATGATATGCTTGCAGCCCATACCTGGAAAGGCTGTTAGAAGAAAAGAAGAACCTTGCTTTCTATGTACAAGGTCTCCCTATTTGCAATAAGTTGCTGAATCAAGGTTTAATCTTACTTCTCTTTTTGGATATAACCTTTTTAATTTGATATTGTTTAAAGGGAAAATTTCATCTATATCCTTTAAAACTTCCTATATTACGTATATATCCTTGTAAAGTTTGAAACTACGTATATATCCTTCTAAACCT
Organism: Silybum marianum; assembly: GCA_036898165.1. Taxonomy (NCBI): domain Eukaryota; kingdom Viridiplantae; phylum Streptophyta; class Magnoliopsida; order Asterales; family Asteraceae; genus Silybum; species Silybum marianum. Next base: position 3,605,689 of record CM072530.1, read on the forward strand.
CTAGAATTCACATATATGTCCTTCTCCCTGATTTAATTATTATTAAAACATTTAAAAAGTACAAATCATTATCTCTAAATTGATTTTATTTTCTAAATTACTTAACTACCCTTCTGAATTAATTACCCTTCTTAATTTCCTTCCCAAAATCGTGCGCGATTATCCCTGTTCCCAAAATCGCCGATTACTCTGTATCGAGTTATCGAAGATGGATCGACCGGAGAAGATGGATGGTCTGGGGCGAACAGAGTAATCGGCGATTTTGGAAACAGGGATAATCGCACACGATTTTGGGAAGGAAATTAAGAAGGGTAATAAATCAGAAGGGTAGTTAAGTAATTTAGAAAATAAATTCAATCTAGAGATAATGATTTGTATTTTTTAAATGTTTTAATAATAATTAAATCAGGGAGAAGGACATATATGTGAATTGTAGAGGTTTAGAAGGATATATACGTAGTTTCAAACTTTACAAGGATATATACGTAATAATATAGGAAGTTTTCAAGGATATAGATGAAATTTTCCCTTGTTTTAAATGCCTTATGTTTACATAAACAACAATCAGTCTGTTCAGGGATCTGTATAGATTTTATTGTTTTCTAATCTTGAGCTTGTAGCACATAGGTGCTGATTTTAGGGTCTTTTATATCCATTCTATACATGTTTTAATTATCTTTAAATGTATATTGCTTTTATGCCTCTAGTTGACTGTTCGTCTGGTGGACTGTATTTGTTACATAAACTGAGTTCCCCAGTTTTGGATGTATCAGATCAAAAGGGTCCAATGCTGAACATAAACATGTGATAATTGTTAGTATTTGTCTTAAAATTTATGTTCTGATTATCCATAGGCTAATTGGTTGTTCTATTGTTAGGATAACTATTGATAATTTTATTATATATTGGTTGTAATTCCATGCGGAGTGATTGCTTTTCTAGTTTTTGATGAAATATTTTTCCTTTTGTTGACTGAATCAACATTTGAGCATGGTAATCAGTTTTTTTTATACATTGAACTATTCATAGCTTAAATAATTATCCCTTTTAATTATTTACTTCATGAATAATGGTATTGCTTTATTCTATCCACAGAGATATTGAGGGTTTCTGAGATGATAGCCAACCAAGGTCTTAATGGCTTTGACAGACTGCAAATTGGAATCCCAAATCCTTCAAATCCTTTGGACATGATGCCTGATGTTGCTGCTATAAGTGTAGGTCGTTGGGATGGAGATTCTAGCCAGAGTCCTCTTCAGTATCAGGTGAATTCATTTATGCTAATGTGCTTTTTGGAAAATACAGTATTCTTTCCATTTTTCTTGCATATTATAAGTTTCCTATGGCAAAAAGTTAATGTCTACCATATCTTTTCTTTTATAGTGTTGGATTCTGTGTGTGACTACTGTTACACTCATCTAGACTTGATTACTTATAAGTATTTTTTTCACAGGGTGTATCTATCTAGTCCTTAAATGTTTAATGTTCATTAAAGATTCACCTTTTATTATCGATCATTAGAATCTTGTTTCATATTCCACCTAGAAGTAGGACATACTAGTAACTCATTAAAATGCACCCAAGAAGAAACTTCTTTGACAATCTTTTATTTTGCGGTTTCCTTTTATATATGATGCATTAGAAGAAAAAAAAGGGATTCTGGAAGTTGGAAAGACCATTGTTATTAATTCATTCTTGTCTAAATCTTCATTTTAATCTACTTTTTCTGCTTTTCGTTTGTAATTGTGAACAATAAATACCCACTGCCCCTACCTTATGCACTTTTAAGAAATGATCTTAACTCAAAAGTTTAATATTGTCATATTTTGAAGGGTGCACCATATTATTCGGGGGCCCTTGTATTTATTGAAACTGAACTCTTGGCACAAGTCTTTAATGGTGGAGTGTTTGTACAAAAGGGTCGGGTTCGAATCCTACTTTTATCAAATTTTGCAAGTTTTCAGCTTATATTTTGGTGTTTTTTATATAGCTCTATCCACACAGACAGCTTTATCCATACAGGACTTAATGAAAAACCAACCAAACAGCCCCTTTGATTATCATTCCTCCATAGGCCAACTTTAACAAATAAGTACTTATAATTTTGATTACAGCGATTTGGTGGGCGACAAGGATTGTCAATTGATCACCAGAATGCGGCACCAGCAAGCCCAAGTTCCTTGATTACAAAGAGGTTATTGCGCTTGGATGTGCCTGTTGATATATTTCCTAATGTAAGATATACGTTTCGATTATATTTTTTGGCTGCCTTTACATAATTCTTGCATTTATATTTAAATAAAAAGGCAAAGGCTTATTGAACTCTTTTTTCTGCTCGATATTAGTTCAACTTCATTGGCAGGCTTCTAGGTCCAAGAGGCAATTCCTTGAAGCGAATAGAGGCTTTAACTGGATGTCGTGTCTTCATAAGAGGAAAGGGTTCCATTAGAGACCCTAACAAGGTAACACTTATAATATTGAATTTTTCATGGTTATTTTAATTGCAAACCATAAAATTATTAATCATATTTTTATATTGTGAAAATCATGTCAACGGCATCATATAATGCTAGTCCTTCCGTCCCAAAGTAAGTGTCCACTTTCGAATTCTATCTTAAATTACAAGATGGAGAATTTTTTATCTTCCACTAAACTTATGGGTAAAATAGTCGTTTAGTTAATTAAAAGTGTAACAATTACACATTTCTAAAACTATGTGATTTTTCATTGTGGACATTTGTTTTTGGGACGGAGGAGTATTTTACAAAGTAACTTCTCAAAGATCGAAGGCATAGCATACTAGCATAATTGCTTTTTCTAGTTTATTCAATTTATATAACATAAATTATGATAATTGTTTTGAGGATTGACACCCTCTTTGTTAGATTGTTGTTTCCATTGTTGCATCATCCCAAATTGACCATTTATATCGAAATAAAACGGATGCAATTTTTTAGAGGAAAAATATGTAATTGGTGAATCTTTTTTGGGTATGCAGTTGAAAAAACCATAAAAGTTTATTGGCCATTTTATCTATCTTGCTAACATTCGGTCTTTAACTTTTCACGCATTCCACATATGCATATGCATCACAAGGCATAGGATCGCGTGAGAAGAAGAGTTAAGGTGAGAAGCGTAAGAAGAGATCTGGACCCTTGATCACTTTTAATCTCATACCCACCCATGAATTGCGCTTTAGAAGGGAGTTGATCCGGTGCATCTCATCTTAATGCGCATCCAAGGGTGGAGATCCCTTCTTACGCTTCTTACCTTAACTCTTCTTCTCACTGGAACCCAACCCTGCATCACAAAACTGTAACCCTTGATTTTGAGAAGGAGAAATTTGCTACTCCTTTTATTATTAAGGGTAAAATTGTCATTTCGTTAATTAAAAAGTGTAATTGTTGCACATTTCGAAAACTGTGTGCCCTTTTCATCGTGGACATTTATTTTGGGATACTAGTATATCTCGGGATGTATTTGGGCCCTATGTACTTGTACACTGATTCTTTCTATCTCAAGGGGTGGATAGAGGCTTAAATTATATCATTTAAATTTTGGTTATTTGTATAGGAGGAGAGGTTGAGGGGAAGACCAGGAAATGAACACCTTAACGAACCACTTCATATAGTGATCGAGGCTGAATCACCTGCAAGTATCGTTGATGCACAATTGAGACAAGCGCAGGAAGTCATTGAAGAGTTGCTCAAACCCGTGGTATGTCTTTCTTACGCATCAGTTTGCTACATGAGGTTTGCTTTTAACCCATGCATTTATAGTTGTACATCATATATATATATATATATAGAGAGAGAGAGAGAGGGGGCGTTCAAATACAACCATTCTATGTTATACAACCCATGCAAACCACCTATCCACCATCCATTTGTTTTATTTTTCTTATTTATTTATTTTTTTAATTAAGGGAAGTATAACCGACTAAATCTTAACCGTTGATGGTCAAATGGACGCTCCTGATTTGGTTGTAAGGGTTGTCCGAATACAAAGGGTTGCAGTTGCATAATAACGGCCCTCTATATATATATATAGAGAGAGAGAGAGGCTCCTTCATTTAGAAACTTTTTAAAGAGTAGAAACTCGTTGAAATAAAAAAAAATCATAATTTTTTTTCCCATCAAATGTTATAATTTAAGATATTGTTTCACATATATTTGTGTTCATGTGAAAAAAAAACATTGGTTCACCGTCACATATGGAACAAAATTCATATGGTGAAACAAATAAGTGAACCAACATTTTTTTTCACATGTAATATATTTTTTTCATATGAACACAAACATATGTGAAACAATATCTTAAATCATAACATTTGATGAAAAAAAATTATGAAAAAATTATTTTTATATTGGTTTCCACAAGTTTCTACTCTTTAAAAAGTTTCCAAAAGATTGTCCTTACATATATACATATATATATATATATATATATAGAGAGAGAGAGAGACCCCTTCATGTGTTAACCCAATAATTTGTGTTAACCGTGTTAACCCATCGTTCACTGGTGAACACCATGCTCGTTCACTGGTGAAACACCATTCATCAGTGAACGAATGGTTCCATACATGCATGCTCGTTCACTGGTGAACACCATTCGTCAGTATACGAGCATCGTGTTCACCAGTGAACGATGGGTTAACACGGTTAACACAAATAATTGAGTTAACACTTGAAGGAGCCTCTATATATATATAGAGGGAAGTTCAAATACAAACCAGTTGAAGGGTACAAACTATACAAACCGGTTCAAATCAATATAAAAATAATTTTTTAATTTCTTTTTTTTCAAATGCTATGATTTAAGATATTATTACACATATGTTTGTTTCAGAATGTAAAAATTTCACATGTATTTTTTTTTCATATGTTGAAAGTTTCTCATATATTTTTTATGAAAAAGTTTCACATGTATTTGTTTCATAATGTAAAAGTTTCACATGTAATTTTTTCACAAGGTGAAACAAACATATGTGAAATAACATCTTAAACCATAACATTTGATGAAAAAAAATCATTTTTTATATTGATTTGTACGAGTTGGTATAGTTTGTAACCATTGACTTGTTTGTATCTGAAGATGCCTCTCTCTCTCTCTCTATATATATATATATATATGTATATATATATATATATATATATGGTAAAGATCAAGGGAGAACCCTGAAATAGGAAAGAAGGTTGAGATCTACCAGTAACCTGAATATCACTAGGCCAACGACCCCTTTGGTCTGATTTTCATATTTGACAATAATAAACAAAAAAACCCGCTAACCATTTATTACGTCTTTTCGGGTTGCAAGGAATCATCTCAGGATTCTTACAGACGGCAACAATTAAGAGAACTGGCTATATTGAACACCCTCTTTAGAGAAGACAGCTCTCAGCCAAGTAGCAGCAGCAGTGGATCTCGTAAGCACGCTACTACGACCCCTTGGAAAGGAATCCTGTAGTTCCTTTTTCCTATTGCATAGTCTACAACCCCTTGATCCAATGGCTGAAATTCAATCAAATGCAGGGCCTGAGTACAGAGTTTGTTAAAAAACATTTCTTTTTTATTTTGTTTGCTTGATTGATGCTGTGTGCAGCTTTTCAAACCATGGTTTGTGTTGTGTTGTGTTGTGTGTTATGTAAATTGTAAACAAGTGTTTGTGTTGTGTGTTGTGTGTTGTGTATATAATGTGTTTGTTTTGGTGTTTAAAAAGGCTTTTGTATAAAGTCCACCCTAGAAGCTTATTGAATAAGTCATTTTCTATATCATTAAGCCACTAGCAAGTAGTCATGTATATCTAAATGAATGAGTTGTGAGTTCCATTAAAGTATTAAACTCATTAAGCTGTGAACCGTTCATAAGGGTTGTGGCCTATTGGTCGAATGCCTGGGGATGAAGAATATCCCATCCACCCAGGGTTCGAATCCAGACGCTCTCAAGTCTCAACAATTGTGGCCACTGAGTTTATCAGGGCTGACATATTGTAGTCAAAAAACCTTGTTGGGATTAGTCTAGGTTTTGCCAAGGATACCTTTCAACAACAAGAAAAAAAACCCATTAAGCTGTTAACAAATAGTTCCTATGTCTCAAGGGAGATGAATAAGTTGTGAGCTCCATTAAGTTCGTTAAGCTATTAACAAATAGAGCTTATGTCTTAAGAGGGATCAAATGTTTTGCTTTTTGACTGTCACTGTAAAACAGTTTGTTTATGAAAATATTAGAACATCTATGTTTAGAAAATAGTAACGCCTAGATATATTTTTTATTTTTTATTTTTTATTTTTTATTTACAATGTATGTTAGTTCAACTTACCTTTGAAGAATGAACATTCAGTAGTTATGTATTTTAACCTAGTATTTGTTATGTGATTATATCTAAATTTGTTATTCATCATCTTTTTTAGTCTTATCAATAGGTTACTAAGAAAAATTAGAAACAACAATTTAATAATGTTGGGGCCAGTTTATAATTATTTAATACTCTTGCGTAAATTATATATTTTTAGATTTTATCTTTAATTTAATAATAAGTAATATATTTGGGAAAATATTGTAAAGCTACATTAAAAAAAAATTAAAAGACCTAAGAAATCTTAAGACTAGTCCTATTGCTATTTATCAACACTAAACAACAGAGTTAATGATATATTTTTAGACATTTATAATAATTATACTTTTTGATAAAACAAATGATATATTTATCCTTATTTAATTTATCCTTCCTTACAGCTCTTAAATATTTATGATTAATTAAGGGTAAAAAGTTGGTTTTGATATAAATGTGTGTGAGAAATAATTCGAGGTGTGATTAGCCTCCCTCATTTTTTAATGAAATCATTTAAAGGTTATATATACATTTAAAATGATTCTCAACACATTTAACCTATTTTATTTTTTTAATTAAGTTTTTAATTCTTACTTTGTTGGAAATAAAATAAAAATTAAGTCAAATACATTTTCCTAGAGTCGAGACTAGAGATGGCTAAAAATATGCTTCAAGTCGATCCTAAGTCAGTCTTGGTCCTAAATCGGCCCCTTCAAACCGTGCAGACCAGACCTGGCCAAAGATTCTAGGATCAATATAGGCCTAGTTTCCTATTGGGCCGTTCCAAATCCGGTTTTGGGTCCGGCCGAATTTGGAACTGCTTTGTTTAATCAAAAAAAAACTTTTTAACCAAAATGTTATACATATTTTTATAATTAATATTTTTAAATTTTAGCAATAAAATATATTTTAAATAATATATTTAAATAGATAAAAAAATTAAACTTGTGAAAATTTTAAAATCTTGTATTATCGTTTATAAAAACATATTTCTGAATCGTCGAACCATAACCGGTCCCAATTGGTTGCGATCCGAACCGGCTTCTGATCGAGATTGATAGTTGGTACTTGTATAAAAGGTGGGCCAAAACGTTGAAAGCTAAGAGGCCCAATGGCCCAATAAACAGAGCCCAATTGATTCCCAGTTTCGTTGAATCAAAATCAAATTTGGGGTTCTTTCTTCCGATACGATTTTCTTCCTTTCGATCTATCTTGTTCCCTTTACCATCTCCGATTTCAAACCCTAATTTTATTTTTAATCTAATCAGATCGGAGCAATTTTAGATGGGGAAGATTCCGGTGAAGATAAAGTCTGTTGTGTACGCCCTATCGCCGTTTCAACAGAAGGTGATGCCTGGTCTCTGGAAGGATTTCACCAGTAAGGTTACTCACAAGTTCACCGATAACTGGCTTGGCGCCGTCCTCCTCGTCAGTCCTGTTGCCGGCGTTTACACGTAAGTATCAATATTCAATAATAATAATATCATTTTGATCAGTTCTAATCGATCTGTATTTATATGTTGATTTATATGCATTTGAATCGCCTAAATCTCTAATTTGTTACTTTTAGCTTGCGATTTGTTTTCTTCTTCTATATTTTCAGTTTGTCGTAGTCCGTGGTGAGTTTCTATTGACTTGTGCCTAAATCGGATATTTCGTACTTTGTGTCTTCGGAATTGTGCCTTTTTTTTCCTTGGAATCAGGTTGAGTTAGATTCGATTAAACAATCTACATCCCTAAATGTAAGTGGGATGCGATTTTTCAATATGAGAAAAAGAGGGAGCATTCCACGGAGGTAGTAACCCGAATAGTATTCCTGCATTCAAGCCAGCTTTTTTTTATTTCTAACATAATTTTAGTGGGAAATTGACCAAAATAGTTTATCTTTTCAACCAATTTCAATTTTTAGCCACTTTTGGTTTCCAATTCCTATTTTAGCCAAAATTTTATGCAAATGTGTAATGGTTGTAAAGCCTATTTTCAAGATTAAAGAAAGGGAAGAAAAATTATGCAAATGGGGATCCTTGTTCAAAGTACGCAAATTTGCATAAAAAAATTAAATCTGAAAATAGGCTTTATGCAAATGCGTATGGCATTTGGGTAAACTCTAGCTAAAATCGGAATTTGATTGAAAAAATTGGCTATAAAGTAAATTTGGTTGTAGAGATTTGGCTATTTTGGTCGATTTCCCTAATTTTAGTACTATTAACAGGATTGTATTTCGTTTGTATTTGTATGTTATATATTGGAATTTAATTTAGATTATAAAAATATTTTTAAAAAACATGATTTGCATTTAAGTTAGCACAGAAGTTTATATTATTTATTAGAAAATACAATTTATTTTGTGTATAGTTGTATTAAGAAAGAGGAAAATTAGTTTTCTGATTGAAAATTGACAAAAAAAAAAACTTTCAGAATTAGGTTCTATCTACAGAACCTTGAACACAAATTTCTATAGATGGAACCAAATTGGTACAGGGATGCAGCCATTAAATTGTTATATTGCTAATGGTCTTTCAAATGCTATAGATGAAACCAAATTTCTATCTATCGATTGGCATCAACATCTGGAATGGCTGTTGGCTGTAGATTTGATATAGCGGTTTTCGATATGGTAAAGCGTGGTATAGCGGTTGATATAACAACTAGAATTCTATACACACACACACACACACATATATATACATACATAGGTGTAGGTTGAAACAAGAACACCTTCATTTTACAAAAACGTGAGAACATCTTGAATGTAGCTATAGTATTCGATTTGTATCTTATATTTCTTAGCAAGCTACTTTCTCCGGTTATTTCTCTAGAACTGAATGAAGTTAGGGCCACTGGTTCTACAAGACTGCTATATTTTGTTATAAGGTGACTTCGATTGAAGCTGCTATCATAAAACCTTATTATAATCTAAATATAATTTATCAGTAAACCTTAAATAGAAAGCTCCAATAGTCTGATACGAGGGTGCTTTGGTAATTTTTTTTATGGCTGCCATGAATGAACTATAGAGTATAGACCGAGGGCGACCATAAGAAATGTTGGTAGCTAGAGTTTGGACCGGTGATGGCCAAAATTCTAAATGGCGTGAGACATGGCGTAATGGCTGAAATGAAAGTGGTTTTGATCCTATATTGCAGCATCGTGCCTCGTCAGGTCAAGCCTCAAGCCTTAGGAGCCACGGCGAGGCCATGGTGTTTTTGGCGGCATATATGTATATCATATACATATATATATATATATAGGGTTAGGTTCAAATGTGAACTCATTTTTGGTTGTGAACGTGAGGACGAATCTCAGCCACACGTCTTCGGTTATGGTGGACGCGATCACGGAGGATTGACGCGATTCATGGGAGGGTGGAGATTATTAAAGGAGGGGAACCAGGTCAAAGCCGCCTTTATTGACCGGATAAGTGGCTGAGATTCGTCCTCACGTTCACAACCAAAAATGAGTTCACATTTGAACTTTCCTCTATATATATATATATACAAAGTTCAAATGCGAACTCAAATTTGGTTGTGAACGTGAGGACGTGCGGCACGTGCCAATTCAGACTAAATAATGAAGGAAAATATTCAGACTGAATGTAGCATTATTCGGTCTGAATTAAGTGAATATTTTCCTTCATTATTTAGTCTGAACATGACACGTGTCGCGCTCCCATTCGTCCTCACGTTCGCAACCAAATTTGAGTTCTCATTTGAACTTGCCCTTATACACATATATGTTTTATTTTATTACTCAATGATTTCTTTGATTTTCATCGGTTTGCCCAATCTAATTCATATAGTTTTTTCATCACCTTTTGGAATTGATCATCCATTTATACAAAGAGGAAATAACATTTGTCTAAAAATTATGTGGAGGTAATTAAGAGCTGAAAAAGAAACAAAATCTAAATCTTTAAAACTTGCACAATTCTTTCACATGCATACCCCCACCTGGTCCTTATCAGTCTAGTCTTTGTCTACGTACCAAATGCACTCAATATATCCTGCGGGTACTAAATTACTAAACTACCCCTGTTATATGTCCCAAGTGATGCTCGGTTTTCTTGTTTCCTTTTTTTTATCTTTTCCGTCTTGTGGAATATGATTAAGCTATTTTGCGGTTGCAGGTATGTTCAGAGTTACCAGGAGAGAGAGAAATTGGAGCATAGATATTAAGACTGGTGTCTGTTTGTCTCTCTTGAACATGAAAGAGAGATTAATTTTCTATATTCTTGATTATTAATAAGCTAGAGCTGTATATGTTCAGCTCTTTTAAAACAACTTTTTTTTGCTATCTCATGTTTTCTATTTCCCATTATTTGTCTTGAACTGAAAACAACCATTTTACAGTTGAAAATTGAAATTATAATTTCTTGGATTCAACATTATTTATCGTAAAGAGATATAACCGTTCGTGTTATGATTATATTTTGCCTTGTTGAATGGGCTCGAGTGTTGGTATATACAGCATTTGCGTCTATCCGTTTGCTCACATTTTTGTACAACCCAGAGGTCTTTATGGAAATAGTCGCTCTATTTTTGGGCTACAGTTTAGGATTGCTTACATTTTACCCCCTCTAGATCCTGCTTTTGGGATATACTTGTGAGTTTAGAAGAAGAAAAAAATGGAGTCTGTTTAGAATTATTAACAAAAAGAATCTAATGATTCTATCGATACATTTGATGTAAGCCCATTTGATATCTTTGTATCCGATAATCAACAAACAGTTGTAGGTCATGTGACCTGCATCGAGTTGGTGGCTGACTGGGCTTTTGATATGATCAAAGCAGAGAAGCTCCCCATTTTCGGTACCACAACCATTAGGAATAGAGAATCCATATCAAAACTGAAACTGAACTGTTTGGATTTTCGGTTTGGTTTTTGCTACCCCTAGACTGGTTAGGCCTTGAATCTATTGTTTGTTTTTTTTTTTTATACAGAAATAGACAAAAAAAAATTCATTACAAACGACATATGATCATTATGTTTCAACCGGGTTATTCTATTCCACCTCTTATAAAGAAAGGATCTTAAATCAAAATACTTAATAGCAGAATCTAGCCTCCCGATATACCTCGAGAAGTATAAAAAATTGTTTATCTATCTGACTTTATTTATTCAAATCAAATTATTCTTTTTCTTCCTTTATAAATGTCAAGTTTTCTAAATGTTCTAAAATAAACACGTTACTTTATTGAATACATACAAAAAATATATGTTAAATTTCATGTATTTTTAAATGGATTTCCATATTTATATGGTTGTATATATATATATATGGTTGATTTCAATTACAAACCCATCTATTTATGCAAACTTTGCAAACCATTATATTAGAAAACAATTGATATATTTATGAATAGTTATCAGAACTCATTATTTTGTTTCTTAATTCAAAGTCATGATCATAATTAATGAACCTATCATCTTCCATATATATGTTAACCATAATTAATAAATTATGATAACTATCCATAAATATATAAATTATTTCATAATATAATGGTTTGCAAAATTTGCACAAATAGATGTGTTTGCAATTGAAACGTGTCATATATATACTTAAAAAGAGTTTTCACTTTTCTCAAACCTTGAAATATTGATTTTCCTTACCTTTTTTTAGGCATCCCCAATATAAATTTTCTGTCTTGGTCCATGGCTGCAGATGCAAGTTGAAGAATTCAACTTAATGTTTGTGATCTAAAAAATTCAACCCAACCCAAATCATGTGGGTTGGATTAGTTTGGTTGATCGGGTTGAAATTGCAACTATCTCATCGTAGGTGTTTTTTTATGTGAAGGGTATTTCAGGTAAATCCTAGACTAATCCGTAATGTTTTTTGTCTGCAATATGTCAGCCCTGATAAACCCAGTGACCACAATTGTTGAGAGTGTATGGATTCAAACCCTGGGTGGATGGGATATTCCTCATCCCCAAGGCATTCGACCAGTAGGTCACACCGTAGGTGTTACTAATGATAAATAATTTAAATTTTAATGAAATTAATTTTTTATTTTATTTCTTTATTCATTTGATTTTAAATAAAATATTTAAAAATATATACTTTATGATGACGTAAAGTCGTAAACTCAGCTCAGCTGGGATGGACTTCAAAACCCAATTTGCAAGGTGAAATGTGATTTGTGCTGCTTGTACCATTTTTTTACTTCAAAACGATCCCGTTTATCATGATGTTGGAGGTATGCAGCTTTTTTAAGCAGGATAAAACGAAGTTTTTGTTGTTTAAGGATGATTTTTTTCATTTATTAGTGTAATTCAATCATTTTATTTGATAAATTGATTTTTTTAACTTGTGGTAATGGTTTATTTTTATGTTTTGAGTTTAATACTCCTTCCCTCCATCTCAAAATAAGTAGTTATATTTCTAATTATATCTATGTTAGAATAAGGTGGCTTTTGTTTTTTAAAAGATGCTGAAGTCTAAACTCTGATTTCAGTTATGAAATGGTTATGAAACGCTTAAACGAATCAGACATAAGTGATGATTAAGAATTGTGATTCAAGATCAATAAATCAAAGGTAATATTTGCTTTTTTTTAATTAAAAAAATGTAATAAATATACATCTATAAAACTATGTTTGACAAAATAAATTAACTTACTTTCAATGTATACGTTTGTCAAACCACAAGCAAGCTTATTTTCAGTATACACGTTTAACAAATTAGAGCTTGTAAGTCAGCTTATTAAAATGCTACTTGGAGTAACATTTTGAAAGCTTATAGTCATTTTTTTCCAATTATAACCCTAATTAATATTAATTATTATTATTTTTCAATATACCCTTTTTGATCATTTTAAATTCTTACACGCTAATTTTGTCAAACATGATTTTTTTTTCATTATCAACTACCAGCTAGCTTATCAATCACCTAGTTTGCCAAACAAAGCCTAAAACTGTAACATTTTTATTCGGATGGAACTCTAGACAACTAGTCAATCAGACCGATTGATTGCTTTTACGGTTTGGCTTATGGTCTTAATTTAAAGGGTCAAATGACCCAGACCAGACCTGGAGGCAAACAGATCAACCTAAAACAGATTGTCAACCAAGTAGCGCTTAAGAAAAGCCGACTGAAATGACAATCTAACATAAAACCAAAAAATAACTATCTTAACGAATCAATAAGAAAAACTGCATCAGCAATCACAAGTAAACGAATCAAAAGATAAGGCATACTTTCGGTAAATTGGAGTAGCTCAAGCATGAAAAAGAAAAGAAATGCAACAAATGTCATTCTAGTAAACAATTTAAAAAAGGGTATAAGTTTTCCTGAACCAAGATTCACTTAGACTGATTGTTTTTGATGAACAAAATGAAGTTATGCAACGGCATCTAGAAACGCTCTTCCAGGCTGACGGTTTGCAAGAGGTCCATGGCATCCAAGAAGCTGCATTACAATTTACGATTTATTAATAACTAGCCATTTGTAAAAACACAAAGAAGGCTACAATCATAAACATTCCCTTAATTTGAATATTCGGCTATCAACACCAACCATTCATGATGAATATTGTGATGGTTATTCATAATGAATTTATCAGGCTTCTCTATATTGAATGAATGAAATTAAAGAACAAAAATGTAATCCAACACATGTTACGATTTAATAATTCCGCCCAAAATGTAAGCTAATTGCTAAGCAGATTTAATTTTTTAAAAAGTTATACAACCTTTTTCAGGAAAGCATCAGTGCTTATTTTTAAAGGCTATACACATGTAAAAGTGGTCAAATGTGAATTTCATTTAAAGCAATACCAATTGGAAAGACCGAGATAACACACAACACTTTCCTTGCATTTCTAACTACAGGGGCATTTTGTTCACTTAAAGGGAATGTAATAAGGAATGATAATTGCATGAAATAAAGATTCATTATAAAACCCATTTTTTAAGTAATCACTTACTAAATTATATAGAACCATATCACTTTCATTCCCATTCCTTAACCCCCTAAAACCCCCAAAATAAGCAGCCCCTAATAGCACTTTAGGGCTAACTAAAATGAAATGGCATGGTCTATCCAACACCTAATGGAATAAGCAAACAATAAGCATTTCGTGTTATTTAAAGAGAACAAAGTGATGATACCTTAGCATTAACTCCATCATTCATGATACGGTTCTCTGATTTCCATTGAAGATAATCAGTACGGCTGAACTTGGTAAATCCCCTACAAAGACCATCATAAAAAAGATTACAAATTTATTCAACTACAAACAAGAAGAAACTAATCACACACAATTAACCAACAAAATAACATCATATAAAACAATTAATCGCATCAAGATTTAAATCATACCACTTCCTGCTGACAATAATCTTTTGACGTCCAGGGAACTTGAACTTAGCACGACGAAGTGCCTCCTGAGCATTCTGGCTGTTACCATCTTTGCAACGAACGGATAGAAGTACTTGACCAATGCTTACACGAGCACATGTGCCCTGTGGTTTACCGAAAGCACCCCTCATACCGGTTTGGAGCCTATCAGCTCCAGCACACGACAACATCTTGTTAATACGAAGCACATGGAAAGGGTGAACCCTAACCCTCAAATGGAAAGCATCCTTTCCAGCAAACTTAGTCATGTACTTGTTGCAGGCAATACGTGCTGCTTCAAGTGCCTCACTAGAGACATTCTCTTTCTCCCAACTGACCAAATGAACACAGAATGGGAACTCATCAACTCCTTTCCTCTTCATTCCAACATCATAAATCCTAATCTTGGAATCAGGCACACCACGGCAGTATCGTGACTTTGGGTAAGGCTTGTTCTTAATCTGGCGGTAACATCTAGCAGGTCCTGCATCATAATAGTCAATAGTTAATTGGCATAGATCCACTTAGCAGGATCTCATTATAAGTACATCATGAACAAACAAACAGTTAGCTTTGCCGATTTAATAATCACCGGCAATAAATGACGAAAATAGAACTGAATTGAGATCTAAAAATTGGGAAAAATCATCAAAACACATACATTTACAGCCCAATATACAATATAATTTCAACAACCAACGCCGAAACCCAAAAAATGGACTCACTAATCCAACTAAATATCCAAACAAATCATAAAAAAAACTTCAATTATCTGCCAAATAGAACAAATCACCACCAGAAACTACATATAAAACACCTTCTAACAGTCTACAACCTACATAACCGATGAAATCCATTTCCAAAGAAAAAGCCCTAAATGACAACACATAAAACTCAACAATAAACAACTAAAGTCGCTAAATTTCTACCAACGTAATTGAATATTGAATCAAATCAACGACAACTGAACGGTGGTGAGAATTAGAACAAAGGAGATTGAACAATCAGAGAGACTTACTTCTTCCCATTGCGAAAATCTGGTTGATTGCCGCTGCGCAAATGTTACACAAAAAACCCTAGATAATCGATTAAGAAATTGTATTTATAGGGTGGGGGATATAACGGAGGGTTTGGGTGGCGTAGGTGGATACGCGTGGGCTTTATGGGCCGACGTCGTTTACGACTTTGTGAGTTTCTAATAAGTCGATATTGGGCTTCTAGAAGTG
The DNA here is from genome assembly GCA_036898165.1 of Silybum marianum. Classification (NCBI taxonomy): domain Eukaryota; kingdom Viridiplantae; phylum Streptophyta; class Magnoliopsida; order Asterales; family Asteraceae; genus Silybum; species Silybum marianum. The sequence goes on from CM072530.1 coordinate 3,621,587, forward strand.
GGCCCAAGTTCAATGGCTTTGAATCAATTAGAATCTTCTAGAAGATGAACATATATGAGTTGTTTTTAAATTGATTTGTTTGAATATTTACGAGTCAAAATATTATCCGTAAAAGGTTCTCCTAAGCAAAATTTACATTACTTTATAAGAATTATAATTGTAAAGAGTTTTTATCATTATTTTTGTAAAAAATGTCATTTTACTTGAATTTTATTTATTTCTTTAATTTATTTAATTATTAAAATATAACTTATTTAAATTATTGATGTTAAAAAAAATCAACGGGACCTACAAAAATAAGGTTCTTATAAGAACCTACATTGTGAAATTTTTTATGAATTCCTAATTTTATGAGATGACATTGATGTGGCAAAAAAAAAAGTAAAAAAAGAGGTTCTTATAAGAACCTCGTTTGAAGGTGCTCTTGATAACAAGTTGTTTTGAAATCGATTTGCCTAACCCACAGTGCAACTCAGTATCTTTGATGCTATTTTATTTTGTAGTCATTCCTAAATAAATATTTATGATAAAAATAATACAAATTAAAAATATGTAATAATTGTATTTTTTTCAATTAATTGATTGATAATTTTACACTCCTAATAATAAAATGAGTATTGAATTAATCTCCATCGTGACTGATGATATAAATGAAAATTAGATATAAAAAGTCATCTTTGATATTACCCATCAGTTAGGATAGGTGTGCAAAACCCGAAACAAAAACTATTTTTGCATACCTTATCCTAACGAGTTTTGCACAACGTGTCATGATTCTGTGCTATAGGAAATACCTATCCATTAGGATAGTGTTTGTACAAAACACTATCCTAACAGGATGGATGTGCAAAAATATTTTTAATATCTCCAAATCCAAATATTCCCCAAAGGTGTTTGTGCAAAATGCAATATTCCGAAATACATAAATTTGAAACCCAACATTTGGGGAATATTCGGGTTTGGGTTGGATTTGATATTCGGTCACCCAACCTGTCCGAATACCGAAATAATATACATATATATTTTAAACATTATATAAAATATCTATTTATCTACTTAACATACTGTGTAACATAGTTGTTGAAAGTATGATTGTAACATATCGGACCAACCGTATCAGATACTGTCCGCTTTATCCACACACTTGGACTTATGGTTTTAAAATGCGTCTGATAGAGGAGGTATTTAAGTCCTTATAAAACAATTTTTGTTCTTCTTCCCAACCAATGTGGGATATTATAATTCACCCTCTTTAGGAGCCAACGTCCTCGCTAACACACCAGTCATGGACTTGACTTTGATACCATATGTAATATCTCACGCCAACCGTACCAAATATTGTCCGCTTTGTCCACACACTTGGACTCACGGTTTTAAAACGCGTATGGTGTAGGAGGTATCCAAGTCCCATATAAGGCAACGTTTGTTCTCCTCCCCAGCCAATGTGGGATATTACAATGGTTTTAAGTTGGATTCGAAGTTATTGGGTCAATCCGTTGCTTTGGGCTTTGGCGATGTTACAAATGGTATCATAATCGATCTTTGTACTATCGGGATGGTGGGGCAAACCTCATCGAGTATGATGAGTCCTCGAGAGGGGATGTTTGCATCATCTTAGGCGAATCCCATATCGCCGCTGACAAGGAGAAAGTTATGGGCAGGCCTCACGAGGACGTCAGGAGTTCAAGTGGGGAGTTTGTAGCAACTCGTTCCACATTGATATAAAACAGGATTTAGGAGCTCCTTATAAGGCTCAAGGTAGCGGGCTGCCAACAACTTCTACCATGGTTTTAAGTTGGATTCGGAGTTATTGGGTTAGTCCGTTGATTTGGGCTTTGAGGGTGTTACAAATGGTATTATAGCCGAGAGCCGGGATGGTGTGCCAGCAGGGATGCTGGGCTCCCAAAGGGGTGGATTGTAATATTCTACATTGGTTGGGGATGAGAACAAAAGTTGCCTTATAAGGACTTGAATATCTCATCTATCAGATGCATTTTAAATTCGTGAGTCAAAGTATATGAACAAAGCGGACAATCTCTGATACGATTAGTCTGAAATGTTACAATAACGATCCGTTAACATATTTAAATCAGCTACATTGTTGTTTTTGCATTTTTTAAGAATTTTTGATGATTTATTCATTAAAAAAAAGTTTATAAATAAACCATTCAAAACAAAAAATTTGTTAGATTTAAAAAAGAATTTAACTAAAAAAACACAATGTGCAATTATTGAAACATTCAATGACTCCACATAACAGTACTTGGACCCAACTATAAATCCACAAATATCAAAAACAGTAATAAAAATGTAATTTTCACGATGGAATTTAAAGCCAACGACCTACTTTTTTCTGCACCCACCACCGCATTGATTATAGCATCCACAAGGTTTTTTTTTATGTCGCAATATGTTTAATTTAACATTGCTAAAATAAATAAAATAATGAATTTTATTTCTTTATTTTTTTTAAAGGCATAGCGGCATCGAACCAACGAACCACTACCACGAACACACGCACGCCTTCCCGACGGTATCGGGCATCCATGGGCAGCTCACTAATCCGCCATTGTCCCGGTCCAACTTACGCTGAATCTAGAGCCCAACCACGCCCAAGACGGCCGGTGGTAGCTCCAAAGATCACCCAAGGACTGAGTACTCCTCATGCCCTCAAATTGACTCAATTGGATTCGAACCCGGGTAGATTGGGATACCATCCACCATCCCCCCCCCCCCAGGATGTTACCGCCTTTGAGAAAACAACTGAGCTAGACATGATTTGTTTTATTTCTCGAAAATGCTTCTGTATTTTTGTTTTAGAATTAGAAATAAAACTCTAAACACAAAGAATTATCTAAAATCTTTAAAAAAACATATGAACATTTGCAGCATAAACATTGTAAATGTTACTTTATAGTGTTTCTTTATGAAATTTTAAGTGTAAAGAAATGGTATCACGGGTTTCAAGAAAACTGACTGGTCATATGATCCCAAGTCTATATGTATTATTTTAATTGTTTTTTTCATCAATAAGGTTGAATATATTATAGTTTTTATTATGTTTTTTTTTCAAAATGTATTAGAATGATGAACTTATAAAATATTTTAATATGTAATTAAGTTAAAATTACTAAAACAGTGTACTTGTTGGATTTGAATGCGATCTTTGTAAAAACTTCAATTTAGATACTCTATTAAAAAAAATTATAGGTTGGAAAAGTTCTTAAAAAATATAATATCTAGGCAAAAAGTTGATCATCAACAATCTCAACCGACCTCACACGGACACCGCCTCTAAAGACACTAATGTGATGAGACCTTTTTTGGATCAGTCAACAACCAAGGCTAGCAGAGGTCTGAGATTAAAAATTATAAATGCTGACATGATTCAACAATACTTTATTTACAAGTATTAAGTTCATATTAGACCAATCTGTTTTAGTGAGATCACAAAATAACACTAAAACTTTAGAGCAGAACATTATAAAGGTATATAAAAACACCAAAAACACTGTAAAAGATAAATCTTCACAATATTTTATTGTGAAAGTTCAATAAATTTATATGATTTCATGAGTCTTATAAAAAAATCTGATATCATGATCCTAAAGTCTAGTTTATAGTTCTTATAGATAAAAACTCATAAAAGTATGTCACTTTTTAATTACAATAATACAACTTCAATCAAATTTCATATCCAACAATATTCGTTTATTGTATTATACATTTTTTAATCACTATTTTTTAATTTATGATTAAAATAAAGCTACATCATCATTTATTTCAATTTGTCGCTATCAAAAAGTTAAAAAAGAAAACTAGAGGGTGTGAAACGTAAATTAATTTGTCGGTATAAAAAAGTAAAAAAAGAAAACTATAGGGTGTGAAACGTAATTAATTTGTCGGTATCAAAAAGTAAAAAAAGAAAACTACAGGGTGTTGAAACGTAATTATCAAGTTAAATAGGGTTCAATTTAAAAAAATTAGAAACCGCAATGGGTTTAATACTTTAATTTTTCCAGAGCAAAATTATCCGTTTTCAGAACAAAATGCATTCATTAACTTGTAACTCATGCAGTAAGAGTTGTACATTTATCTGAACTTTACTCTTTCAAAGGTCTGCCCTTAATTATAGTTAAAAACCCCGCTCAAAAAGGGATTATACTCATTACTAGGAGTTGATGAGTGGCCCTCTCTCTCTATCTATCTCTCTCACACACACAAAACACATAGTAACTGTGTGTTCTTCGCTGCGACTCGAAAATTTTACGAGATTTCTTCTGAAACTTGAGAATTCGAGTTTAATTTCAGTTGGTGAATGCAAATTGATGCAACTCTATCTAGAACAAGATAGAATGCTTGTGGATTGGAGACGATAACCTTCGAGTTCTATTCGTTTTTCGATTTCAGCTGAGTAATTTCCGTTTTTTTGTCTCAGATTAGGATTTGTTATTGTTTAGTGTCGTCGTGAAGAAAATTTTGACGGAATTTGAAGTTCTGATGGCGACGTCGGAGCTACACCGGAACAGATTGTCGTAGTGTTCGAAGGTGCGGTAATGTAGTTTTGTTCGTTGGAAGTTCATTTACTTACTGTAGTTTTACGAGTTAGATATGATTAGGTTAAAATGTGTGTGATAATTTTGTATGATAAACAATCATTTACTGAATGCAATTGACAATTTAGGTATGTTAGGTTGAAATGCGAGTGTAATTTTGTTTGACGAGAAGTTCAATTACTTATATGCAATATAATTTAGATGTTTCAGGTTATTAACAGAAATGAAAGCCAATCGTAGGATAATTCATTATTATATACATCCAAGTTGATCCTTCTCATTGCCATTGGTTACATGTAGTCAGACCACAGCAGGATATGATCCATTGGGTAAGTTACAGGGGTTGAAACTGTGATTTTGTCTCGCTATTTGGATATCTTACATTAGAATTTTGTATGTTTGTGCTTCACTCTGCCAATAGGGATTGGGCTGAAAAGAGAGAAAAATTAATTTGGGTGCCATTAGTGGTTGTGTAAACTTGTACTAGAAGAGGAATGTTGTTGGAGATGTAGTAGCTGATTTTCCGGTTCTCATACATTTGTGAGTTTTCCTTTGTATGGAATTAGGTTAATCGTACAATTGTACCTGTGGTGATACAGAGACAATGTGTTGGGCACTAACAAGGTTAATTGCTTTTGAGTGATGAAATCACAGCCAATCACCAGATCCGACTATCTCGTACTTAATTTACTAGAAGGTGGGAGAAAACAAAATGTGAATGTTCTTTGTTTCTTCTGCATTCCATCTTTAATACTCGTTCACATGTTTTCCTCTCCGTTGTTTTTCTTGGTTTATGAATGTTCTTCGTGTGTATTGTTAACTGCATCAATTTATCTAAATTTTGCGAGTCCTTAGCTCGATTGGCAAGACACCAGAGTTCTATCCCTGTTATTCCCCCATGGTCAACCAATGACCCTTGCATTAGGTGTTAGGCAGTATGCTGATCTTTTGAGTTGGTTTCTAATTTAGTTTTGACATATCTAACAGGTCAATTCTGCAATTGAATGTGCGTGTAAACCTAACCTTTTAGACTCCTTTATTTGGTATGGAGTACCCTTGGAGTTTGTTTTCTCAACCTTCCTTGACTTATTTTGTTAGTTACCCTTTTGTAGCAATCAACTATACGAGAACCAGGGCGTGTGAGTTTATTTGTTGCATTTGCCGTATATAAATATTATATACTTCAAAAGAAAAAAAACTATACGAGAACCATGCACTCTTGATGTGTTTGAAATTTTTTACAACAAAGAATCTGAAGAAGCAGCAGCAGTTTTCATCCTTGCTAGAACCATGCAGTTACGGTTGAGAGGTTGTAACAGTGTATCATGTTCGATAAGTTGCCTGCATCTGATGAACATCTTGTCTAGTTTTCTTCTCTCTTATCAAACCTTTTAAGCCCAATTTCATCGAAAAGGATCATCTTCAGCTCTGAAGCATATTCTTTCTATTCATTATTTTTATTGGGATAATTGGATGTATAAAATTGTAAAGGGATATAAAAAAGGTATTTTGTTGGTGCTCTTTCCAAAGCACGTTTTATGTAATTCACGTTTGGTGTTTGCATAAATTTTACCTGTGGTTCGTCCCCTTCACCTAAATAGAGAGAAAGAAGGTGCTTTTTATATTGTCGCTATATTTCAAATTAATCCATATATACAGCTTCATGTGCAGATCTTCTAACTTGGTTCTGTTGTTTATGTGCTGAACCAGGAAATCACCGACGTACTTCACTATCAAGTTCGTACATGTGAATATTTCCTCATGAAACTCTGCTCTCATCAACTGCTTCAGTCCATTGTTGTCCTACTTTCCCTGGTGTCTCCTGTCTTTGCTGACTTGAACTCAGATAAACTAGCTCTCCTTGCATTTGCTAATGCTATACCCCATGGTTCAAAGCTCAATTGGAGCAATGCTACTAGTATTTGTAGTTCTTGGCTAGGTATCGTTTGTGCTTCTGATGGCACCGGTGTGTCTGGTGTTCGACTTCCTGCCGTTGGATTTACGGGCCCCATTCCATCCAACACTCTTGGAAAACTAGAAAAACTGGAGGTTCTCAGCCTCAGATTAAATCACCTCAATGGAAAATTACCATCCGATATACTCTCTCTTCCTTCTCTCCATCATCTTTTCCTTCAACAAAATAACTTCACCGGTAACATTCCAGCCTCTTTTCCTCCCAATATGAGTGTGTTGGATCTCTCATTCAATTCCTTTTCTGGCAACATCCCAGAAACATTCCAGAACTTGACTCAACTTACTAGATTGAACCTCCAACATAACTCCCTTTCTGGTTCTATTCCCAATATCACATTCTCAAGGCTCAAATATCTAAACATAAGCTACAATCATCTCAATGGTAGTATTCCATCTTCCTTCCAAACTTTCCCAAATTCATCATTTATAGGGAACTCTTTCTTATGTGGACTACCTCTAAATCCCTGTTCACCAATACTCCCCCCTCCTCATCCTCCTCCTAGTCCTGCTCATCATCCTTCTCCCCCTGCACCTAGAGTGGGCCCACCACAAAAAAGCTCAAAGAAGCTTCCATTATGGGCTATCATCGCCATAGCAGCTGGAGGAGGTGTTGCACTTATACTTTTGGTTATTATATTATTTTTCTGCTGTTTGAAGAAAAAGAGAAAGAATACAACCCGTGTACGAAAAGGGAAGTCTTCTTCTTCTTCTACTGGTCGAAGAGGTGAGGAGTCTAGGGAAGAATTTGGTGGTGAAGTTCAAGAGCCTGAAAATAGCAAGATGGTTTTCTTTGAAGGTTGTTCTTATAATTTTGATCTTGAGGACTTATTGCGGGCTTCTGCAGAGGTGCTTGGAAAGGGTAGTTTTGGAACAGCATATAAGGCAACTTTAGAGGAATCGGTAACTGTGGTTGTAAAAAGGTTAAAAGAGGTAGTGGTAGGGAAGAAAGAATTTGAACAGCAGATGGAGATGATAGGGAGAGTTGAGCCACACCCGAATGTTGTACCTCTTCGTGCTTATTATTACTCGAAAGATGAGAAGCTACTCGTCTACGATTATATCTCAAGGGGCAGCCTGTTGACACTCTTGCATGGTATGTATATCTCTACTTTAACACACAGTAAAAAAGAATAAGGGGTAAAATGCATCAAAATTCAACAAAGTTTGCCTTAGATACTATTTAATGTAACAAATAATTTTCTTTCTCAATTAATGTAACAAAGTTGTAAATTCTTTTTATTTGTTGCAACGAAGTTTTTAATTTTCGTATAACCTATTGATCTTGCAACATTTGATGACGTGGATATCAAGTCTATCGTACACTTTTTATAAACGGGTATCTATGTTATCAAATGTTACAAGTTCAGTAGGTTACAGGTCAAAATGGGTACAAATAAAAAATGTGAAACTTTGTTACATCGATTGAGAAAAAAAAAACTTCTTTACATTAGATAGAAACTAAATCAAACTTTGTAGCAGTAGCATTTTTGATACATTTTACCCTAAAATAAAATTGCAGTCAATGATCTTCCATTTAGATATGATAATGTTAAAATGTGCCTGTCATGCTCATGCCTATGGCTGCTATGTCTACTCTTGATTCTTGAAAAATATTGTCCGCTTACTTTTTCATCTACTTAAATTTAGGAAAACTTTTCCTGCCGGATCTCTTGCAGGAAAGTGATAATCTACAACTTCGAGTTAAATCAGACCTTGTGTCCATATTTGAAATGTAGTAAATATATGATATATCCTTTGGCATATGCTAGAATGAAATAAATTACTCAGATGCACATAGAATTCAGGATATGTTTCTGAAATTCTTGCATGTTTATGAAACAACAATGGGACACCTAATTGCTAGAAGACCCATCTGCATGAATTATACCGATTACCAAACGAAAACGGTATATCCTGCTTGGAGGTAAGGATGGGCCCATAATTTTTTTTATACGGTGGCACCATATAATATGGACAGAAAGTAATTACAAAAAACACAGTTTTTATTGACGTGTCTTCGTGTTTTTTAATTGTTCGATGTGTTTTTAACCTAATTCCATTGGTTCAAGGGATTTTTGAAGTTTTTTTTTTGCTTGATTTCGAGGGGATTTTTAAGTTTTTCTTTATCGATTTCGAGGGACTTTTTCGATTGATTTCAAGAGTTTTTTTTTCCGGTTTTTTGGTTGATTACGAGGTACGGTTGCACCTTCTTGAACTCCAGGATATCATACGGTGGCACCTTCTAAAACAATACTACGGTTGCACCTTTCATAAATATAAAGTTTTTAACCTTTCGGCGGAGAGATAATACGGTGACACGTGCCAACCAAAAAAAATTCAAATTTCTGGTCCCGCCTCTAGCACAAACCTTACCTCTACCCGAAAATTAAAACAATTGTTTTTGTGAAGACTTGGTGCTTGTGAAAAGTGTGACAAAGAGAGATGGAGGATAAAAGGGTACTTTAGTCAAATATGTTGATTCTAACCTCTAGAGCCCCCCTCCTCCTTCTTGAGAAAATATTACATCCAACGGTTGAGCCTGGTATGACTATTGACTATTCCCTTTGTCCCAAAATAAATATCACAATAAGTAAGGCACACAATTTTAGAAACATGTAATTATTGCACTTTTTAATTAACTAGATGACCATTTTACCCTTAATGATATAGGAAGTAATGAAAACTTTCATCTCATCATCAAGGACATAATTGGAAATTATTTCGTGACCGTTGGAGTATTTTTCCTATTTTTGTCGCTACTCTCTTGCCTTTCTCTGTTCTAAATTCTAATATACCCGTTGCTTGATTGCACGCACTCTTACAGATAGTTTGCTCTCTTGTTTCTTTTAATTAACTAAATGACCATTTTGCCCTTAATGATATATGAATTCATTGTTACTAATCCATTGTCCTTCTACCTAAAAACGTCAAAACGACATTTTGCAGGAAACCGAGGTGCCAATAGACCTCCAGTAGATTGGGAAACTAGAGTAAAAATCGCCTTAGGAGCTGCAAGAGGCATCGCCCATATCCACGCATTCGGTGGCCCTAAGTTCATTCACGGAAACATCAAATCATCAAACGTCTTAATCAACCAGCACGGAGAAGGCTGTATCTCCGATATCGGCTTAGCCCCACTCGTTAACTTCTCCCCCACCACCACCACCACCACATCTCGCTACAACACCACCGTCGTCGGCTACCGAGCTCCCGAAGTCCTCGATAACAAAAAACACTCTCATAAATCCGATGTCTACAGTTTCGGTGTCCTCCTCCTCGAAATGCTAACCGGAAAACAACCGCTCCAATCTCCCGGTCGAGAAGACATGGTCGACCTCCCGAAGTGGGTCCAGTCGGTGGTTCGGGAAGAATGGACCGCGGAGGTCTTCGATCTCGAGCTTATGAAGTTTCAAAACATAGAAGAGGAGATGGTTCAGATGTTGCAGATCGGTATGGCGTGTGTGGTTCTAGCCGCCGATATGCGGCCCACGATCGATGAAGTTGTTAAAATGATCGAAGAAATTCGGTTATCGGACTCGGAAAACCGTCGGTCGTCGGATGAGATTAGATCCAAGGGCGCGAATGGTCAGACCACCCCTTGATGATTTCATCGTTTACGCCTGTAAGTTTATGATCATTTTTTAAAACTATTAAAACTTTGTGTTCATCTTTCTTTTTTTCGGTTTTAGGAACTTGCATTAGGATTTTAGGATTAGAATTAGGTTTTTGTGCTCTGTTTGATTTGTTTGCAAGATAATAGTTTTCGATTGATTGATGATTCTATTTCAATATGGTTAATTGGTAATTTTGCATCAAACAAACGAGTCATAACTGTACGAATTAAATTGGTATCGATTAAGGTTTGATTCGTACACAGGATAAAATAGAACAGAACATAAATTATTATTCCACGTTTGGACAGAAAATATATCACTTTTAGAGCATCTCCAACAGCTATGTTAAAATTTCTCTAAAATAGCATACTAAAAGTTAGAATTTAAAAAAAAATTACATCTAACTCCAACAGCCACTCTATTTTAGCAATTATATCATAAATTATATTATTAAAATATGCAATATATTTAATATCCCAAGAAAAAGGAGAATTTGATTGGTGGAAACTATTAAAATAATCATTTCTCTCTCTCTTTAGAATTTTTTTCCCTCTTTCTTCCCCTTTCCCTATTTTAGCTTAAGGAATACCATAGCTGTTGGAGCAATAAAATTGCTAAAATCCTTATTTATCTTATTTTAGCATAGTTGTTGGAGATGCTCTTATGTGGAACGGACAGAGAAAAACAAAACAAAGTGGAACAGTCGTGTTCCACCTTCATCCTAGAAAACAACTTATTCGGCTTCTAAGAGAGGGCTTTATGCATAAAACCATCTTTTTTTTCCGAAACTTGCCCCTCCAATTAAAAAACATGTTTATACCATTGTTGAAAAAAAACATATATTCTTAATTTATACAGATATATTAATCTACATAGACAATTTTATCCATATATGACTTAACAAAGAATAACCCAAATATCCTCTCTAGGTTTAAGTTATGATTTTATAATATCGTACTTCAAAATACATAAATCAACACATTCTCATTTATTTTATTTGTGAAAACAACATATTTACTTTATAAATATGTATACATAAGTGTGTGTTATATATAAATAGAGATATTTAGAACTTTATTATTTGGCAAATGTTTAATAGTTTTTTAATAATATAAATAAAAAAGAATTTCATAAATCTGACATCAACGTTCATCAATGTTTTTTATAGTTATTATAATTAAAAAATATCTAACTAAAAAACAAAAACACATATCTTGCACATTTATATTGATAATAGGGGAGATAGATATTATTTGGGGAATATAGAATTTGGAAATATGGGGTTCGTATTGTCAAGTATCATATTCTCAAATCTTAAACATGATTGTTTAAGTAAAATATAACGATTAACGAATATTTAAACATCATTTTGATGATAAATATTTAAATGATAGCTTTAAGACATGTTTAATTGACAACCACGAAAAATATATTTTATAAATAAATCTATATAATATTCCGTTAATACGTTTTTTTATTCGCATATGATATGAAACAGTGTAATCTTCTTCTTTTTCCGTGTGATTTTATATCTTTGAACAGAACAAGTTAATCGTGCAGGACAACCATGTGTATCGATTCAACGCTAAACCAACCAAGATACGTACGTACACCATGTTTTTCAACACAAGTTGCGTGTGAATAAAAGTAAATTGAATCGAAGATGATGAAAGTCGAATCAAAAGTTATAATTCTGTATAAAGATAAAGCGTCAGAAATTGAATAATAATGCCCTAACAAATGTCAATCTGATACCATATTTGTTTATTTTAAATATCATCCATACTGTGTATTTTGACCATCAAAACTATTGTAGCATCTCATTATAATATAACTCAACTCAATATTTAGAGTCAACTTTATGCTCAATGATGGTTTTTATAGTCATAAATCAAATTCAATAACTAATATATACAATAAATCATTAAACATATGTTAACAAGTTGTATTTTCTTGGTTTTGAAAAAAAAAATCATTTTTATAGTGAATTATTTAAATAAAAAAAAATTAAATAAGGAAAAAATACTAATAAAAAATGGTAAAGAGAAAAAAAAATATATAATACACTTGGTTCGGGTTAAACCAAAAAAACATATAATAACCGGTTCTAGGTACAATTTTTATGAGTGGTTCAAACAAAATATTCAATTTTATTGCTATTAATTGCTATCATACACTTAAATAGTAGCTTATTATTCTTTCATACATCAAATAAAGAATAGTATATAATTTAATAAAAATATATTATTTGTATCTCAAAAGTTTAATTTTATTGGTTAAAGGTTGAGGACGAGGGTATGTATTGTTAGTTTAACCAGATAAACTAGTTAAGTTTAGATAACTAATAAAGTTGAACAATTCATAAACCAGTAATTGTTTCAGAAATTAAGCTTGCTCGATTTAATCTACTTTTTTTAGCACTAAACTAGTCATTTTGACCAAGTTATATGTATTAATAACATATGAAATTTCTAATAATTAATGACGTTTGTTTTTAATGCCAATGATTTGAATCATGGGCCCTTCATTTTCTACTATTTAACATGAATTAATGGATATATTTTTTTTCTTTTCCAATAAATTATTCGATGTATATTTTAAAAAATAAATGGCAATATATGTACCTCTCAATATTAATGGTTATAAATAATTTGTATGTGAAAGTTGAATATTAAAAAAAAAAATCTAATTTATGCCAAAAGTTCCAAACCAAAATCTTTAGTTTGGAAAGTTGTCAAACTAAATTAATTGGTTTGACTTAACTTTTACGACTCGATCCAGCCTGAATTGTGATGTGTACGATCTTATCATTATTACCTTATCAAGTTATCTGTTGTGATATTCGTCACTGTCTTGTTTATATTAGAAATTAAAAGAATTAATTAATAAAACAAATTTTTAATTTGTATGTTGATTTTCTGAAACAAATAACTTGAAAAGTTAGAGAAATAAAACACCGTCCTAGCTAATAAATATAAGAAACAATATAATACGAGTGATCTTTCGAAATCTATTTATTGAAACGAGATTACGATCTATATACTTGTTCTATGATTAAAAAATCACAATCCATACACCATTATAAACATAAACCTGATTATCTCAAATTGTTATAAAAAATGATAAAACTTTATTACCATTTTAAAATCTTTAGAGCATCTTCAACAATACTATAATTTTTCCATGATAAGTATAAAAGATTATATTTAAAAAAAAATACATTCAACTCCAACGAGTATTTTATTTTAACAAATATAACATTATTGTGTACACATTTAATTTCAATCTATCTTATTAGTGGTAAAGATTTATAATATATTTTTTTTCTCTTCTAAATTTTTTCAGAGATTTATCTAAATTTGGATATTTCCACGTTAACTTGTTTTTTCCTCTATTATAACATACCATTTAGCATGGTTGTTGAAACAAAAAAGTTCATAAATCTTCAACATTTTCTATTTAACATAGTTATTGGAGATGATATACAACAACAGACCTATGAAGGCAAAGACCTCAGGGGCCGTTTACCCGAATAAGTGCTTAACAAGTCACATTATCTTACCAGATGAATATAGAAATGACTAAGAATTTTACCCGGTAAGAACAAAGCAAGGACCGAAAGTCTTACCCGGTAAGTGAGGAAACGACTATTACCATGGTTAGCGCTTACCGGTAAATTGTTGCATACGATGTCGTTTCCGTAGACTAAAACCTTACCCAATAAGTAAGCAACAGTGTTGAATTTGACTGGTAATCGTTAACTTGGTAAGTGATTAAGTTGACGGCCCTTTTAGTGGGGTCCTGTGCATATGTTCAATTTGTTTCTACAAGTATAATGTCTTGAGGATATGAAAAGTACATATGTTAAACTTTAAAGGGTGTTTCGAGATAGTAAAAAAAAAATATAAGGGATATCAACAGAAAAACCAAAAAAAAAAAACTCGAAATCAACAAAATCTAGCAAAATGAAAGAAAAAAAAATCAAAACCAACACAAAAACTTAAAAACACTTTCAAATCGGTTATATTTGAATAAAAACACATTAGACGAATTTACTAGCTTTTGATTCACATTAAAGTTATACATCCTCAACAAAAATATTATATCAAACTTTGATTATATATCTCAAAATTATTCATAGTAGTCAAATTTAAAAAATAAAGTAGTTTTCGTAATGATTTAAAAACATAGTTATCAAATCAAAAACAAAAGGGGGATTTTGTGCAACATAACCCAAAAAGTAAATTACATTTTTCATCCCTAGGGTTTGTTAAAAATTATGAATTTCGTTCATGTGATTTTTAAATTTCAGCTTTATTTTTATAATTTACAATTAATTTCTATTTTCATCTCTAAGGACAAAAATAACCTTTAAGTATGAAGTGTTACAGTAGAAATGAATAGTAAACTATAGAAACAAAAAAAACAATTATTTTAAATCATAAAGATGAAAATTTTAATGAATTATAAATCATTAGGATTAAAATTGTAATTTCAAAACCATAAGGACAAAAAAACAAACCACAGGGACTAAAACGTAATTTACTCCAACCCAAATAAGAAGGACTAATTTTGTAAAATTTGGGCGGAAAGGTAAATAAATAGACGTGAGAAAAAGGTGACGATACCCTGCGTTTATTCCACGCCAACTGTGCGCCCACCCATTCCCCAATTTCCCACACATAAATAAATACCATAAATAAATCAAAACCCTAGCATTTCAATTTCCTCTTCTTCCATATCATTGGCTCTAAATCTGCTCATATCTATCCAAATTCAACACTTTTGCTTTCACTCCACCTCTCATCGATCAGGTATTCACATCAATCTTTGTTTATATTTTGATTATTAGCCTCTACGAAGAACAAATTAGTGTAGATCTTTGATTCTTTGATCGTTTTTTTTATGTTTTTGTTTTTGTTATGCTTGTACTTGTTAAAATCTTGCCGTTGACTGATTTGTTTCTTTGATTCAGGGTTTGTTGTTGTTGTGCTCTCACGATCTGCTTTTACGTCGGCGTGAGAGATAAGGTAGGAATTGTAGCTTGTTCTGGCGATGGCGTCGAAGCGTATCCTGAAGGAGCTTAAGGATTTGCAGAAGGATCCTCCTACGTCATGCAGCGCAGGTAAAATTAGTCGCAACTGTTTCTTATGTTTTTTTGATTTATGATTCGGGGGTCTTTCTTTGAATTTGTTTAGCACACTGAAATCTGTTGATGTTTGTAAATTAGCGTGGTTAATTTAATTCATGGAAACTGTTTAAAAATTCGTTAATTGCCTGTTTGAATAAGAGTAGAATTGGGGAAACAACCTGACGGGTATCCGCTAGGCCTATAGGAATTTGGTTGGTTCATTGAAGATTTGGATTCAGGTTACAAGCTGAAAACATATATGTTCTTTTGGACAACCATTGAGTATGATCTATCCCAGCTCATCAGTTATGTGGCCATTAACGAGAATGGGACTTCGTGTATGTTCTTACAGATCATGGATTTGTGTTTCTTTTAATTGCAAATGAAACAGGTGTTAAACATGTCCACATATTTATGTCTTTGTGCTGCCTAACTCATCATGAGGTGAAGGGTAACTTGGGTCATGGTTGATTCATCTTACTTCTAGCATCTTTTGAGTTGGTCTTTATGTGACTGCAAATTTGTGATGATCTATGGTCTCAGTCGTTTCGTTGGCAAAATCTTTTTTATTAATGAGTACGAAAAATTCTGATTTAATATGTTAGATAGATGTTGGTGATGTTTTTGTATCACCTTCCTACCTAGGCTTTTTTGGTAACACGCTCGGTGGGTTGGTATATTGATGACTGAATATGCTAATAGAGTAATGTGAACTCATCCCCTCTTGTAATTATTGTGTTTTGTTGATGGTATTACTCTGTTGGTGTGGTATTGCTGACAAGGTCCATGTTTTTACTTTGTAGGTCCTGTTGCCGAAGACATGTTCCACTGGCAAGCAACGATCATGGGACCATCTGATAGCCCATACTCTGGAGGCGTATTTCTTGTTTCAATTCATTTCCCTCCTGATTATCCTTTCAAGCCACCCAAGGTAATTTTGCTCCCTGTGATGCCAAATTTGTTTCTTGGCTTTGTATTTTTAGTAGTGTTAATTGCGCCAATTTGGTAGAGAGGTTCATTAAGATGTATTATCTGACAATAGCAAAGATAAAGAATATCAAATTATTAAGGGCTGGTTTATGAAGAAGATAGCAAGAACTAACATGAAAGATCCAAGTCCCTTTACTTAAGACTGGTTTTGATGACTTCCATCTAAAGTGTGTTGTGAGTTACCCTTCTATAATAAAGCCTGGGCAACATAATGGTGTCCTACCCCTTCCTTCTTTCGTACCCTGACTGATCCAGTTTAGATAGATTATTTACTAAAATACAATATATTCTATACTAGGGTTTGCTAACAAAAAACTAAGGTGGATCAATCTAGTTTGAATTTCAGACCATCTGCTCAAATGGAGGAATGACAATGGACTGGAATATGCGAGTCAGTTATTTTGGAGAAGGATATCTCTTTAATTGTAATAAGTTGTTAAAATTTATTAGTTCAGTACTGCATTGACATGGTTCATTTAACCAAGGGGTCATCACATGTTTATCTCTGCATAATTTTTCTTTGCCCTTGTCAGTTTTAATCAAACCTTAGATGTCTATGCCTCTCGTTGTGGTTTAAGATAGAAACACTTCTATAATTGTGAATCTCTATCTTAGGAATCTAGTACATATTTTTTCCAATATGATTGAATGGGATATGACTTACTAATATCATTATCTTTATCTTGTGGAGATGTTAGTATCCTTCATCGTGGACTCGTGGTCCATGTGTTTGAATTCTTTGAATTATAACTAGAGTAATTAAATCCTTCTGACTCCAGGTCATGCACAATTATTTTCTCTCTACTGAGATATGTTAATGCACAGGTTGCATTTAGGACCAAGGTTTTCCACCCGAACATCAACAGCAATGGTAGCATTTGCTTAGATATCCTCAAGGAGCAATGGAGCCCAGCTTTAACAATCTCCAAGGTTTGTTTTTTTCTTCTTCATGAAGTAGCTTTTTTTTTCGTGCAAATTTGTTGTTTTGCTTCAAATATATTTATGTACTCTGGTTCTCAATTTTTATGGTCAAATCATTTTTTAGACAGAGGGATTATCTAATAGCAACCAAAAAATTTATTTTCAAATAACTTTGATGTAATATGTTGAAAATTGAAGTACGGTGGTGTAAAGGTTCCAGCTTTTGGTGGTGTTGAACTTCTAATACCGTAATCAAATCTAGTCACTCAGTTTTTCAATTTTTTTACATTGTTTTTAGCATAACCTAAGAGCATCTCCAAAAAGAGAGATTTTGGAGTTTATTACCTATTTTGTTCACCAACAGACCCAAAATGGAGAAAGTATGAGAGAATAAAAATCAGCAAATTTAGAGAAATCTTTAAAATTTAATGCTGAAAAGAGAATGTATTATCATTTAATATAAAATTTCTTTGAAAGTTTATTGAGAGATTGAGTCTATTGAATATTTTAATAAATATAAATATGTTGAAATCTTCTAAATGAAGAAACTTGTATGGATGTGAAGAAGTTTAACGAGAGGCTGTTTGGTTGGTTTTGCATCAAGTTCTGTATGGATAAAGTTGTCTGTGTGAATTAATCTGTCTGTATAGACTGAGAATTTTTTTTGTTTGATAGGGCTTTTTCATAGATGGAATAAGCGTGTTTTATAATTGAGAGCGATATGTTTGTTAAAAACTTGGCTTAGCAACTTTTTATATATCATTAAGCCACTACCAAAAAGCCATGTATAGCTGACTGAATAAGCTTGTGTCATTTTGCAGGTGTTGCTTTCCATCTGCTCCCTTTTAACCGACCCAAACCCTGATGACCCTTTGGTGCCAGAAATCGCTCATATGTACAAGACTGATAAGTCGAAATACGAGGCAACTGCTCGTAGCTGGACACAGAAGTACGCAATGGGGTGATTGATTGCATTGCATTGCATTGCATTGCTATCATATAATATCATATCATCATGTGTTGGGTTGGGTGGTTTTTTCATAATAAACAAATGTTGGTAAGACCTCTCTCCGTTTTTATTCTTCAAGTGTTTGTTAAGAAGCTTGGCAAAGGCAATATTGAATGAAACTGAATTTGTGTATATTTGATTTGATTCTGAAGAAGAAAAAAGGGAAAAAAAAAATCGTACTGTAATGGTGAAAATATTTGCCTTTTGTGGTCCCTGTTGGTTTCGTTACTAAACACTTATCTGGTAAGCGTTTACCTGGGTCATTTACCTTTCCGGATGGAGTCTTACCCGGTTACATGAGGGTGATTGACTCTTACCTAATAAATGTTTATTAGGTAAATTGTTGCATATGATATCGTTTTAATGGACTAATCTTACCTGATGAAGTTAAGAGTGTTGGTGCTTACTGGGTAAGCATTTGAGTAAACAACCCCTTATCTAAGGACCCGTTTGGTACTGAACTTGATAGGCAAGAGCGGGTAATGGGTTTTTGGGTTTAATTTGTTGTCGGTAGTTTAGTAATTTTACTAATTTTGTCTCATTTACCAAATTCTTGTTTCATCATCTATTTTGGTATGACAAAGAAAATGTGTTTTGGTCTTGTTTGGTTCTAGTGTGTACCGGTCTAAGGGGTCGTTTACCAAATGCTTACCTGGGTAAGCACTTACCGAGTCTTATTACTTTACCGGAAAAATATGACAAATACCAAAAATCTTACTCGGTAAGAGCGAAGACAAGGAAAGCAATGACCAAGAGCCTTACCTGGTAAGTTCTGGCGACAACTTTTACCACGATAAGTGCTTACCGGCTAAATTGTTGCATACGATGCCGTTTTGGTGGACTAAATCTTACCCAGTAAGTACGTGATAGTGTTGAATTTTGCCGGTAAGCACTTACCCAGGTAAGATTTGGTAAACGGCCCCTGAATGTTGTGTCTAATTGTATGGTTCAAGTCTAATTGTTACACCAATTGTTGGAATGGAACTTTTTGATCTACATTGTCCTAATGGATCAAATGCATCTAAAACAAGTCATTGTTGGTAATCAATTTTTGATAAACTAGTAGCGCGGCGACAATAATTTTATAAATTGAATACTGAACTTAGCTAAAATCAAACGTAATTCCTTAGCTAATAATTATTGAAATACAATATAAAAAATGAATGTATTTTTAATAAGTGATTAATTTGCATGTATTCATTCTCGCTTATTATTACGATAAATTTATGATACATCGGTAAGAATTTTGTTATTTAAAACTCAAACGACAGGTCCAATAGTCATATCACTTTATAGAAAATATTATAAAGATGAAAAATTAGTTGATCAGTATGCAAGGATGGATCGTGTTAAAAATCTCAATAGCAAATTATTACAATAACTTTCCCCCATAAAAATAAGATTAATATCAACTCTATGTTTTTGTCACAAATAAGCAACATTTGAGTGTATACTAAGGAATCGTTTTCTTTTTTGAATTTACCTTATTTCTTCAACCCTATAATTTCACACAAACGAATCATCTTCTCTTTTGATACATTTAATTGTTCCTTCATAAACTTTAATCTTTCCACCAACGTGGGATGATAAAAATAAAACACAATATTGTTTCGTTAATTCTTTTCTTTAATTGATATAGTAATAGATATATTACTTATTAAAAACATTTTATTATATAATGTATTATTTATATCATGTAAGTTATATAATATAGCTTTGAGATCTTCATGGATTAATGTTCTTACCTTTTTTTTAACAGAAAAATGAATATTATATAATATCACATAAATCATATAACACAATTGCCTTTTATACTTCGTCATTGTTATATATATATATTTTCTGATCTATCATTAAATCATATATTATTATCTGTGGTTATTCTTATAATATACAATAAAATGTTTTATAAAATTAATGAAGGATTTCTTCAATTAATGAGAGAAATAAAAAGAAAAATGTGTTTTAACACAATATTTATAGTTTTGATTGTTATGTAATAAAAAATAAAAATGAAAAGTTTAGAAACGTCTTCGACATCGAAGCCCCGATCGGTAGCCCGAGGTACCAGAGAGAGCTCGACATCGCTGACCCTAGTCCCGGTGAGGGTACTCTTACTCCTTTTCATAAATATTTCATTTATGTGTAAGAAATGTAATAATTAAAAGAAGTATATGAAGGGTTGGATCAATTAATAAGTATATTGATTTGTAATAATTACAAAAATACAATTAATATTTGATCAATTAATAAGATATAAAAATTTTAAAAAACTAAAAATTTGATAAATAATAAAATCTACCATCCAAGCATTCTCAAAATGCCAACATATGTTTTTAACCATTTTTATAATATCACATTAATGTATTGATTGGTGTGTAAATAAAAAAAGAAATTGTAAATACAACCAAATTTTTTAATTATATTAATTGTTAAGCTAATAGAATAAAAAACGATAAAAAATTAGTCGCATTGATCGTTATGTAAATAAAAAACAAAATGTTTAATATTTAATGTGTTGAATTTAGAAAATGAAAAAAAAAACATTCTCTAATGATATGTTTTTATTTTAAATTAATTCATATATCGAAAAAATAGTAAATAATATTTCAAGCTCTCAAAATGCAGTATCATATTATGAAAAAAATAAAACGTAAAACTATGGTTTTTAAACTTATAAATAAAGAATCTAGATAGAAAACTTAGAAATAAAAAAAACTTTTAAATTGTCACAAACCAAATCTATGAATTTTTTCAACAAATCTTTTTTTTCCCGATGTTTGATACACAAAGATTTGAGAAATGTTTTTTTGAGAACGAAGTCATAGACACCATTAATTTTCACTACAATAATACGTAAAAATCTTTGAATAATCAAAATTTTACGTAATTTTCAGTCACGTATAAACATTTATTGTCAGTGAATCTTAAATTTGATTTTTTTTATCATGTATTATAATAAAAAAAAATCAAAATTTTATTCAAAATTATATGATCCAATCGAAAACACAATTATGTCATAGATAACAACAAACACAACAATATGGAAAAAAAGAAATATGTTATAACAAATCACAGATTTCAAAGATAATTTTTACATAATGATTAATTTTTCTTTAACTCTCATCTTCTTTATCTTCATCAAAGGAATTCCTATCGATAGAAAAAAATTTGAAGCAGTCAAAATTTAACATAATTATCAGTCATGTATAAAAAATCATTGACGATGGAGCTTAAATTCGATTTTTTAATCATGTATTGTAATCACAAAATATCAAATCTTTATTCGAATTTATACGATACAATCGTAAATACAATCATGTATTATGATAACAACAAATCCAAAAATATTGCAAAGAAGAAAATATGCAATGACAAATCCCCTTTTTTTAAAGAACACAACTTTTACATACCTTAAAATCTTCTAAGTCTTCTTCAACTTTCATCTTCTTCATCCCTCACCATATAAATTTACGAATTTATATGATCCAATCGTAAACACAAACATGTCGAATGATAACAACAAATCCAACAATATGCAAAGAAAAAATATGTAATAACAAAACACATTATTTAAAGAACACAATTTCTACATACCTTAAAATCTTCCAAGTCTTTTCAATTTACGAATTTCTCTATCCCCACCAAAATAATTTATAGGATTTTATTTGTTTATTATTTCAACTTTGAAAAACAATTTTAATTAAGAAATAAATGAAAGTAAATGAAAGGGTAAATTAAGAGTTGGAGGTTAAACTTGGGCATGTAAAATTACATAAAAGTCCTTTTAACAATGAATTATACATTTTCCTTACAGGGGCAAAAAAGTCTTTAAGGATTTCAACATTTAAAAAAATCAAAAAATTGAGAAAAGAGATAGAAGGAATTCTAAAGCTTAGAAGATGCCACATCAATCCTCTTGGTTACTCTTTATATATAGATATATAGATTTACAATCTTATTGTTGCTTGGGTTAGAGGTTTTGGATGGGTTCGAAATTGGGTAAGGAAATGCACCATATGTATCGTTAAATATACCCTTAGCTACTAATGTTTTTTTTTTCACACATGAACATCAAGATTTGTTAATCACAAGGCTTGTGGCGTACTGGTTAAGGCTTGTGGGGGATGAGGCTAGACAACCCGTATACCCCAGGTTCGAATCCAGACGCAAACAACTTATGGCCACTGAGGAATTATCTCAGGATTGCATACTTTATATTCCCTTAGCTACTAATGTTTTTTTTTCACACATGAACTTCGAGATTTGTTAACCACAAGACTTGTGGCGTACTGGTTAAAATTTGTGGGAGATGAGGCTAGATAACCCATCTACCCCAGGTTCGAATCCAGTCGCAAACAACTTGTGGCCACTGGGGAATTATCTCAGGGTTGCTTGCTTTAGCGGTCTTAAAATTGTCAGGGATTAGTCTAGGCAAATGCCTAGACTACTCTTTCCAAAAAACAAAAAAAAAACATCGAGATTTGTTTTTATACATTTTTAATACATGATTCTACTTGATTTCGACATAACTGAAGAGGAAGTTACTGTATACACCTTTTTTATGTTAGAATTAAGTCACTTCATTCATTGAGAATGTAAAACATGGAGTGAGAAAATTTTGTAATTGGGGATGCATTACCAATTTATTAAGCAAAAAATTGTAGGTTCTTATGATAACAAAAATCGTAGAAATGATAATTTGTTTAAAGTTTGCTTAAAGACCCTCACGTTTTTTGAGTTCTTAAGTTAAAGTTTGTGTGAATTGATAATTCGTTGGGTTTTATTTATTTATTTTTTCTCAACATTATATACAATGTATCAATTAATATGTGTATATTTATTTAACTTATATTATACGTGAGACTTACAAAATGAGTTCTTATAATAACCATTATTTTGGAGTTTTATTTACCTTGTTAATTTAATGAGTTCAAAATAGGGGTGAGCATTGGGTCCGAACCGGATTGGAACCGGAACCGAAAATAAAAGATTCTTGGGACCGAGAACCGGATCGTATAGGCAATACCGGTGTCAGTGTCGGTGCCGGTGCCTGTCCCAGTCCCGGTCCTGGGTTTCCGGTCAAAAACGCAGTTGGAACCGATTGTTAGTCCATTTGCTTTTCTTGAATGTAGTATTTTTCTTTTTTAGTCTATGGCATCGCTACGGTAATCCATGCAATCTCTTTTTTTGTTTGACAACTTTTTAAATATATTAATATATGACGTCACTTTTTAAACAAAATTCATATTAATCTATGACATCACTGTGCACTAATCCGTGAACACTTTTAATCAATGGCATCGTTGTGTAGTAATCCCAAAATATTCATAGTTTAATACTAAATCAACCAACAAAAATCATATTCTAATTTTCCATTGTCTTTTTCCCTCATTGCTTTGTCATATGCTTTATTTAAAGTTTGTGAAATCTCTAAAGACAAAACCGAAAAGATTGTTAGTATTTAATAAAAAGTAATACTCGTTTAAAAAAATTGAAAAAAAAATACCCAAAGCTATATCGTCTTTCAAGATGTCGCCGATGTCGTATATTATCGACTTTCTAGAGTTTCCAACCCAATCTTGGGTGCACAACAAAACTTCAACTATCAACATCGACAAACTAGTTCGATACTCATTTAAAACTCTACCACCAGTGCTAAAAGCGGACTCGAACGCCATGGTTGAAATTTGTATCGTCAATATGTTTAACAACAAAAGAATTTAATTAACTATGAAAGACTAAAAAAAATAAGTACTAATTACCTTAAATTATAACGACATTCCTGAGCTTGAGAGATTCTATAGTTTCCTTTGTTTCTACCAGCAATGGAGTACCCGCGCTAACGGGAAACGCTGACCTCCTCTCCCTATGTGTGGTCTAATTGTCTTTAATTTATAAACAAACTATGAAAGATTAAAAAAATAAGTAGTAATTATCTTAAATTATAACGACATTAATTTATAAACAAACTATGAAAGACTAAAAAAATAAGTAGTAATTACCTTAAATTATAACGATATTAATTTACACTAATTTGTCACTTAAACTTCTGGGTCGGTCCCAATTAATTATCCGAAAAATTGGCACCGAATCGGTTTGAAACCGGAACCAAAAATGAAAGATTTAAAGAACCGAAAACCGGACCGGTTGGATAATACCGATGCCGGTTCCGGTCTCAGTCCTGATTTGGTTCTGGTTCAGACCGATTCTTACGGATCAGTTGCTCATCCTGGTTCAGAATGACAAAAGTAAAAAAAAAATCCTATTAACACCACTATAAGAGAATCTCTAATGAATGTGGAAATATTTATGTGAATTGAAAGGAGATCATAGAAAATGGTGAGGAATGAAACCCACAAGTAATTGAGCGACTTGTTTATTGACAGTTTAAACATGTGTTTTAATAAATAAATAATTGTTTTTAAGAGAAGAAATATTTTAGTATAAAATTAGTATAATATCTTAATGTTATCACACGATAATCGTATAATGGAATCTAAAATTAATCAAAAATTCAAGAATTATATAGACTTGTTATCATTCATAAATATATGATTGATATTAAATAACTTAAGGAGTGCTAATTGCACCCTTTAAACAGGGGTGTGCACGAAGTTTTCTGTAGTTTAGTAGGGTTTTGATGTAAACAGTGTAAGAAAGAATTCACTTTTTAGGGGTGACATTAGCCTCCCATATAACTTAGTTATATCCATGACGAATATTAATATTAAAAACATATATTTGGTGTTGTGGACGGTTTTTTTTGGGTTCTCACGTATGTAATGTAATATAATATCACCTGATTTTTGCATTTGCTAGCCAACCATTAAAAAATTAACACCACAAACACTATTTTGGACGACCTATTTTATTGACCTTTAATATAGAAGCGGATATTTTGGATCTCTATTTTTTTAGTGTTTTAGTATTGAGTTGCAAACGAAAACAACATCTTTTGTGTTTTCAATGTTTGAGTGTTGAGTTGGAGAGGGTCTGGTCTTACAGGGGTTGAATACTAATATAACTAAAATAAGAGCATCTCCAACAACTTCTTTATCTCATTCTCTAAAATAGAAATTAATGGGAAAAAAAACAAATATAGAGATTTCTCTAAATCTTCAAATAGAGGAGAGAGAAATGAGTTTTTTATTTATTCTACCAATAAGAATTAAATAAATTTCATTTTATTTATATTTTTCTCTAAAATGTATTGGGATCTTAAAATTATAGAATATTTAAATATTATAATCAATGATAAAATCTCTAAAATAAAAAATCTGTTGCAGTTGATTGTAATTTATTTTAAAGATTTTTACTTTTAGTTTTTTATTATAGAGAAATTATAGACAAGTTATCGGAGATGTTTTAATTGGGTCAAAAATAGTACATTTATGACATGATGGTGATGTCATTGAACGGTAACTTTCGGCGGGTGTAACAGGAGATTTGGGTGGATTTTGTAGCTGAACTCCATTTCTTAAAGTTTATCCTCTTCACACGTCATAGCTGTCTAGTGGGACAACTCAGCAATCCTCCACGTCATCATCCATCCACCTCAGCAATTCTCCATTTTCATCCGAATTAGAAACTTCACTAAATTCAGAAAATAAAGAGTGTGAGGATTTTGAAGATCGGTTGGGGTTGTTAATTCTATTTTCTTTACATCGTCGATTACAGTCTTTAAATATTTAAATAATAATAAATGGATTTTTATAAAGATTTTAATTATTTGGTTTACAAGATTTATATTCTTTTTATGATTTATAAAAGACGACAACGTATTTTATAATATAAAGTATAATTAATGTTGTAATTTTTAAAATAAAAAATATATATGTATTTTTATTTTAGATCTTTTGTAGTTTCATTCCTAATTGTTAACAATTCTTTGGATTTCTTTTCGATTAGTAATTATGTAAATAGTTGTTTATGGATTTCCATAAATTTGTTGTATTTTTGTGAGCCAAATAACATAAATATTGAATTGAGTTTTTTAATACAGTAAGGTTATGTTTGGCAAACTAGCTGATAATTTTATTAACGATAAGGTAGCGTATGACTTATAAAATTAGTGGTGATAAGGTTTGATGAATAAGTTATGTTTAGCAAAAACTAGCTTATGAACATGTGAAATGACCAAAAAGGACATGTTAAAAATAAATAAATAATATTAGTTAGGGGTATAATTGGAAAAAGTGTCAAAAAGCTCCTCATAAGCTACTCCAAGTAGCTTATCGATAAGTTGACTTATAAGCTAGCTTATGTGCATCGAAACGCTTACTCAGAAAATAAGCTAACTTATAAGTCAGCTTATAAGCTAGCTTATTTTTGCCAAACAATGCCTAAGTTTTAATTGAAAAAGTGTTTAGTCAATGTATTAAACAATAAAAAATAAGACTGAAGATAAAAAATTGTTTTGTATTATATAATATAATAGACTTGTTTCCATGAGTCTAAATTTTCTTTTCAAGATAAATTATGAGCAATGACAATCAGTTCTCATTTTCATTCTCTATAAGAACCAAATAACCCCAAAAAATTCACGGTTTCAACCAAAGACAACATTGTTTATATAATACAAGTTGTATATGAGTATATCGTGCAATGCAACATGATAAGATATTTTATTGTAAAGTTAAAATTGTTAATTAATACAACTTATCATTAAGAAGAAGAAATTGAAATTTATGCTTGAATAAATTAGAAATTATAAACAATAGTCGAATATATTTTGCAAATTAGAGTATTATGTGTTCCGCAATAAAGTTCAAATCCTAAGGACAAAAACAAAAACTAATCATAAACCATAAGGACAAAATTTATATTTTCTAAATTATAGAGATAAAAATAACAATTTTTATCAAACCATACAAAAAAAAATTATTTTTATTTTTACTTTTTGTGTTAAGGTCGTTTGTCAATTTAGAGCATCTCCAACATCTATTGTAAAATAGAAAAATAAAGGATTTTAGCAATTTAAGTGCTCCAATAGCTATGGTATATCAATTGCTAAAATAGAAAAATGGAAAAAAAATGAAGAAAAATCTCGAAATTTAGAGAATCTCTAAAAATATATATAAGAGAGAGAGAAACAATATTTTAATTATATTCAACCAATCAAATTAATTGAAGTTAAGTGTGTAGGAGAGAGAAATAATATTTTATTAAATGATATAATATTTTATTAATATTGTGAATGATAAAGTTGCTAAAATAAAATAGCTGTTGGAATTGGATGCAAATTATTATATAGATTTTGACTTTTAATATGTTATTTTAGAAAAAAAATTATAATAAATGTAGGAGATGCTCTAACCAAACGATTACCCAGTTAAGTACATGCCGACACATTTCAACATTGTAATTAACTTATCGTGTTAGATCTTAATCCATTAAAATAGTATCATATGCAATAATTTATCCGATAAATGTTAACAATGATAAAAGTCGTCGCTTTTATTTATCGGCTAAAAATCTTGATTTTTATTATATTCATCCGATAAAATAACAAGACCGAATAAAACTTATATGGATAACCACATGGTAAAGTAGTAAAACCACCTTTAATTTGTGATACAATACAAAGCAATAATAGATGATTGAAAAGTCAACGGGGGGTCTTGGTCTTGTATTATCAAATCATATATTCCAAGTCTTTGTTTAACGTCAATTCGACTTTTGTCCACTTGCCACTATTTTTGGCATATTGTTTTTCTATCCATAATTCACGTATGCTGACGTCTGCATAGATAGGTGTATTCCAAGTTATATATATATATATATATATATATATATATAGGGGTGGGTTCAAATGTGAACATATCTTTGATTGTGAACATGATGATGCATCTCAACCATCCATTTAAAATCAGATCAAAAAATCAATGCACAAAACGCACGGTGGCATTTTTGTAAATAAGTGAAAAACTCGAGTCATGGCTTAAACAATAATTAGCGCGTGGGGGCAACATCGTAAATATAACATGACCGTCAATTCTTCATCTTCGTCGTCCCCAAACAACGATTTCGCCGTCAATCTCTTCATCGTCGTCGTCACCAAGCAACAATTTCGACATAAATCAGTTCATCGTCGTCGTCACCAAACAACTTATTTACTACATAATTGTAACTTATATTCAGTCTGAATATAAGATAAAATTATGTGTTTGAATAGTTGTGTATATATTCAGTCTGAATATAAGCATGACATTGTGATATCACAATGTCATGTTTATATTCAGTCTGAATATAAGCATAACATTGTAGTATCACAATGTCATGTTTATATTCAGTCTGAATATAAGCTAAAATTATGTGTTTGTATAATTGAAACTTATATTCAGTCTGAATATAAACATAAAATGTTATGCTTATATTCAGACTGAATATAAGCTACAATTATGTGTTTGTATAATTGTAGCTTATATTCAATCTGAATATAAGCATAAAATGTTATGCTTATATTCAGTCTGAATATAAGCTAAAATTATGTGTTTGTATAATTGAAACTTATATTCAGTCTGAATATAAGCTAAAATTATGTGTTTGTATAATTGTAGCTTATATTCAGTCTGAATATAAGCTAAAATTATACAAACACATAATTTTAGCTTATATTCAGACTGAATATAAGTTATTATTATAAAAACATCTAATTGTAGTTATATTCAGTCTGAATATAAGCTACGATTTTACAAACTTCAAAATTTAGTTTATATTCAGTCTTAATATAAAGACTCTTAGTGCTTATATTCAGACTGAATATAAGCTACGATTATACAAAGTTCATATTTTAGCTTATATTCAGACTGAATATAAGCTACTATTATAAAAACAGATAATTGTAGTTCATATTCAGTCTGAATATAAGCTACGATTTTACAAACTTCAAAATTTAGCTTATATTCAGTCTGAATATAAGCTACGATTATACAAAATTCAAATTTTAACTTATATTCAGACTGAATATATACTACAATCTGGTGTTTTTATAATTTATGTTTATATATTCAGTCTGAATATAGCTACAAATCGACTCATCTTCAACATTAAAACCAAATTCTCGGTCTGTATTCTCGAAACATGTAACATAATCGCAATCAGTGAACAAATCACATGTTTGATCAACAAAAAGAGTAGAATTTTCAACTGGATCACAATCGATTGAATTTTCTGATGAACAAACAGAGTCCATTGAAAAGAGGGAATTAACAATTTAATTTCAGAAATCGCAAATTAACAGAGAATAAGACGATTAACATAGAAGAAGACGATTAACAGAGAAGAATTCGATTAACAGAGAAGAAGACGATTAACATAGAAGAAGACGATTAACAGAGAAGGAAGAAATAAGCGGGAGTGACATCAAACAGCAGCTTGAATAAAAATTGCCAGAATTACCTCTCAAGCCACATTTAAAGAGCAGCTTGAATATGGCTCAGATAAAGGGCTGAGATCTGTTCTCATGTTCACAATCAAAGATAGGTTCACATTTGAACTTTCCTATATATATATATATGTAAAAGGCAGGTCTATTTGAAAAGATTTTTTAATCAAAAACAATAAAAAAATTCCATGAATCTTCTTTTATTTAATTATAGTGGTAGATTTTGAAAATGATAATATACAAAACGAAAGAAATATACAACTTTCTCTTGATTCTTGACCACATCAGCAAATAAGTATATTAGGTCTCACATCAGGAAAAATTATAGAAAGAATTTTGAAAAAAAATAAAAAGTAACTAGAAAACGGATGAAAATATATATTAAAACAGATGTCAAATTAAAAGTATGAAAAATAATTATTTTTTTGGTGTAATTTATTTTACTCTAAAACGTTATGTATTTCACTGGTTTTCATTTAAAAATCGAAGGGAAATATTTGTATTTATTAAAGTGGTTATATCATCTGAATTAGCCATTTTAAAAAGACGCTCCAACTGAGTGATTTGAGTTTTTTTCCTTTTATTTTGACTTTAAAACTTTTTTTTGAATGACAATTTAACACACGCACACACATTCCCGAGGTATCTGGGCTCCCACTTAAAGATGCCACACGATTCAAAAAATAATTGAGCTGCGTTTCAAAAAAAAATTGAGACCAACACTACCAACCACGTGTAACCTTCTTCGATTATGGATTTCAACCTTCTTTTTTTCCCATCCTTGAAAAATCACAACCCCTTTCTTCCCCATCTATAACTTCTTGAAGAACCACATCCATCTCTTTGTATCTCATTTAAAGTTTTTTTTTAAGGTTTTGTTTCTTCTATGTATCATCATGTAATGTCTCTTTCTCGAATAATCAAGACTCAAAATCAGCTACAACCTTATCAAGGTAGTTTCAACTTTCATCGAGTATAAGAAAAAAAAACCCACCATTTCGATGGTCGTCACTTGAAAAACAATAACAAACGAGAAAATTTACAAAAAAAGAAAAAAAATTACTTGCAACATTTGATTAAAAGAACACAGTTCGTGTATGGTAATGCATACAAAGTCAGAAGAAACATTACTTGCCCTTATTGAAAAGCCAATCATATGATCCACAAAAAGTGGGGTTGGTTATTAAAGCATAATAGCAAGGGAATCAACTGTTTCTTGGCTATAAAGAGACACAAGAAAGAGAACAGGAAGAACGCGTATTCCGGCTCTTGGGGTTTTCAATAGTAGTGATGTACAAGGTTGGTTTAGGACGCAAGTTTATATTTATTGTGTCAGAAACACTGAAAACACTTGAATATACCATAAGTAAGATGTTTATGTAATGATATGCCCCATTAGCAACCCCAATAATCCATCATAATCCAATACTATAAAACGACGATTGACAAAATCTCATCTTTAATAATAATATTTTTACCAATGTATCTACTATGATTATTTTTTAAATATGAGATCAGTATCTTGATAAAAGATCAGAGATTCTATTATTGTTTAATTGTTAAATTGCTTTCATCCAACTTTCTAAGGTTGTCACAATGAATGGGAAACTAGAGAAGGAACTATAGTCGTTTTCCAACGATCTTTCCCATTCGTCTTATTGTTTAGTTCAAATTTCATCATCTTACAATGGTTCCTGCTCAGATGTCATTGCTATTCTACCACCATCACGGACGAGGAGGATCAGAGAGGAAAAATGAACGGTCACGCACACGTATTTTTAGTGCATCTCTTCAATGAATTTTTAATCTTATATAAACAGAATCAGGGAATTGTTAAGATCAAAATTCAAAATGTTTTTCACTTAACAGATACTTTAACGGCGTTAGCAGGAGGACACTAATCCATAACAAATTGTAAAACCTAGTGTCCTAAAGTGTAATAATGAATTGTAAGAACCAACCGTTAATTACTATAAAAATCAGGGACCAAAAATGTAAATTAAACGATTAGCAACATATGTTTTTCATGTGTGGACAGTGAATAAAGACAATTGTGGGGTCCATTTCTTTTGAAATTCTTGGGGAAATTACCCACCATTTTCCAAAATAAAATGTGGGATTATTTATATAAACACCAGCCTATTATTATATAAAACAAAACATTTCAGTTTCAATTATTTTAAAACCAAATTTTATCTAATGAAAATGAAGTAATAAATAAATAATATACTTTATTTTGTTTTATTTAAATTTCTTTCAAAACAAAATATATCCATTTATAGAAACATGTTTTAATACTTTGTTTGTTCCAAAAATAAATACTGGAAATTTTATTTTTCTTACCCTCAACAAAAGTCTTTATTTTATAATTTAAATGTATGTTTTTTCAATTCTATAATTTATTTTGGCGTGTCATAATTCATCACTTCCGCTTTTTATTTCAAATATGTAATAGTTACGTATATAAAATTGTTTGGTATTTTTATTATGGAAATTTATTTTTGAATTGTATTTAAATATGACACATAAATATTTAATAGCTAATTAAATTAAAAAAAACATGGAGAAGGTTCTATCCGGTTGTCAAAAATCACACATATTCTAAACCATACTTTTTACTATAAATATATATATATATATATATGGAGCATTTTTAATGAAATATTTATAATGAAATCACACATTTTCTGATAAAATGTTTTAACAATTTTAACGTTAACTATATTTTTAAAATATTTTATATATTTAATAAAATATTGTTTTCTCTTCTGAATATTGCTTTATTTTTTATTGGTGAAAAATGAATTAAGGTGTTATTAATCTTTCAAATAGTAATTTCTCTAAATTTAGAGATAAGAGCATTTTCAAGAGATTCTCCAAAATTTCTTCAAAATGGAGAAACAAAAACTAAAATCTCCAAAAAAATTACACTTATCTCCAACAAAATCTCCATTTTAGAGAACCAAACGATTATAATAATATTAAAATATTATTTCTATATATTTATATTTATTCTCAAAAAAATTCATTGGTAGTTTCATGTGGTAATCATTAATGAAGTAATCTCCATATTTGGAGAAAATAATCTTCTCTCTCCTCATTTCTCCATTTTGGAGATAGTTTTGGGGAATTTGTTGGAGCAAGATTTTTGGCTCAAAATCCTCATTTTCATTATTTCTCCAAATTGGAAAAGCTCTTGGAGATGTTCTAAGTTTCTCTTGCTATAATTAGTTTGCACGACTTATAGAAAGGAATTCATAATTTATTTATCGTATTTATTAAAATTTTAATTTTATTGTTTTTGACTTTTTTTTAAATTCCAGGATGTTACATTATCAAAAATATTTAGCACGACATAGTTATTATAGATACTTTAGAGGATCTCCTATAGCTTCTCTAAAATAGAGAAAAACACTATTTTGTTATCTAAATTCCACTAATAGATTATCTATCCAATTCTCTAAAATAGAGATTTATGAGAAAATATATAAATATAGAGATTCGTCAAAAATTCCAAATAGAAGAGAGAGAAATGAATTTTTTGTTTATTCCACCGATAAAAGTAAATTAATATCATTTTACATATATATTTTTTTTCTTAAAAATGTATCGGGATCATAAAATTATAGAATATTTAAATAATATAATTAATAATGAAATCTCTAAAATAGAAAATCTGTTGAAATTAATTGTAATTTATTTTAGAGATTTTAACATTTAATTATTTATTTTAAAGATTTTATAAAAAAACTGTTGTATATGCTCTTAATACATAAAAATAATGCTAAACATAAGAGTAAAAAAGATAAGTTTTAGATTATATTTAAGACAAATTTATTGAAAATAAAATAAAAAATATATATATATATATATATATATAAAGAAAGTTGTAGGATAATAAGAGTCAAAAATGGGAGTTTGACTTGTCAGTGGAAGGATTAAAAATCCCTAGAAATCCACGCCGACATGTCACCCAGTAAGCCAGCTGTCACGCTCCCTCTTTTTCCATTCTGACACTACCAACACCCTACTTACCATTTGGGTCCCACATATTCGGTGATATTTATTGAATGTTTTTTCTGTTTATTTAATGCGTTTTTTTCCTTAACACCTTGTTCTACTTTTCAAATACACCATATTTTATTTTAATTGATTACAGAATACACACTAATTTGTATATTTATTTATCAATTTTAATTAGAGGCCATATATATAAATTATGGTTTAATATATAGAGTAGGGCGTAAAAAGTAACATCATATTTTGTACTTATGGGTTTTTTCAAATACACCTTAGTCTGTGTAAACACCCTGCTTTATTACTAAACGGTAACAAAAAAAAGTCAATATAGGTATATATATATACTTTAATCTAATTGTGGGACATGATATAGAGTAAGGTGTATATAGTAACATCCTGTAGTTATATGAATGTAAAAGTTGGTTTTGAAATAAGATGCATGTGACGAGTAATTCATTTGTAGGGTCCCATAAGTAATATATAGGGGTGTCATCAGCCCAAGATCATGTGAGAAATGCAAAAAATAATTTAGACCCTTTATCGTCTTTAATCTCAAACTAATTCATAAATTACGTTTGATATTGTGATTGATTTGATACATCTCATCTTAATGTGCATCAAAAGATGGATATCTTTTATTACGTTTATCACATTAACTCTCCCTAACCAGAACCCACCCTATACCAATATATATTGTGGTGTCAGACGAGCTTGTTTTCTTGAGCACCTTAGAGCATCTCCAACATCTTCTCTATAATTTCTCTATAATAGAGAACTAAAATTAAAATCTCTAAAATGAATTTCAATTAACTCCAACAGATTATCTATTTTAAAGATTTTGTCATTGATTATATTATTTAAATATTCTATAATTTTAGGATCCCAATACACTTTAGAGAAAAATATAAATAAAATGATGTTTATTTAACTCTAATTGGTGGAATGAATAAAAAACTCATTTCTCTCTGCTCTGTTTGGAGATTTAGGGGATGTTTGGTTCGCAGAATGGAATTGGATGGAATTGAATATGTCAAACGAATTTGACTTTGAAGGAATTAGAATTGGAATGTTGTCAGGTTTGACCAGCTGTTTGGTTGGCAGAATTGGAATATAATCTGTTGAAATAATTGGAATCTGTCTGTTTGGTTCACAGAATGTAGTTTTGGAATTGGAATGAAATTCCAGTAAATGACTAAAATACCCTTTTTATTAAGTTTAATTTTTTAAACTAAAATTAGTTTAATAAAATAATTATTAATTACTTCAATTTGTTTAACACTAAAAATAATTTGAACTTTTTTACAGCTAAAAACTGCATAAAACAGCCAAAAACTACAGAAACTGCTAAAACAACAAAAATCATATTTTTTACAGCAAAAATAGCTAAAAACTGCAAAAAAAAGCAAAAAACTACAGCAAAAGATCATATGTTAGGGAAAGACATATTTTAGTTGTTGCAGAAGACGATGGAGAACCTAACTACTAGGGGTGAAGAAAAACCGAACCGAAACTGGAAAAAAAAACGAGAAACCGAAAAGCCGAAAACTAAACCCCCCCCCTCCCCGAAATACAGAACCGAAATCGAAAATCCGAAAATTGAAAAAAAAAACCTCGAAAAAACTGAACCGAAATCGAAAAATCAAAAACTGAAAAACCCCCCGAAAATCCAAGTGAATGGGTGTCAGCTTCAATTTTAATAGATTAGGGTTTAGTTATTTTTGTAGGATGAGGGTATTTTAGGTATTAGGAATATATCAAATTCAATTCCATAGAAATCACATGGATAACCCAAGGAATCTCAAATGCCCCTTTTTGGAATTCTTTGGAATTTAACAAATTCTAATTCTTGAAAATAGTGAACCAAACAAAGGAATTGGAATCTGGTCAATGGAATCAGATTCCAATTCCACTAGATTCCATTACATTCCGGCGAACCAAACACCCCCTTAGAGAAATCTCTATATTTGGAGATTTTCCATGAATCTCTATTTTAGAAAATGGGATAGAGAAGCTGTTGGAGAGGTTTAGAGAACAAAAATGTGATTTTCTCTATTTTAAGGATGCTGTTGGAGATGCTCTTAGGCTTCAAACTACACTGAAACTTCACAACATTGTTAAAAGGTATAAAAATACATAATAAACTTTAGAATGTAAAGATTGTGAATGTTTATTTTTGCAATGTTTTGTTGTAAAAGTCTAGTGTTATTTATATGGTTTTACAGATCTCATGAAATTAAGTGGTCTCATATAATCCAAGTCATGTCTATATTGTGTCACAGATAGATAGGTATAGATATATAGATCAAGTATAAACTATCAATTAAAAACATTGAAATGTCCTCACATGTGTAACACATTTGGTAAAGATGTGGGACGATTTTGCTTAACTACACAACAAGTTTAAATTCGGATTTTACGGGAGACATGTTTTTGTTGTGAAGGTTGATATTTTACCGTTAAATTCAGTTATGACATGTTTTTGTTGTGAAGGTGGATATTTTTTACATTTACAGTGTTTTGTTGTGAAGTTTCGCTTATAAAAATGTGGTCTTACGAATCTCA
Source organism: Silybum marianum (assembly GCA_036898165.1). Lineage (NCBI taxonomy): Eukaryota > Viridiplantae > Streptophyta > Magnoliopsida > Asterales > Asteraceae > Silybum > Silybum marianum. The sequence continues at coordinate 3,657,753 of CM072530.1, forward strand.
CGAAAATATGTTGGTCTCACGTGAACCGAACCCTATATATATCCAAACGAGAACCACCTTAATTTTAAAAAATAACGAGAACTCTTTATAATATCTAATGATATACTGATATACATGAGGGACCTGGTGGTATGCGGATGATTTGGCCTGCAATACAGGACGTGCCAAAATCATATATGTCTTTGATTTAGTATCACATGTGACTATCATGGTATCGCATCAAGAACATATTTTTTACATGTGATAATATACGTCAAAGATCGTTCGTGTACCTGATTTAATATCACATTTATATCATATGTGATTGACTATAATCAAATAACGTTTTTATATAATAAAGGCGTTATCGTTTGAAGCATTCGGGTTCAAATGATGATAGTTGCCAAATTACAAATAATCATACATAGACTAATGTGCAAAATCATGATACTCACGTGTTACTTTGGTCACGTCCAAAGTCGCTAACACATACCTTAGTTTGAGCATTCTATAATCAAATGTGGTTTTAATGTAAAAATTACAGGTGATTTTGTTGTTGTTATGTTCTTTTATTTTGACATGTTCATGTTTAATTGTACTTTTATATGCGTTTGTATATACGAACCAAATGCTTTATATGCGTAGGATCGTGTGACAAGTTGAGTTAATAGTGAGAAACGTGAGAAGTGAATATGAACTATTGACAACTTTTAAACTCATGTCCTACCATGAATTGAACTTTATAAGGGAATTAATCGGGTACATTTTGATACATTTTATCTCAGTGTATCTCATCTTAAACTCAATGCATCCATTTTTCATCCAACGGTGAATAACCAATTTACATCATATATAATAATTCTCACCGGAACTCATCCATGTTTTATAATATAGTGTGTGTGTGTGTGTGTATATATATATTACATTTTTTTTAAATGTGATTACCAAAATTAATACGTAAACGATGAAGGTGGTTTACAATGAAATGCAAATATAGGGGGCCTTAATGACAAAACTCAAACTATAGGGGTCCAAAGTAGAAATACAAAAGTTTTTAGTGAATAGTGAGTGTTCCTCTTTTCTCACGGTGTATAGGGAGTGTTTGTTTGTACTACTACAGTGGAGCTCACATTTTCTTCCCCCTTTATATATACACGCTCCAACCTGCAACTCTCTTCGTTTTCTTTCTCCCTCACTCTCTCTTGATCACACCCAGATCCAAAATAGACTGAAATTTTCCCGCCAAAATACCTTCATCTTCATCTTCTTCTTCTTCTCGTGCATGGTGGTTGCCCTAATTTTCCAATTAATCTCTGTCCTTTTAACTACAAATCACTGTAATTCATCCTCTAATTTGTTCGATTGAAGCATCAGAACCTCTGTAAAACCGTCCTGATTTGTTCGATTTCAGCGTTTTTTCTCTTAAAATATGGGGATGAAAAGTGCTGTTACCGTACAATCGGTGAAGTTTTCAGAGCATGTGTTCAGAACAAACAAGTTTGTTGAGGAGGATCCTCCTCCGCCGCCGCCGCCCGGTGATCCTCCGACGACGTCGTTTAAGCATAGGATCGTACGGATCAGCCTAACTGATCCATACGCGACGGATTCCTCCGGTGATGATGATGATGAAGAAAAAGTGGTGAAGAGAGTGAAGAAACATGTATCAGAAATCAACTTTAATCCTCCTCCTTCTTCTTCGTCTAGCTTCTTCAAACAGGTTCAAGTTCAACGCAAACGAAGGCACGTGATCAGGAGCACGGGATCGGTTGAGAAGAAGTTCAGAGGAGTTCGCCGGCGGCCGTGGGGACGGTGGGCGGCGGAGATCCGTGATCCGTTACAGAGGAAACGCGTTTGGCTTGGGACGTTCGATACACCTGAGGAAGCAGCGACGGTTTACGACGAAGCTGCCGTTAAATTGAAAGGTCCTGACGCCGTTACAAACTTCGGCGGTAAGGTCTATTCACCGGAAAAATCAGTGATCGTTAACGCCGTTACAAACTTCGCCGAAACTCCAACGGTGACAATCACCGGCAGTAGTAGTGGTGGAGAAGTAGAAGTAGAAGTAGAAGGAGAAGGAGAAGGATCGGCTAACGACGTCGTTTTTTCTCCTACGTCCGTACTTCCGTCTAACGGCGAGTTAACGCCGGTCGACTGTTTTAGTTTCGGTGACGTGGATGCTTTTGGATTTGATATTGATCTGCCGTTTGATTTGCCGGAATTTGTTTTATCGGCGAGTTTTCGCGGCGAGGAGTTCGGCGAGTTTGACATCGATGATTTCCTCGTTGACGTTCGATGAAATTATTTAATTAAAGAAAAAAAATATTACAAAAGCCATATTTAATGAATTAAGGTTGGGTATGTAAACGTTAAATGGTAAGAAGGGTAAAATAGTAATTTTGTGTATGGTGTACGACATTCTGAAAAGTGAAAACCAATTTTCATGTAACGTGAATATTTTCTGTAGTTTATAATATTGAAATATTATATACATATATATATATATATATATATCATTTTGTATAATTTTTGGTTTGGTATATGAAACTACAAACTTGGTTGTTGATACATCTGATTTGTTAAAAACATTATTATTAATTTCAATATTACAACAAAATCATCCGATGCCTGTTTTAAAATGGTAATTGAATATAATAATTAAGAAATGTGATAACTAAAATAATTAAAAAATGTATTATTAACATATGAAAAAGATGAAAATTACCTGATTTGAGATGGTATTAATTAATTGATTAGTAAATGGTTGAACATATAAATACATACGTGCATAGGTGAAGGATCATACAATAACACCTTTATTTAAAAGAATAAAAAACACTTTATGGACCATATATGATGTGGATCACACACATTAAAAAATCATATCTAATTTAATAGAGCCGTCATTGAATCATATATGATTTTTTAATGTGTGAGACCCATATCATAAATGATCCACACGGTGTTCCTTTGTTTCTTTAAATTTAGAAAGTTATCATTTGAACCTACCTCTCCGTATGTATGTATTTATGTATACACAAAATTAAAAAAAAAACATAGGGCTCCATGGCAATATCTAATACAAGGGTTGTTGGATTTGTTTGCTTGAAATCGAAGCCTGAATCTTTAAAAAGTTGATGAGATCTTCTTCATGTGGAAATATAATATTTCTCGTGTTGTTATATAAAGTATTAATAAGTGTGATTTAATACTTTCAATTAAAATTATAATGTTTTTCTTTAGTTTTAAATTATTTATTTTGGAATTAACGTTGATGATAGATTATGTTCGTTAAAATTTTAACATTTTACTTGATATACAATCCATATAAGATAATATCATTCACTTTTATATATTTAACAAATATCAACTAAATAATCTTTGGGTTCTAGATATGTTTCTATAATACTTTAAGATGTGATTTTTTTTATAAATTGAGGTTGAATTTAATTGTAGACTCCTTACAAAAATGTCTTCTATTTATGAGGCATTTTATCTTATCAATTATCAATTGAGCTTATTACTTATCACTAATTTAAATGTGTTTATTAGTTGATTTGTAAAATAAAAACATGCATCAATAAGTTGCAAAAACAATTTTTTTTAATATATACTTCTGTTTAAGATATCAAAACTCGGGGTGCACAAAAAATCGACCAAACCGTCAACTCGTCCAACCTAACCGAAAAATAGACCGACTAACCCAACTGAAACTATAGCTAAGTTTAACCGGTCTATAAAATATACAAACCGTTCGAAGTAGGGTCGGTCATGGGTTAGTTCAATATCAAACTAAACCATCCGACCAACCCGACAAACTGTTATAAAAATTAAAAATTTATGTTGTTAATTATCAAAAGTTCACTAACTTACATGAGTGTGTCGTCTATTGAATAGAAGTTCAAAACAGTTGAATAGGCTCCTAATATTACAATATCCAACGAGTCTAGCTTCTGGTCTTTTAACAATAGACAATTTGAATATACTCAAAGTTAAGGCAACATCAGAGTAAGAAAAGTTGAAAATCGTTTTCATTGATCGATAGTGTCATTTCATTTCAACGTTATTATAATAATATGCATTTTGACACTTATATTTATACAATTAGACGCAAACTTGGGTAATTATAATATTTTTAATGCTTAAATATCAAGCAGTAATATCTGATATTTTTGGTTTGAAATTATAATATCATTTTCTAAACATACGTTCAAACCATCCAAACCAAACTGCACCAGCCGAAACCGACATGTAACGGGTTAGGTTGGGACTTGGAAACAGGGTTAAATGGGTTATGATTTTCCAAACTGTAGCAATTTGGTTGGGTTGTTCAAACAATTATAAAACAGTTATAAAAATGTATGTGATAAAAAATAAATAGGACAAATCATGAGTTCGATCTCAGACCCTCCACTAGGCTAAATCGTTGAGTGAGTCAACCAATGCTTCCTCACATTGGTGTCGTTGGAAAAGGTTCTGTACGGGATCTGTTGGCGTTGTCAGTAATCAACTTTGACAAATACTAAAAGTTTAGGATTTCAGTCCTTTTACTGTTGTCAATTTTGCATTTTTGGTCCTTTGAGAACAATCTTGTTTTTTACTCTGAAAGTGACTTATTTAGTCATCTTGTGTCTCTAGAGTCTAGACTTTAGTTTGACCATGAGACCTTATTAGTTTTTGCATTGAGTGGATGAAGTTTGTTGTAGTACTTGGTGGTTGTATCGAATCTATATCTATGTGACATCAAATTCATATCCTTCTTTATTTATGGATTTTGTTGTTGTTGTTGTTTTTTTTTTAGGAAAACTTGATTTATTTTAATTATGTTTGAGAAATTAGTTGATAGGGGCAGGTTCAAATGAAAAATTCAAATTTGGTTGTGAACGTGAGGACAAATGAGAGTGTGACAGTGACACCTGTCTCATCCAAAGAAATATTCAGATTGAATATAGTATTTATTCAGTCTGAATATTTATTTGTTTATTCAGACATGTGTCGTGCTCTCATTTTTCCTCACGTTCACAACCAAATTTGAGTTCGCATTTGAACTTTCCTCTTAGTATATATATATAATCAATTTTAAACAAGAACAATAATTAATTAAAATAATATGAAAACGGTTGAACCACGTGTGAATTTATATTTAACTTATGTGTAAAATCATTTGGCTGCATGTTAGGGGTACTTGGGGGTTTGGTTGATCCGTTTGAAATCATTTGAATAACTCAACTCAATGTTGGCGGTTTACAAACTTTTAACGCAATCTAACCCAAACAAAAGTGCAACCCAACCTGTTTGGTTTGATCGGGTTGTGTTTAAACAAAGTAAAATCAACTTTGAGAAAATAAAAAATAAAGAAAACTTTCCTTTGAAATACGATCAATCATTCAAAAGAATATACGCATTCATCAAATATTTATGTATTACATATAACTTTTCGACAATGTCCGCTTATGAGTTCCATTGCTTGTTGTTGCCGAGTTCTTTTGGAAACTTATACGTATTAAAGAAAAATACATATAATTTTAGAGAAGCCGCTAAAACTTTCATAGGGTTATCGGGTTGGTCAGGTTACTATTGGCCTAATCCAGTACCAACCCGATAGATTCAGTTTCCCTAATTTTGTATCGATTATATGTCAAGTTGATTTCTTCCCAGGCTGGGTTGGTCTGTTATTTAAGCACCCCTAAAATTCTTGGAACAGGGTCGTCAACAGACCTTTGTGTTGGCTGTTAACGTAAAATCACATATAATTTTACACATGATTTATTCGTTTTCATATCCCTTTATTTGATTACTTTTCTCATTTGAATATTTCTTTTAGTTGAATAAAATGGATACTCCTTCATTCCCACTATATAAATGTTCACAATTCTATTTTAGTTTTTTCCAAAATCCATATCCACTTTAAAGAGATAAATTTCTATTTCTCATTCTACTTTTAATCATATGATGAAGAAAATTTATATTTCTATTATTAAGGTTAACGTATCATTTAGTTGTTTAAAAAGTATAATTATTATATATTACTGAAATTATGTATATTTTTTATTGTGAAGTGTAAACACTTATTTTAGGACGAAAAAAAAAAAGTTAAAAAAATCCTTCAAAAATAAATAAATAAACCTTAAGGTTTTTAAGTTATAGCATGATGTAGAAATCTATAAATAAATAAAAAACTAAATGAAAAATTGGATGTAATTAACACTTCTTAACTTACAATTAGAAACCAAAATAACAAGTCAATATAAGTCCAATAACGAAAAGGATATTCAAATGGTTGACTTTTCTACCAAATAAATGGTCGAAGATAAAGACATTTATAAAGGAAAAGTTAATTAAAAATCCTCTAGAAGCCAACGTGTTATTTCTATAGCTGTCATTTTAAAATACTTTGTTTGAATTGTTTATAAAAATCATATTACTTTTTAGGCATGAACGTTAATTCCTTTTTTTATAATAAAAAAAGTGTCGTTTTTTCGAAAAAGAAGAAATATCATATAATTATTTAAAAATCTCAATATTTAAACCTGAAATTTTTTATTTGTTTACGAGAGAGGTTAACAGCATTCCTACAAATTAATTCCTCTTCATACAATGTTTATATCAAAATCAACTTTTTACATTCACAAAATCAGGGACGGATGGAGGGCTAAGAGCATCTCTATAATTTTATCCAAAATTGAGAATTAAAATTAAAAATCTCTAAATAATATTACATTCATCTCCAAAAACATCTCCATTTTGGGAATTAAAAAATTCATTATATTATTAAAACATTCTATATCTCTAATAAAATATTATTTATCTTAGTGGAGAAAGTTTTAAAGATGCCGTTAAAACAAAAAGTTGCTCAAAGTCTCTACATTCTATATTTTAGAGATGTTGTTGGAGATGCTATAACTAAAATTTTCATTTTAAGGCTTAAAAAAAATTTAAACCCTTTTTGTTATTGGTCTTCCAACTTAAACATGTTAAGGACCCCAACTAAAATTTTAAAATATTTTCTCTCTTAAGGCTTAAAAAACCCACATGATTCAATTTCGCACTTTAATGTATCAAATTTATTGAAGTTGAGTGAGTTGTATCCTAATAATTTTAGTCTATGGAAACGATCGCTCTTGAAAAACAACATAACAGTAGTATGTGATTGTGTGTCAAGAATGGACGAGCCTATAGGTGTGCCATATGGTGGCACGTGCCACCGTATTATCCCTCCGTCGAAAGGTTAAATTTTTTACGTTTATGAAATGTACAACCATATCGTTTTAAAAGGTGTCACTGTATGATATTCAAAAGTTCAAGAAAGGGAAACTGTACTTCGTAGTCAACCAAAAAAACAAAAAAACCTCTTGAAATTAATCAAAAAATAGAAAGAAAAAAAAACTCTTGAAAAAAAACTTCATCAAAATCGATAAAAACAACTTTAAAATTTCTTGAAATCAAGCAAAAAGCTCTAAAAATATCTCGAAACAATGGAATTAGGCTAGAAATTATCGAACAATATTGAACATTAGTAAAAACGTGATAAAAATCTTGTTTTTTGTAAAAAAAATTTCTTTACTTTTTATGTGTCACTCTGTCCCTGGTGTCAAGATGAAAGAATTGCCGATTTTAATGGTATGGCCAAGCTCGCTAGATTGATGGTGGAAACCAAAAAAATCTACAATTTTAAACTGTTATATTATGACCCAATTTTTCCGTGACTGCCCGTCCACCACACATTTTATAACTAGTTTATATGTATAATAAATCTGTACGTATTACTTTTGTTAAATGGAAAAAGGGCAATGAATTTATCGTAAAATGTAAAATACAAAATATACATTGAAATAAAATACAAAATGGTTGAATATGTGTTGCTAATTCAAATAAGTAGATTTAAAAAAAATCCCAAAAACATATATAGTTATCAATGTTATATTAGTAAATTACAAATTTGGACCCTGGGATTTGTCCAATGTAAAAAATTTTGTACTTTAGTTTTGAAATTTACAAAATGACCTTTGTGGTTAGAAAAAAACGTTCAAATCTGTCCCATCACTCTAATAGCTGTTAAATGAGGAGTAATTTCGTTCTATTATCGACTTTTTGTCTTTTCCCCAATCAAAAACTAGGCATGGGATCGTGTGAGAAACGTAAGAAGAGATCTGAACTGTTGATTACTTTTAATCTCACACGTACTCATGAACTGCGCTCCTTACAAGAATTGATCTGGTGCATCTCATTAGTGTCGATCTTCAACTACGAATGATTCAAAAGTCCATATCCCTTCTTACGCTTCTCAACATAATAAGCTTATTTTCTCACTGAAACCGAACCCTCAAAAACCATAAGGACCAAAATCAATTTTGATTGGGTCAGAGACAAAAAAAATCGCTATAAGTCATGGTTTTTGTATAAACTATAATATGATATTTTTTTATGCATAAAGTGCAACTCAATTAAGCAAACTTCAAACATAATAAGATATCCTAAAACATAATCGCACGATAAACCCTAATTAAGCTACCTAAATTTGGACTTTTTAACAAAGTTAACAAACAAAACTGCTTTACAAAAAGCCTTTGATTACATGTTTTACACATTGTCTTCATAAAGTGACCCTAACGTTCTAAAAGATAAAAGTTTAGAACATTGATATACTCATAATTTATATGCTTCATCACTCGTCTTGATCGAAAAACCAAAAATTTATGCTCGATTATTATAATGATAAGTGATAATAGCATGCTGACAAGTCTAAAGCAAATATTCAATCACATTGTATTATTTACAAACCTTGTTTATGTGTGGGAATAGTATAGAAATGGACAAAAACTAGTTATAGCAGTCCCAATCAAAAAGTGTCATCACATACTAAGTAACAGTATAATTGGTCTTGATCTTATAATTGATCCCTATCTCATAATTTATAACAGACGTTGACCGATATTACTGATCTTTAATTATTCATCAAGAGCTAACTCACTATTAACCGGCTTGTTAACCAATGGACAAGCGTCATTTGATTTTTTTTTTAAGAAATTTATCTTAATTGTAGTTATGATAACAAGTTCCTTTACCAAATCCTTTTAAAAATGTATGTGATAGAGAACTACCGATTATAATCATTCTCTAGGTTTTTAACAAGTCGTAAATATAACTAGTTTCGGTCCATACCTATGATATAACTGGTTTCCGGCCTCATGTCTGTCTCCGGCGTGAAATGACGTACATTACTTACTATGCATATACTTAAATACGTGTGTAGGACTGCATATTAATTATAAGCAATACATTCTGGTTTTTGTTATATAAAGTTTGCTTTTTGGTAGTTAAGTATAAATCTACTTTTTATAACAATAAATAATGTGTCATATGTCTTGTCCTAATCAAGTTAACCAATGCTAGGATGCTTTAGAAACATGCTCGAAAATTTAATATTATATTTATGTGATATTGCTTGATAAATGACGTTTCTAGTTTAATGTGTTTAATTATACGTACGTTTAGTTCAGTTCAATGGGTCATTGTGGAATCGAACTGAAATTGAACCAAAAACCAATTGAGTATTTTTTATGTTGAAACTTTTGATCGGTTTTCGACAACATAACAATTAATACTGTAATTAAAAAAGGATACTTTTTATATAACAAAATTGCATAATTTAATAGATGAAAACTACTAACTTACTATAATAAATATCTATAACAAGTATGTTTTTATCTAATTTAACTTTATTCAAACAAATAATAAGTGTTTCTTTTAAGTTAATGATGAAGATATCATAAAGATTTATGAACTATAATTTACAAAGAAAAAAACTAGCGGGTTTTTCTTATTTTGAAAGATTTATGACTCCAGACTACCCGCAAAGCTGGTGGTTGTCCTGGGATTAGTCGGCTTACATAGCAGGTTGGATAATCAGGTTAATCAAAGAAAAAATTACCCTGTAAATTAAGTGAAAAATGTTGACTTTTACCGATAAGTGTTAGACAGACAACCCCAGACTTCATATGTGATTTACCATACAATATAAGAGACGAAAATAACTTGTAAATCACATGGACAACAAAGGCAATGAATTGTAAGCAATAGAAACAAAGACGACAGGTTTGAATGTAAACAGGGTCGAAAATAAATATTTTAACAAATTACAGGGACTAAAAACGTAGTTTACTAAAATGAATTTGTATATATTGCTTAAAAGGGCCTGAACTTTCATGGGTCCCACTTTTGCCCCTGAACTAAAGTTATGGGACCGCTAACTCCAGCCGCCTCCCACGACTCGATTTTGCTCCCTCACTCCATAAATCATTTAAAAATGTTCCATTTTTACCCATCTACTTCAAACTATTGTTGATTTACACCTTCTAGTTTTCAAGAATTACAAGATGTCACAATTTTTTTGATTTAATGACAATTGAAGAACGTCGAATTTTATTAGAGTAACATATCTTATGTACATAAATTATGATGTATGTGAACAAGATAACAAAAGCATATGATGGTTAGTGAATGTGTTGACCAATGATGTATAACAACTATAATTATATATATGGGTATGCTGAAAAACTAAAGTTGTTTAGTCAGTTGATAAAGAAGTATTCGGATATTGTAAATATTCAATAACAAAAAAAACACGATAATTAGTTGCGACAAAATGATTAAAGTTGTTAGTTATAGCAATGTAATCTTAAAATCATTTCAGATGAGTAATCTTGTTGTAACAGTTTCTTTTATCTGTTTCCTGCAATCTAGATTCTAGCTATTAGAATTTTATAAGTTAAAGAGTTAGAATCATAGTCGAATTTGTCAATCATTCAAAAGTGTACATGTGTATAACTTTCTTGGAATGAGCTGTTAGTTGTACCATGTGCAACCTCATCCAACTTTATATACTTAAAGTGAATACATGTGTTTTATTTATTGAATCGAAACAAATATTGCATTGATCCATCAGCATAACATGTAACATCATATGGATTTTATATCCCAAATATTAAAGGATGCTCGTATCATAATGTCCATACGATCTGGTTGACAGTGGTCATGTAACATCAAATGTAAACGTGGGAGTGGTGTACGAATAGAAAGAATATAAATAACATGTTGGTTACTAGATATCTATAACCATGTGGAACATGATTCAATTAGTAGAATTGTACTGTCTACCCCTTAATTAGCTGAAGTGGCAAACAAAAAAGCAAGTTTCTAATACAATCACGAGCTTACCCAATAACATGACAATCTAACATAAATTTTCAGCATCCTAGAACTAAATATATGTCAAATAGACAATCAATGGCTCTATAAAAAATACGTTATTTTATGATTTGACTTAACAAAACCAAGGTACAAATATATAAAAACACTGATAGAAATCATCCTTTAGACATTTTACCTCTATCATAGGGCATGCAAAGCAAAGAGCCAAATGAAGGCATCCAATTCCTTATCAAATTGCCATGTGCCATTATATGGCATGTGGTGATTAAAGATTTGTACAATCTAGGGCCTTTTTATCGTGCATATGAAGCAAAAATAAAACCAAACATTTTTTTAAGGGACCTAAGTGTAAAAGGATAAAATTTAGGGTGCATTAATGTCTAATCACTTAATTTGTGGATCAACTTTGGAATTAAATTTACTTTGAAAAGAATGTTTGCAATCACCATCATTTATAAATAAACATTATTGTATCATGTCTTATTATTGAGATAATGTTAACAACATTCGCTTTGATTTAGGTTTTTAAATATGATATTTATTATACATGAGGAAAGCTTAAATGTGAACTCATTTTTGGTTGTGAACGTGAGGACGAATCCCAGTCACTTATCCGGTCAATAAAGACGGCTTTGACCTGGTTCCCCTCCTTTAATAATCTCCACTCTCCCATGAATCGCGTCAATCCTCCGTGATCGCGTCCACCATAACCGAAGATGTGTGGCTAAGATTCGTCCTCATGTTCACAGCCAAAATTGAGTTCACATTTGAACCTAACCCTATTATACATTTTGAAGGTCTTTAAGAGGATGTTTAATTGGTTTTTTTATAAAGTCTTATAGGACTATATGAGTAAAATTCTATGTATAGATTAATTTGTCTTTATATATTAAAAAAGTTTGTTTGAGAAAGTTTTTTTTTTATAGATGTTAGGAACATATTTTTTTAATTGGGAAAGATAATTTTGAAATTTTTTGGGGGTGTTTGGTTCATAGATGGATTTGGTCATTTAATCACAATTCATTCGATCTCATTTTCTTTAAAAAGTCAAAATTATCCACATCTTCCCTACTTGATCTGAACCACCGCAAACCACTGCCGACCACCATCAATCTGAACCATTATTGACCACTTTTGATTTAAACCATCACCGACCAGGCGACCACTCCCCGATATGAACCACCACGACCACCGTTGATTTGAACCATCATCAACAACCGCTATCTGAACCATTACGAACCACCACCGATTTGAACCACCGTTGGTTGTCACCAATCTGAGCCACTGTCGAACACCGCTAATCTAAACCACCATCGATCTGAACTGCCGCCAACCAATATCAATTTGAAACACAATAGTTGGATTTCAATTTCTAAATTTTCAAAAACGGTCTTTTAGCCATTAACCAAAATTTCATTTCAATTCTAAAGTTACATTATATGAACCAAACATAAAGACTACAAATTTTTTAACAGATTTCATTCCAATGTTTGTCAAACCAAACAGGTAGGCAAACCCGATAACATTTTATTCCAATTCATTTAAAGTCAAATTTCTTTAACATATTTCATTTCATCCAAAAGACATTCTGCAAACCAAACGCCCATTGGTTTTCTGCATAAAGCTCTACCTATATGCTTGAAATAAGTCATTTTCTATATCATCAAGCCATTACCAAATAGTCATACATAGTTTGCCAAATAAGTTGTAAGTCTTATTAAGCTTATTAAAGTACTAACAAGACAATCATGATTGTATTTTAAAATAATTAAATTTTTACGCTTAAAAACCATAAATAAAATTCAAATCACTAGTATCAAAATTATTATATTATATTAGTGTCTTGGATGATTGAATGACTTCATGTTTATTTTAAAAAATCTAATTTATCATACCAACTTATTATAAAATCTGATTCTTTTTTGTCCAGAAAATCAGAAAAAAACAAATTCAAATAAGTCAAAATTTACAAAACTGAATTTCTTTTAAAAGGGGACTCATCAAGTTTGCAATGTATTCCAACAGCTCCGATATTTTTTTTCTTCTTCAAATACATGTTTATTTTATATTTTTCATTAAATTTGTTATTTTAAATGTTGAAAAAATTGTAAAGGCACTTGAAATACTAATCATTTAACTTTTTTGAAACAAATAATTGATATTGATATTATAAAGTTAATATTATTATAATCTTCAATAAAACTGAAAGTAACGTTAAATATCAAAACCTATCATCGATTAAAATAGAATTAAAGCAGATACAATTTATGGTATCAATCTAAACAATACTTGATTGAGACTTGGGTCAATTTAATACATTGAACCTAGTTGATCATGCTCAACATCATTTTGTATGATCTCAGTTTTCACCCATTTAAAAATGCATGTTTTAATCTAAATATAACAGGTTTTTAACACACATATGTAAAGGGGTGATCAATTGCAAATCATCTGAAGGTTAAAAATCTTATATATTTAGAGGTGTCTTCTTTTGTAAACCATCAAAAGGTTGTAAAACGTACGAACCAAATAATTAAGATATTCATAAAAATTGTGAATGTTAATTTATTATTATTTGAATATTTAAAAAATATTATTAGAGTTTTAGAACTGTGTAATTACTACACTTTTTTGATAACCAGATGATATTTACACACTTGATAGTAGAGAGAGAATTTTTTTTAATCTCATATTTAAAGATAAAATGGAAAATTAAAAACTTAATTTCGAAACTGAATATTTATTTTAGAACAAACAAAAATAATAACATAGACACTTAACTTAGGACGGAAAGAGTATTATTTTGGATCTTTAAAAAGCAAGTCTTTGACATAATTTATTAATGTGGAATAGATTAGTTGGTGTCCCTACCATAAAATTAAAGTTGAATTTGAAAGATAATTAAAGAATATTTGTGATTTTGGAGACAAAAGATGGATCAAGATTAGAGAATGTGTCTAAACATCGTAAAATTGTTTACATTATGGTCGTTTTTTAAATGCCCAGTAAAATAACAGTTAAAAGAGTAAAACGATATTTTCGAGTTTTAATTCATAGACAAATCAAGTAATTAGTGAATTCAAGGAAAAACAACGATGAAAATTTACCAACAAGTCATTACTAAGAATCAACATTATACTCGTTATAACTGATTCAAGATATGAATAAAATAACTTTTAAGTTTTTTTGATATTCGACAAGTATATACATTTTATTTTAAATAACAATCTTAACTAGATGCACAGTTTTAACTCACGACACCTATGTAGATCGTTATACCAACCATTTTGTAGTGTCTTGTTAAAAAGTAACATACTTGTCTCATGACCTACAACTACAGAAAACATAAAGTCTAATACCACACTTTAATATATATATATATATATATATATATACGGAAGGGTTCAAACGAGAACACCTTTATTTTACGAGAACGTGAGAACACCATTTTATTATAGACAATCACATGTGATACTATTATTCGATCACATATGATACACATGTGATACTAAATCAAAGACGCGGACGACTTTTGACGCAAAATAGGTTACGGACCAAGTCGCCGTTACACCACTAACTCCGTCACATGCATTATCACATGTGATAAGGGTGTTCTTGATGTGATACTATAATCCATCAAAACCATCACATGTGACAGTAAATCATAGACACAAACGACCTTTGGCGCGACCTAAGTCGCAAGACACGTCGTCCACACACCACCAAGTCTCCTCACGTGTATTATCACATGTGATAAGCGTGTTCTCGCGTTCTCGGAAAATTGAGGTGTTCTAGTTTGAACCTCCACCTATATATCTGTGTGTGTGAGAGAGAGAGAGAGAGAGAGAGAGAGAATAGGACAAAACTACAAATGCTATTATCTTAAGTTAGAAGATAACCATTTTACATCATCATCTATCATTTTGATATATGATAGTTATATACAATAGGCATATTTAGAGCATATCCAACAGCTTTTCTAAAATGAAAAAAAAAATGAGGATTTTGAATCAATATTGTGCTCCAATACCTTCCCCAAAACTATCTTTAAAATGAAGAAAGTAGGAGAAAAAATAGTTTTTTCTCCAAATATAGAGATCACTCCAAAAATGATTACCAAATAAAAGCACCAATATGAGACCTTGAAAATAATTTTATAGAGAGAAAAATAATATTTTAATAAGTGAGTCTAATATTTTAATATTATAATCAATGATGAATTCTTCAAATGAGAATTTGTTGGAGACGAATGTAATTTTTTTTGGAGATTTTAAGTTTTGGTTCTCTATTTTGAATAAATTTTGGAGAATTTGTTGAAGATGCTTTTAGTAGTCTTACAAAGATAAGACATACACAAGCACTCAGCTCGGTTTTTCAACCATTAATCGTTAAAATATGTATTAAATATTTGCACACATCTTAGACCATCTCTAATGCTTATTTGATAAAGACATGAAGATGGGTTGAAGAAAGGTTGATCATTGGAGTAAAATACTTGATGTGTCAAACACTTGAGGTTTCTCAAGTGTTTGAAGTATGCGAGGCAAAGAAAGAGAGAGCGTATTTTATGGTGGGACTATAAACTTTTTTCTATATATTTTTAATTTATTCAACCATTTACATTAATTTGACCATTGGAGATGCTCTTATGTTTTTCGAATACTACCTATACATCACAAGTTTTGTAACACCCTGATTTCTGTTCAGGTTGAAGAAAGTGTTGAACCGGGTGGTCTATTAAAGAGAAGCTAATTTCAGTGTTTGAGTGGTGGTGCTGTGAGATAGTGATAACTGTCACAATAGCACCAATGGTACAAAGAATATGGTCGTCTTAGCTATCGTGTCATACGGTTTTGACATCTGTCACAATAACACCGGTGGTACCAAGTGATTGGTGGTCCCAACAAGTGTGCCATGCTATAGTGACAATGGCACAATGTACCAACCGAGTCTTTGGTAAAAGGTAATCCCGAGTCTTCTTTGTGTTCCACTCTTAGAATCAACGAGATAAGTATTTTGAAGTTATTTATATTGGGTATCATTTACTAGACGAGAAACGGGATCAAAACGGGTGAAAAATTGGGAAAAAACACCTCGGAATGGTCCAGGCTATGATGCCCGACGATTATGACAGTGGCATGATAGCATGTCATAATCGCACAACTGGTACCGTGAAAAAGTCATGAAAATCAGATTTTGGGGTGACACGGGCGATCATGACATGTCATGATCGCGGGGCATGAGGCAGGGCATGATCGCGGGCGGCCCCAGTGGTTAAAAACGAGATTTTCTTCATTTGGCCATAACTTCTTCACCACAGCTCCGATTTGGACGATTCAAAGTGTTGTGGTTTCGGCAGCTCTTTAAGATGGAAGCAATGAAGATTAAAGTTTACTTGATGATTTGTGGTTCCCATACGTTGAAAGGTACGATCACCTCTCCAAAATCTTGAATCTAGGGTTTGGTTCTATGATTTCTGATTTGGGTTTGATTTTGGTGTATGTTGGGTTTGTTTATGATCTAGATGAAGAGTTTATATGTGGAAACTTGTGGATTTGAAGTCCTCACCTAGTGAAGCTCGGTATTGGGATAAAACCTAGATTTAGCCTAAATCTAGCTTGTGAGTTCATTCTTACCTTTCTAAAACTTTATACATGTCAAAATGAAGTATTTTGCCTTAATGTGATGTTTAAAATAAGTATTTATATACTTGGAAGGTTTTGGTAAAAACTAGGTCAAAATGTGTCATTTATGGTTTTTTCTTTGAAACGATGAAATGAGTACGAAGAACGGTTTTAAAACACCCTTATGGGTTTTTGATGAGAAATATGATGTATAAACCTTAATGTTGTTTTGACCTAATTTTGGAAGGAAAGTTTTGGGAAGCGAGATGTTATACTTCACAGGTTTTGTGAAGAGAAGTAATACATTGGAAACAATTGTATTAAGATGTTAGACTAGTGTAATGGATTCATAGGCACATATAGTCAGAAGTACTTGGGGAGGGCACTTGTAATAGATCCCGGTTTGGGGTTGAACTCGTGAGGATTAATGTGATGACGGGTCATTCCCGTAGAAGTTTCCCCCAAGAGAAGTAAAGCGTATCTTTCAGGTGTAAATCGCATAAGTAAAGAAAAAGAGATGTTTTGAGAAAAGCTTTCGGTTATATGTTTATTTACCGTTTTCGAAGTTTAAATGGCTTTTCTATATTTTGAACTGTTTGTTCTCACTAGGCTTTAAGCCTAACACTTTTTCTTAAAATGACATGTATATCAGGTGATCAAGCGGATGGGGCTTGATGGGATGAGAGAAGCTAGGTGCCGGTAGTGGCATTCTTTTGAAGTGCACCTCGTGTGTATAGATGGAGTTACATAGAAAATTACTTTGAGGATTTTAGTGACACCCGAACTTAATCTGTATTTGAATTGTATAGATTACTAGGTTGTCATTTAGTACTCCTATAGAAGTTGTAAACTCACTATGACCTTCTTCCCATCTTTATGGGTGATGTCTTACGTAGTTGTTGTTATTCCGCAATTCTTTTGGTTTAAATTAACTCCTAATTTTTGGGGTGTTACAAGTTTGGTTTGGTTTGATTATACGAAATACATAAATAACTCAAGAACAAACATCAAGTTATTAATTGACCCCAGACTGGCAGACTCCTACTAGTTTTAATTAGGGTGGTTTTATATGAGATTGATTGAAGTTATCAATAATTAATTTTTTTGCTTAAAGATATATAATATTTATATATAAATATTTAATTAGTTATGTTAAAAAAATTGAGTTGGTTTGTTTATTGAGCTATTAAAGAAAATGGTTTGGTACAAATTTGCGAACAACGGCCCCCTAAAGCAATAATTAAAAGGGCATTTTTTTTTGGCCCAGTGGACATTGTTTCCACTTTCAATTCAAGGGGAAGTTATTTTTCTTTTTTCTTTTATTTCTATATTCATAGTAAACTATAGCAAAATAAAATAAAACACATTTCGTTGTAATATTTATTTTGGAAAGTCTGCTTACAAAACTTTGATTTTGATGACATTTACTTTTGAAAGACCATTGCTTTTGTGCTTTGGTGGGTCTTCGAGATCCTTTTGATGACCTATATTATATTGAACAGATTGCAGAATTTCTACACAAATCAGTATCTAGAAAAGGAATACAAAAAAAGAGTTGACTTTTCAAGTATTCAAAATTGTGTCGGGAAAATATGAATGTCTCCTATGTTACCTGTAATATGTGGGAAGCGGGATGACCCTTCCACTCGGCATCGTCGGATCACTAATGCCGACTTTTATCCCTGCTCGAAGGGTGGATCGACCTACAAAAGTTACTATTTTATTATTTTTTTTGTTTGTAATGTTTTAATATATATTTTTTTCTTCAACGAAATTATAACATGTTTCATTGGTTGAATAAAATACACAGTACATTTGAAAGTATGAGCAAAAAAATGACATTTTATTTTAATATAGTTTGATTTTATTTTATGGACCGTGTACTGAACACTTACCGATTGATCGTGGAAAGGACCAAAAATTTATCCGGTAAAAGCCTAAAAGGTATAACAAGGATCGAGAGTTTTGCACAAGGAGGTGTATGAACAGAATGCGCCGTACTCAAATGGTGTACTCAGGGGTGTTTAAAAGTCGATCTTTTGACTAGCTACTATCAAGTTCAAGTCGATCTCAAACAAACATCAAAACTCGTTTAACTTAACGAGTCGAGCTCCATAATAACAATGTTAAACTCGACTTCATTCTCGAGCTTGATCAAAAGTTCCATGTTGAGTGAAGCTATTCAAGCATACATTTTTCAAGCCAAACATATTCATATTTTATTAAACTATATAATAATAAAAAATCGAGTCAATAAATGAACTAATCAATTTTGAGTTTGAACTCTTAAACAAATATCAAGCTCATACATTGAAAAATATTTGAGTTTGAGTTTTGAACTCTTAAATAAATATCAAGCTCAGAAATTGAAAAATATTTGAGTTTGAGTTTGAAGTAAAACCAATAATATTTTTTCAAGCCAAGATTAAATAATCTGCAATAGATTCATTAGCACCCTAGGTATTAGGGTGCTTACGGAGTCACGGGTTGGGTTGATGGGATTAAAGACATTTCAACAACCCAACTAATGCTTACGGTTTGAAAATCTCAATCCAACCCAACCTAAAGTGCAACCCAACCCAACCTGTACAGGTCGATCGGGTTGATACTTTGGTATATCAAAATATTATCTTAACCTTGAATATGTTGTTTTTTAGCCCACTCATAATTTAGTTTTCATCGTCAACCACTTGGTACAACTTATCCATACTTCTTAAATCTTAAGTATATCAAATTCAATTAATTTTCTCAATTTGCATTATATATATGTTCAAAGTTACTTTGAACATATATATACAAAGAAGTTCTATAGAGATGGAGAATAAATAAAAAATACAAGTATATGAAGAGGATACGTGATATTGTAATTGTCTAATGTACATACTACGTATTAATAGAAATTCAACAATCATATTAAATACAAGAAATAAAAGGATACCGGGTTGATCGGGATTGGTTGAGTTCAAATAAAAAGTAACTCAATATCAACACAATACTATGGTTTAAAGATTTCACAACTCGATCAAACATCGAATTGAATTATTTTGCATTGGATTAGGTTGACCAAGTTGATCGGGTTTTTGAGCATCCCTGCTAGGTATACCCCCTCCTTATTTTTATCAAGGAGGTGTTTGGAAATTGCTTATTTGAAACAATTAATGAATTTTTTGAAAAGTGTTTATCAACTTATATAATAAGAATGAATGTAGGTTTATGGTTAAAACGGTAAATTGGTTTATATAAGTCATAAGTTGGTTTTGATAAGTTAAAAACTTATAATTTATTGAAAACTAATTTTCATCGGTTCTCTATAGTATCAACCCTCTTCTTTTTTTTCCATCAAACTACTCAAAAATACTTTTCACCAGTTCAATACCGATATAAGGCATTGTTTGGCAAAAATAAGGTGACTTATAAGTCACCTTATAAGGTACTTTATTTTTAGTGTAGTTGTTTTGATTACCATAAGTTAACTTATAAGGTATTTTATTAAGAAGTTAATAAAAGTAAAGTTTTAATAACCTATCTTATAAGTCATAAGGTATCTTATAAGCTACTTTTACCAAATAGCTTTGAGTCAATATCTTGTTTTTGTAAGCCCAAACGGCCAGTTAGTAATAAACGGAAAAGAAAAATATTAACCGAGTTAAGAAAACGGTGCCCTAAATAATTTTGACTATAAAGTCACCTATATACCGAGCCGCAATACAGCAATACAGCAACACAGTTGAAAACTCCACAGCTAGAGCAATCGACTTCATCGATAAAATTTCAGTATCGGAGTCGGCGAGAACAAACAAGATTTCGATCTTGACGGTATTCTTGATCATTTCACCTTCTTAATTATCATCTTTTCTTATTGTTGATTCTCAATTCACTTGGTGAATTTTATGTGACTTATGGTCTCTGTTGAAACTAGAAACTAGGGTTTATTGTCTGAAATTCTGTTTTGATTTTGTTAAAAAAGTATTAACTGTTTGTTTGAGTGTAGTTATCATTTGTTCGATTCAATTTCAAAATTTATAGTTAGTAAACTGCGTTATTAACATTATTGTCATTAATTTACTTGATGTTGTTTACGGTTATGCATGTTAGATGTTCTTGTTAAAATAATGGATATTTTTGATGTTATATTATTATGTTTACGTTTCTTTTTTGTTTTTCTTTGTTCAGAAAACCCTAGAACTGGTGATATTTCAGATTTGATCTGATAAAAATGGCGGAGGAAGAAAATCGAATCGAGTTGAAGGATGAAGCAGCAGCAGCAGCTGATGTAATTATATCATATTCTTTTTATCTGTAGATGTTTTTTTGTGTGTTTGGTTAGAGGTATTAAGCGGTAATCAATGAAACTGTTTGGTTTTTATATAACATAATGGGTTCATAAATTCTCATTCCAGTTTGGTGAATGAAAATTCATTCCCAACCTGAACCAAACAGCTCCTAAGGGTTATTTGTAGGGGTGAGCATCGAAACCGGGTATCCACCTTTGGAACCGAACCGCTTCTTAACCGCCAGTTTCTGAACCTGAACCGATATTATTGGTTCCGTTTCTGAACCCATATTATTGGTTGTTCTCATTTTTTTAGAACTACATTTTTATTGTATGTAATGTAATTTTTTTTTTAAAGTTGAAGCCGGGTACCCGGTACCGGAACCAGTTCCCATTGGTTCCGGTTCCAAAATATAAGGCACCGGTGATAGCGGTTCTGGTTCCGGATTTATGGAAAATGTCCGGGTATCCAGTTATGCTCACCCCTAGTTATTTGATGGTATTTTTGAATACATATGCATTCAAGGTTAGTTTTGAAAGCAATGCTTGTGCTATCATTGTAGTATTGGATAGGAGAACAATGGTTCTTATGGATAATATAATGGAAAACACCCTCTTTTTTCTCGTGATAAAATTGTATCACATTTCATGTTTATTTTTTTTAGAGATGTTTAACTCTTCTATTTGCTTTAAGTACATATAAATTTGGTTCCTTGAAAGATTTATTAATTGGCATGTTAACTTGATGCAGCTTGCACCCTTTGATCCTTCGAAGAAGAAGAAGAAAAAGAAGGTTGTTATCCATGATGCTGCTGACGATTCTGTGGAACAGTTGGCTGAGAAAACTGAAAGCTTATCAGGTGATAATTTTGACAACCAACTTGCACACACCGACATCCTATATGTATGTGTGTATATAAAAATACAAGTAAAAGAGTTTCACATTGTGATACAAATATATGTTAATCAATACCTTGAAATCGTAGCCCTAGATAAAAAAAATGATGTGAAACAATACCTTAATGTAAAAGTTTTTAAGGTTTGAGTTCTCATTTGATAATTCCTTTATATATGCACACACACATGCATGTATATATATATATATAGGGTCGGGTTCAAATGAGAACTCAAATTTGGTTGTGAACGTGATGAGAGTGCGACTAGTGTCCCATTAAAAGAAATATTCAGACTGAATAAAGTTTATTCTGAATAATTTCAGCCGGTCTGAATAATGCTTTGTATATTCAGTCTGAATAATCTATATTCAGACACGTGTCGTGCTCTCATTTGTCGTTCACAACCAAATTTGAGTTCTCATTTGAACCCGCCCCTATATATCTCATTTGTCCTCGCGTTCACAACCAAATTTGAGTTCGCATTTGAACTTTCCTCTCACTCTCTCTCTCTCTCTCTCTATATATATATATATATCTATTTATGCATTACATCTTTATCTGTCGTGACTTATGATCTAGGATGTACTTGACATGCAGTTTCTGAAGGTCTTGAACCTACGTTTGCTGGTTTAAAAAAGAAGAAAAAGAAGCAGGTTGGTAACTGGGTTCTTCATAGTGTGATCACTGTGCTGGATAAAAGGTTTTTCCTTATTGCTGATTTGAGATTCTTATAAGTTTAGGTAGAAACCGATCCCTTGGATGAAGAGAAAGAAATTGCTGGTGAAGATATAGATTGTAAGTAGCTCTCTCAGTTAAGTTATCGTCCCCCATTATGTTTTTTTCAAAACTTGAATGCATGAACATGTGATATATATGTTCTCTAGATCCTATTGGAGAGGACGAAGAAGGAGAAGGAATTGTTTTACAAGAACAAAAACTTCCATGGGAAGGGACCGATCGTGACTACCAGTATGAAGAGGTATATAATTTTGTTGATTTTTTCAAATAAATTTATGATACATTTGATTTGTGATGTGGTGAAATGATTATAATGTAAAAATTTCTTATTCGATATTTGAACTTATTATTTTTTGTTTATTGACATTTATGAAGCTACTGGGCCGAGTCTTTCATATCCTTCGTGAAAATAATCCTGAGCTTGCTGGGGATAGGCGAAGAACAGTCATGAGACCACCACAAGTTCTTCGTGAAGGAACAAAAAAGACGGTTTTTGTGAATTTTATGGACCTTTGCAAATCGTATGTCTCCATTTGTGATTATTTCACATTTTCCATTGTTTTTTATTTTCATTTTCACATTAAAAGAAGTTTGAACTATAATTAAACCCTGTTTCACACACTGAATGTTTACTGTTTACATCCATCAGAATGCACAGGCAGCCAGAGCATGTTATGACCTTTTTGCTGGCTGAATTGGGTACAAGTGGTTCACTTGATGGCCAACAAAGATTGGTAGTCAAGGGAAGATTTGCACCAAAAAACTTTGAAGGGATTCTGAGGCGATATGTCAGTAAGTTGTTAAAACTCTTGAATGGTCTTTAATCTTTTGTGAAAGTTGTGTTTTTTTACTTCCATTTTTGCATTGTTTTACGGTTGAGTTGAGACTACTTTCATCCAGTTTAATCTATACATAATGTTGTTATATCAATATCCGTGGAAGTTCTGCCTTCTTGTCTGACTTTTACGGCATCCCAAATGCGCTTGATATATATATATATATATATATATATGTTGCATCTGTTCTGTTACCAATTATAATTGTATACTTCACACTTGCTGATCGTTTTCTGTTTACAGATGAATATGTCATCTGCAATGGTTGCAAGAGCCCAGATACAATTCTTTCAAAGGAGAATCGCCTTTTCTTTCTCAGATGTGAAAAGGTATGTTGTAACTCTTAATCTCTTTCACTACTCTTCTCTCAAAGAAGAATATAGATACACACTACTGTTGGCCTATGATGAATGAAAGTTTTGCCTACATTGTCTAATTGTTTACATGAAGAGAAAACTAGTGATTTCTGAGGCTTTTCTTCAACATACATGCATTTGACATACTATATGATCTATGAGTAAAGGCTTGTGATGAATTAAAGTTTGCCTACATTGTCTGATTGCTTACTATTAATAGAAATATAGACTTAAGCCTTTTCTAATACTCATGCTATAAATATATATAAGCGTGTGTGTATATTTATTTATATATATATATATAAGTAAAGACATGTGGCAAATAGAAGTTTTGCCTACATTGTCTGATTGTCTACAATGAAGAGAAAACTAGAAACTTCTTGAATATATATATATATACACACACACAATCTATTAGTAAAGGGCCTATGATGAATAAAGTTTTGCCTACATTGTCTGATTGTTTAATATGCAGAGAAAACTAAGACTTTTCTGAGGCCTTTCTGAATGTATAAGCAAAATAAGTATGATCTATAGTAAAATCTTTGATGAATAAAAGCTCTACTTGCATTTTGTCTGATTATGTGCTATGAAGAAAACTAGGGACTTTTTAGGCCTGTTTGAATATATATATATATATATATATATATATACACATGGGAAAGGCCTGTGATGAATAAAGTTTGCCTACATTGTCTGATTGTTTACTATGCAGAGAAAACTTGACTTTTTCTGAGGCCTTTCTGAATTGTATAAGCAAACCATTTACAATATTTTAGTGAAGTCTTTGATGAATAAAAGTTCTATTCACATTCTCTGAATTCTGATTGTGTGCCATGAATAAAACCATAGACTTTTTAGGCCTGTTTGAATATATATGCATGCTATATATATATATATGGGGGAAGGCCTGTGATGAATAAAAGTTTGCCTACATTGTCTGATTGTTTACTATGCAGAGAAAACTAAATTTTTTCTGAGGCCTTTCTGAATATATAAACGAACTATGTACAAACTAACTAGTGAAGGCTTTGTTGTATAAATGTTCTATTCACATTGTCTGATTATGTTCTATGAAGGAAACTAGTGAGTTTTTAGGCCTTTTTTGAATACATACAAATGCTATATAAGTATATGTAAAGGCCAGTGATGAATAAAAGTTTTGCCTACATTGTCTGATTGTTTACATTGAAGAGAAAACTAGAGATTTCTGAGGCCTTGTCAATTATATAGACATACCAGATATATTTAAGTATTTAAGCACTAAAGGCCTGTGAGTGGTTAATGCTCCTTTCATCCCACAATAAGTGTCCATATTTTTATTCTAGTTTGTTCCAAAATAAGTATCGGTGATCGTACAGCAAAATTCATACTCATAGGATGTATCCCGATGAGGAAACATTTGGTATATTAGCTCATGGGGTACTTCAATGAAGTCTATATAGGAGTTAAGGTTGCCATGGGGCGATGATTAAGTTCGGTGATCCAACTAACTTATTTATTTACAGTTTTCCTTTTTATGCATATGTATTTGCACGTGAATTGGAGGAGTCAAATGGTTTGTTTAAGTTGAGACCCCAAACTGGATCTTGTTACGTGGAACACTTTGTTCCACCTAACGATATCCAGTTTGGGTGCTTCATGGCTTAATTGGTCATCAACTTAAACAAACCACCAACTTTATGCAATTTACGTGTCAAGACATAATAAGCTTAAAGAAGGGAATTATAAATAAATAGGATAATAGGATCATTGATCTTAATCATCGCTCAAATCACAACTTTAACGCATTCTATATTAGCCTTTGTTGGAATACCCGTGAGCTTATATAACAAACACTTATATTTATCGGGATACATCCCATGAGTATGCATTTGTCTGATGAAGAGAAAACTATAAATTTCTGAGTTCTTTTTTAATTACATAAATGTGTTGCTATTTTGTATAATTTACTAGTAATGGCCTATGATGAATAAAAGTTTTGCCTACATTGTCTGATTATTAGATATGCAGAGAACTGAAAACTTCTGAGGCCTTTCTTTGTTATATTAAAAGTTGATTGAGAACCGTGAGAACCAAGTTTTCATGTGTTGTAAAAAAACATTGCATGTGAAAATATTGTGTTGTTTCATAATGTGATTGTTTTTAATTGTCTAATTTTAGTATTACTGTTTCACATTGTGAAACAACACTGTAATCGTAAAAGATTTTTGTTATTTATTTAAGTTCTTATTTGTATTTGATTGAAATAAAGTTATGTTATATTGGTTTTGATACATAATTTTAACTCTTGAAGCTCTAATTATATCTATGATCCTTTTGCAGTGTGGGTCGGGAAGGTCGGTTGCTCAAATCAAGGCTGGTTTTGTGGCTCGTGTTGGGCGTAGAAAAGCTGGAACGTAGTTGGATAAATTCCGTTTTGTAAGCTGAAATTGTGAAAACCTTAAATGCTGCTAGAGTGAGTTCATATCATGTCTATGCCTTCTTATATTTGAATTTGTGCATTTTTGATCTTTTTTTTGGCAATGTAGTTAATAGTTACCGAAGTAGGTGATGTTCACATGATATTTGAATTTTGAAATACTAAAAAGGGATAAAAAAGGGTGTGTTTTTAAGGTCGGATCATTTCGTTTGTCACATGTTATTCGGAAATACTAAAGGCTATTTGGTTGTGAGTTTTGCTTTTATTTGACGGTTTTTAGTACTTTGGCATTCAGTAAAAGTACTTTGGCATAGAGGTGGAAAACTTGCTTTTCATCTCCAAAAGATTTTCTATATTTAAAAAAAAATAGAGAACTAAAAGTTAAAATCTTTAAAATGACTTGTATTTAACTGCAATAGAATCTATTCTGAAAACTACGAAATTTAACAAAAATGGGATTCGAAATCGGGCCTTTTGTACATTGGCAACAATATTTACAAACTCCATGATTAAAAGCTTTTGTCAAGATTATAGTTTCAAAAAGATACTAAACAAAACAATAATGTGACACCTTTCAAGACAAAATTCTTATATGATGGAACCATAAAATGCATAAAACGGTAGTTCATGTTACTACTGTATGCTTCTATGTAGGTTTGTCTCTGACACAAACTGGTCTAAACATATGTCATTAACAAAAGGGACCGATTTTCTTTATTGGGAAATTTTCATCTATATATATCCTTTAAAACTTTCTATATTACGTATATATTCTTGTAAAGTTTGAAACTGTGTATATATCCTTCTAAATATCTAAAACTCGCATATATGTCTGTTTCTATAATTTAATAATTATTAAAATATTTAAAAAATACAAATCGTTATCTTTAAATTGAATTTATTACCCTTCATAATTTACTTCCCAAAATTAAGTAATTTAGACAATAAATTCATAAATTCAATTTAAAGATATTGATTTGTGTTTTTTAAATATTTCAATAATAATTAAATTAGAAATAAGGACATACAGACGAGTTCTAAAAATTTACAAGGATATATACATAGTTTCAAACTTTACGAAAATATATCAAGTTTTAAAAGATGTAGATGAAATTCTCCTTTTTTATTAATGTGAAAATAATGTTTGGTTTACCAAAATATTATCCAACTATTTATAGGGTTGGGTTATGATGATAACGAAAATTATAGTAAGAAAGGTTAATGATGATAATCAAAATTAGATTAATATTAATGAGATGTATTAGATTAATTTTTGTAAGAAAGCACAATTTATGTGACAAAAATGAGATTAAATACATGTTTGGATGTACATAAGCTGACTTATAAGCTAACTTATTGATAAGCTGTTTTAAGTAGCTTATGAGGAGCTTTTTGTCATCTTTTTCGATTATACCCTCATTAATATTAATTATTATTTTTTAAAGATTTCCTTTTTAGTCATTTAAATGGTTATCAGTTAGTTTTTGTCAAACATAATTTGTTCATCAGCTAGCTTATTAGCTACCAGCTAACTTATAAATTATCAGCTAGCTTATTAGGTAATTTGCCAAAACATAACCTAAAGTGATAAAAAGTTAGAAACTTTTCTGTTTTTTCACCTTTTAACTTTTATTTTCACATGAGGACTTGCCATAATTTATAATGCCATGGAATGATTGCTTTAAAAAAATGTGATGCAAGGTGGATCGTGTATTCGACGTGTCAAGTAGACACTGCAGGGGTGCATGATACCACGCCCTCTTTATTTTTTAGTTTTATTCGTCACATTTGACTATTCATTCATATACTTAAAATGAGTAATTAATAAAATAAAATAAAATAAAATAAAGTTAAATTGTTGACGATTCTTTCCACCTATCAAATTATTTGTAGTCGTGTTTTATTTATTATAATTTCAACATTTATGTTTATAAAAATTTGATTATAATCTAATGAAATGATATAATTCATATGATTGATTATAAAAACTACATATATAGTTTAAAAAATTAAATTACATATTATTTGTATTTTACAAAAGATACAAGTTTTTAGTTTCATTAATCAAAGCGTTTTGGATTTTAATTTAGACATAACCTAGTAGACAATTTTGTTATTCAAACTATATAATAGAGTTACACAAAACATAAAATAACGGAAACTTGTTTGAAACGAGATACATGTTTTTGGTGTGAATTTCACGTTTACAAGGCCTAGCTTTCTCTGTTGATGGCAAATATAATGGCTCTATCAATGAATTCCCATCACATATTTGTAAGAGACTTAAACATGTATTCAGTAAACATCTATATATTTGTGGTTGCTACGTTTAACGAAAAATCAATTGCCATTTGTTAGTGTTGTTCGACTTTATTGTTATTGGGCCATCGATCGTGGCAGAACAATCACCTTCAAATAAGTAGATTGTTCTAACTTATAAGCAAATAAGCATACATAGACAAAAAAAGTAGCTAACCCCTTTTTTGCAAAGTCCCAATAGGCTACCTCATCAGGAAATCTAAATTCTTTCACAAACACGTACATGTACAAACATACGCTCGATGTGTACATATACAATATAGTGGAAAGTGAGTCTAAGCCGCTGAGTGATTCTTAAAATTCCTCTTACATTGGTGTCCTTGGAGGCAGGTTCTGTGTCGAGCCGGTTGGAATTGCCAGTCAATTTTTTTGCCTAAATATAGTAGAAAGTAATGTTTTTGTTATAAACGGAGAATAGAAAATTAATACGATTCCTTGTTAAAAAATAAAATTAGAAATTTATGTTAATATAAAAGACTAAATATGCTAAATTGTTTTTTGGAAAACATAAGCCTTTAAAAAAATCCATTATAAGAAAAACTATTACAATCATGCGGATTAATCTCTCATGCCGTCCTCATTGGAAATCCAAGAATTTTGTCTAGTGGGGCCACCTTTAAGATAGATTAAAGGTCTGTAACGTCGTCCGTTGTATTTTTAGTCTAGTTCCACCCTTTTGAGATATTTTTAATGTTTTTTTGGTTGATTTAGAGAGGATTTTTTTTTATTTCAAGAGATTTTTTTAATTTTTTGAATTGATTTTGAGAGTTTATTTATTTATTATTATTTTAAGGAACTTGTTATGGTTAGTGGGGGTCCTAACGAGAAATTACTGGAGGAACCATGGTAGAGAGTTTTAAAAAATAGTTTTTAACCTAGGAAAATTCCTTTTTTTATTTTTTTATTGAAGGTCCTTCCTCCGGCCTCTTAAAGCATCTCCAACAGATTTTTCAAAAAAAAATTCAAAATGGAGAACCAAAAGTTAAAATCTTTAAAAAAAAATTGCACTCATCTCCAACAGATTCCCGATTTTGGAAAAAACCAACATTAATCATAATATTAAAATATTACATCCATCTATTAAAAAATTATTTCTCTCTCCAAATATTTGTTTTTAAATCTTCTTATTGGTTGTCTCATGTTGTAATCATTTTTGGGATGTTCTCCAAATTTGGAGAAAAAAACTTTCTCTCTCCATTTTGAAGATAGTTTTGAAGTATCTGTTGGAGCTAAAAATTGGCTTAAAATCCCCATTTTCTCTATTTTTTCCATTTTAGGGAAACAGTTGGAGATGCTCTTACATGATAAATCCGCACAATATGTATCTCATACTTACAAATATTCTAATATTGTAATATCAAATTTTAATTTTTTTTAAATTATACCTAAAATGATTTATATTGCAATATAAATATACATATTATCCAACTATGTAGAAAAATCTTTTGACTCAGGTCAAATATTAGGAATTTGATAAACACAAAATGCATAATTACTAATAGAGTAAACTACATACTTGGTCCCTAGGGTTTATTGGTTTTAACAGTCTGGGTCCCTAAAATGAAATATCTATGGCTTCCATCCTCGTGGTTTCCATTTCATAACGTATTAGGTCCCTAAAACTAACTTTGTTAGACTTTTCCTGTTAAGTAGGTTAAGTAAGAGGGGCATTTTGGTCATTTTAAGTATAAGGACCAAACACGTAATAAGAATCACAGGGACCAAACATGTAATAAGAACGCGGGGGAAACATATAATTTACTCTCTATATAATTTATATATACTTAATAATTAATAATTCATAACATATATATTGTGGGTGTATATATATATATATTATATATTTTATCAAATACTTTCACATTTTTCTTATTATAACAATTTCTTCGTTTTTTCTTATTAAAATAATATATTTTTAAATTGTTTTTTTGTTATGGCATTATAGTTACATTTTTTTATCATAGTAATATACTATCATTTCTTTTTTTACACATTGTATTTTTAGTTTTTCTTATTAAATTGTATGAAAATTAAATATTTTAATGTAACATATTTTTTAAACAGACACATTTTTTTTCCTTCAAAAAACACATACTTTTTAACATTTTTTAAACGTTAGCAATGGAAAATGTGTTTTACAAATTTTCTAAATATTGTTATATTAATGAATAATTTTGTTTTATTTTTGAATAACTTCATCGTTTTCTCTCCCGATTATTCATATACCACCTATATTATGTTTTTCATCTATTTTTTAAGAATTCCTTTAAAATGTATGAATAATCGGAAGGTAAAGTGAGGAAACTATCTAAAAATTTGATGTTCCACTTTATCTATGCCACGTAATTTATTTAAAAAAATATATGTTTTTTAAGGAAAAAACATTCATATATGTTACATTAAAATATATAATTTTCATATAATTTAATAAAAAAGTTTAAAAGTACAATGCCTAAATACAAAACAATTTGAAAGTATATTGTTATAATAAAGAAAAATATGTAAATATAATGACATAATAAAAAAATAGTTTGAATATATATTGCTATAATTAAAAAAAATGTAACTATAATACCAAAATAAAAAAATAATTTAAAAATATGTTTCTATAATAAATAAAAATGTAACTATAATGCCATAATAAAAAAATAATTTAAATATATATTGCTATAATAAAGAAAAATTTAACTATCATGCCATAATAAAAATACAAAATTAAAAATATATTGTTGTAATAAAAAAAACAATGTTATAAAAAATTGTGAAAATTATGGTGATAAATTATATACAATATATATATTATTAATTATTAATTATTAAGTATATATAAAATATATAGAAAGTAAGTTACATGTTTGGTCTCTGTGGTTTTTATAACATGTTTGGTCCCTAAACTTAAAATGACCAAAATGACCCTCTTACTTAACCTACTTAACAGAAAAAGTCTAACAAAGTTAGTTTTAGGGACCCAATACGTTATGAAATGGAAACCACGAGGATGCAAGTCATAGATATTTCATTTTAGGGACCCAAACTGTTAAAACCAATAAACCATAGGGACCAAGTATGTAGTTTACTCTTACTAATATATTATGAACCCAAATCTCCCCAATTAGATCATAAACTATCATTAAAAAAAAATCTTGGACAAATGAATAATCTTGATATACGGTTTTCTAAAAAAAAATATTATGATTTTAACGAGTCTTCATAAATATATGATTATATTTTTTATAGAGAAAATAAAAATAATTGATTTATGTACATGATGTATCATGTATGTATAATAATGCAGAGTCAGGTTTGGTCAAATAACATCCAAATATTTAAAAAAGTACGCAAAACAAGAAGCCATGGACAAAAATTATTTTTGAGATGTTTTTCTATTGATATAGTTTAGTTTTATTTTTATAATTACATTTATAAAATCTTTTGTTATAAATATTAAAAAATTGAATCTACGACTATTCCAAGAATGGTCCAACGTACTTCCATATGGCTCGTTATATAGGTTCCATGAATCATTAACTCCTGTTTAATTTTACATTTAAATATGTTAGAAAATAAGTTATCAGGAAAAGAAATAAACACAAAAGCGATTTATTATGATGTTATTTATTACTGTTTTTAAAATATTATTAGCCTTCAGTAATCAGGGTTGTTCGGGTTTTAGCCAACGTATTCCAGGATTCCTTAATCAAAAGAAATGGTACGTACCAAAGGGCCTCTGGCCTAGCGGTACCGGGGTTTCTACATCATCCTCAAGGTCTCGGGTTCGAGCCTTGAGAGTGGTGGTTTTCCTAAAAATGGTGGAGGAGTGGGGGTTTATCCCTTAAGGTGAAGGTTCGGGTCCCGCATACTGCCCATATGGATGTCACTGTGGGTCCGCATCACTAACTACTAACTTGCCGTTCAAAAAAAAGAAATGGTACCTGAAATCGATTTGGGTTTAATACGAAATAATATTTGAAATCGACTAAAATCACTTGTTATGTTAATGCTTCAAGTTTTTTCAAGCTTTCAAAATCTTTGTTTTCTATCAATATTCTTTTTTGACTTCTTTGCTTATAATGGGAAAGAAAGTTGAGTGTTAACCTCTCTATTTTATTGCTTAATCGAGTTTCTCACATCCCTCCAAGTGACTGTTGCTCGAAAATGGCAATTGCTATGAACTCAAGTTCCATTTTAAATGGATTACTGATTTTCAGTTTCGTTTGGGACTTCCAGCAATTGGATAATCAAATGGACTTTCTTTTTCACACAA
This sequence comes from Silybum marianum, assembly GCA_036898165.1. Classification (NCBI taxonomy): domain Eukaryota; kingdom Viridiplantae; phylum Streptophyta; class Magnoliopsida; order Asterales; family Asteraceae; genus Silybum; species Silybum marianum. The sequence continues at coordinate 3,690,668 of CM072530.1, forward strand.
ATACACTCTCAATCCTTGAAATTCTCTTAGCATTATTTGAGATGTTACATATTCGTGAGCTATAGTAACTAATTTGAACGTGCTTGTCCAAGAACCCCTAAAATGCTTGTTTAATATTAAAAAATAAAATAAAAGATCATTTTTGTATTAGAGAAAACAGACGTTGTTTTAATAAGAAATTAGCTCAAACCATTCTCATAACAGTTATCAGGTATTGATATTCCGAACCAAACTTTCTGTTTAAAACATAATTCCAATTAATATTCTCAATTAGCAATCCTTCAGATCGAGCTTGAAGTTGAATCTATCTCAATCCAAATTTGTGCCAACTTCGAAAACTCATCAAGTCTGAGCTAAACGTAACACTATCAAATCAAGTTTGAACTCAACTCGACTTATTTAAGATCAAACCCAAATGATTAAAATAACTATTTGATTTCACTTAGAACTACAACCATAACTAAGAGAGCCATGTACACTTAATTAAACTATTAACCATAACTAACTATTCTTTTTCACAAACATATTTTAAATTCAATAGTTTATTTAATCATTGGTCGACATGTTTAGAAATTAATTTTGATTTTTAAATCATTATCACTTTTAGAAAATACATTGGTGTCAATTTATTACAATAAATATTTAAATTATAAGTTTGTTACATATACAATTGAATAAATATTAAGTTTGTCTTGATTTTTTCTATTTCCTTATTTCTTTTATCTATTCAACCGGGAAAAGATTGTTGCAAAACATTTGTAAATAAATTTTATGCTATTTATTACTTTGGATCATTTAGGTAAAAATTAATTACTAGAAACATGAACCGGTTGTATATGAACCTACCTTAAAAAGTACCAATTTTTTCTTCTTATTTAATGGCTTAGAGCATCTCCAACAGCTATTGTATAATATTTCTATAATAGACTAATAAAAGTCAAAATCTCTATAACAATTTACATCCAACTCCAATAGCTACTCTATTTTAACAATTCTAGCATTAATTATATTAATAAAATATTTAATTAATCTAATAAAATATTATTTCTCCATCCTACACATTTTATTTAAACACTCTAATTGGTTGGGTACAATTAAATATTATTCTCTCTCTCTCTTCTAATGGTTTTTAGAGATTTCTCTAAATTTTAGAGATTTTTATAATCTCTCTCATCTTTTTTCTATTTTAGCATAGATGATAGCATAGTTGTTGTAACAATAAAAATGCTAAAATCCCACTTTTTTCTATTTTAGCATAGATATTGGAGATGCTTTTAGGCTAGTATTTTTTGGAAGGAGGGTTGGGATTTAATCCAATACTTATCTTGTATCTGGACAAAACCGTCCAACTCTTTATCAATAAGCTGCACTATTGACTATATGATTTTTATCACATTTGTGCATCGAAATAGTCTTTAATGAATAATTTGAGGTTGATTTAAACAAAAAAAAGGTTAGATAATCGAAAAACTTTATTTAAAGATGCATATATCAAACTATAAGAATAATCAATTGATATCAATCAACACATATGCACCTTCAAATATATTTTTTCAATAATTTATATACAAACATTTCGTCTTATCTTTTACAATATTTAGCCTAAGCTGATAATGAATAATCAAATAGAAGAGTTGAATTATGATGAGAAAGAGAGTTAAAATATGGGAAACATGAGAATAAATTTTTACTTTTGGATGCATGTTATGATGAGATGCATGGAGTTGAGATGTACTAGATCAATCTCTGTATCAAACGTAATTTATGAATAGGTTTAAAATTAAAAGTGATCAAGAGTCCAGATCCGTTATTATATTTTTCACCTTAACTCTAGTTTTCATACGATCCTACCCATCAAACGAAAATTATATATTTTAATAAAAGAAATATGGGAAATGTTCAAAAAACCTCAACAAACTATCTCATTTTGAATGGTTAAGTCCCTAAACCGATTTTTTTGAATGAAAAAACCATTAAACTTTCTGATTTTGAATGATTAACTCTTTGAACTATTTTTTGGATGAAAAAACCATTAAACTTTTTTTATTTTGAATGATTAAGTCCCTGATATTTTTTCAAGAAATTAAACCATCGAATTTTTAAAAGTTGGTTACTTACATCTTTTTAATCCAAATAAACTATCTTTAACCGGTTATCTTTTGATTCTCCCTTTTATGATGGATAAAAAGTTAGATCAAAAAAAGGAAGATCGATGGCAGGGGCCAACAACGTGTTAGACGAAATGGAGAACATACAACATTGGGTAATAGGGAGTGACGAGAGGGAGCGATACCGTTATTTTCTTAGGGTTTTAATTGCGTAGGATTTTTGAAACGGTAAAACTGATTTAAGTTTATTTTTGCTTTAAAACTTTTTTAGTGAGTTACAAGTAACTTATTTAAAAAAAATATATAGGTATTAATTTTTAAAAGATCGATTGTTTATTTATTAAAAAAATATTTAGAAACTTAATTATTTAAAATGAGAAAATTTAATGGTTATTTCATTCAAATCAATAGTTCAATGACTTAATCATTTAAAATAAAAAAGTTTAATGATTTTTTCAATAAAAAAAAATATTTAAGGACTTGACCATTTAAAATGGGATACTTTGTTGGGTTTTTTTTAAACATTTCCCGATAAATATTTATAAACATACAAAATATTACAGAAAGGGTAATTGGTGGTTGACAAAGGGGAGCATGTGAAGAATGAACCTTCATACTGTGATTGGTACCTTGACCTTATTCGCATCCCTTTCCTTTCCCCAAAACCCCCATTAAAAACAATGCTTCAATTTCATCCTTTTCTCACCTCTCCCATGGCGGAATCTTGAATACTCCTCTTCTCTCCTCGCTGCTTACAGATTTCAACTCTGTCCACCTCAATCTCTGCTTAATTTCTTCGTCTTCATCATCAATCGTCAAAAACAAGGTAAAATTTGAAATCATTACTTATATATATGTATGTATAGCTTAGATGTTATAGCTACTACTTCAATCATTCTTCTATCTGTATTCAACTTAGATTTGTGCTATTGTTTTCGCGTCGGTGACTATATCGATTTGATTTTTGTAGAAGAGAAGTAACAGACGGCTCTATCTCAGCTCTCCTTGCTGAACTGGTTCTGATTCAGGTTTCATTCTCAGATTTGAGGTTAGAACTTATATTTTGTTAGATTATTCATTTGTATTCGACGTTTTTCTTCTTCAAACTTGGCTAAATTCGTTCTTATCTTCGTTCTAACCATGGAAGCCTCCTGGATCACATGTTTTTTTGTTTATTATTTTATCGTGAATTCGTTTATGAAAATCGTGTGTGACAAATGTGCAATGCATAAAATTATTACAGTCTCCTAGTTGAAAAAACTAATGATATAGTCATATAGAAATTATAAACAGCAAGGTTCGAAAAATTTGGAATCATTCACACATTATTATGCCGCTTTTCGAAATCAATTATTTAATCCTTTTCCACTTTTTGGCTTTTTCTGAATCGTTCTTTTGGTTGTTCTAATTCAAAATCCCTCTCAAATTCATTCATTGCCGCCTATTGTTTTTCACTTCTTATGAAATCAATTCAATTCGACAAATCTGGAAAATGTTTTGCCTCTGTAACTGTAATAATTAATTCACACATTTGCTGTCACATTTCAAAAATTAAAACAAAAACGACATATTTGCTGTTTAATTATAAGATATTATTAAATTAATGGCGTTGTATTATGGATGTGGGAACCGCGTAGCTGGAATCACCGTTTCCGGTAGTTGTCGACGCTCCCCTCCCGCCGGATATTTTACGGATTTTTACTTCTTATTAAATTAATGGAAGCTACTCGCGCTGCAGAGCGCGTGTTTTTTACACCCCCTTTAAAAATGGGTTCGTGTTCTTTAGAGTTACGCGTATGGGTGACACGTTTTATGTATAACCTGCATTATCAGGGTTGGAAACTTGTAGATAAATACTGGTTGAATTATTTAATTTTAATATAATTCTTTTTCTTTTCGATATGATCCTATATATATGTGTAACATAGCAAAATATATAAATAACTTCAGTTTTGATTCGTAATCTTTCTTCAGTTTTTTCGCCATTAAAGGTAATTGTATATATACAATACAACTCATAATCAGACACTTTTGTTAAAAATATATGTTTGGTAGAGCATATGGATTTCGTTTTATATTAAAAAATACCTTATATGAATTATGAATTGACGGAATCCTGAATGATTATACATAACCAAAAATGGGATTTAATACTAATGTATTATTCATTATTGTTCTCGTTGTAGTCTTGTATATCTGTCAATGTTTTTCCAAATATTCCACGCTAATTTATTAGAGTTGAAATTTTCATTTCCTTGATTTTAAAGAGTCAGATGTATAACTTCTAGTGGACGATCTGATTGTTGCTTTAGAATAAAGATAATTAAGTTTTAGAAGTTTGACTATTACAACAAAGAAAAAGTCTTTGACATATGAACCTTCTTAGTTTAAACTTGAGGTCAACTGGTCATGTTCTTCCTCAATTATGTGAACAATAACTCTTTTGACCCGCTAAGCTTGAGATCCTTTCTTGTTTCTTCATATAATTGATAATCATAATATTATACATGTCCCTAAAATTAAACAAGAATTATAAAGAAAATGAATCTAAAGTTAACCATGATTTTGGATTTATGCCAGCAAAAACACTCATGTCAGTTTATCATGAGCACCTCTATGCTTCTGGAACAAAAGTGATATTGACCTGATATTTTCCTGCCACTGCTTTGCTTATTGATTCTGAATTTCTGATGCTTATTGAATCAGGTATTTCTAAGCGCTCATATATCCCGAAATAAGCAAAATGGCATCATCTCTGGTAAGTGGACTCCTATTTAAAGCTTGTCATATGATCATTATGGTTTCGATGTTATTAATGAACAATCTTTTTTCTTGGTTAACCATAGTCATGCTTACCTATATTTGTTGTTTAGCCTCGTCTCTGTTTAGTTAGTTGTAAAACTGCCCTAAAGTTTGCTGAAGGTATTATGTGTTGTATTTTTCTGTTTCCAGGCTAAGTCGCATAAAGGTTATAGGAGGACAGAATCAAGAAATAAACATTCCTGGTGGTGGGATAGCCACATTAGTCCCAAGAACTCCAAATGGCTAGCTGAAAATCTCGAGGGTAAGCAACTAAGATGCAAATTCTTTTACTTTATACAATATACCATTTTTTGAGTCATCCATTTTTTTGGTTTCATCTTTATTTCTTTCAATTAAATAGAACCCTAACAGTTCCATTAGGAGCCAACCTCTGAATCGGTAAGAGGTGAATCCTGTTTGGCAAAAAAATAAGTCCGCCTCTTAGTGGTTCCAAAACCCTTTGAATTATTTTGTATCCTGGACCTCCCTGAACCATTAAGAGGCCTAGTTACATTTCATTTTGCACTATATAAGAGCCTCTTAATCATACTGACCACTTAATCATTCTACACCAGACCATTCAGCAACTGCCAAACATCCCCTAAGTTGCATCTTCATTCTCCTACCATAGCTTTTTTTGTATAACTATTGGGTCTTGAAATTAACAGCCGAACAAGACTCGAACTGGTGAGGGGTGACCACTAGGTAACAAACCCCCCCTAACTAGTAGAGCTATCCCTCTAACCTAGTGGTCCTGTACAACATAAAATTAGACTTTATGTTTTCCGCTACCTTCGACAATATATTTGTTTTCTTTTTTAGTAGTCTCTTTTTTTTTTTGGGTTGGTGGGAAGTGTCCTTGTGGCAGAAATGTGGCCTTAAAAGTATGTAAGGAACTTCTATGAAGTTCACTAAGAAAGGTGAAATTTATCTTCATGACAGATAACAAACTTTTTAATATTAACACCTGTTTATAGTCCATATAAGAGTCTCCAGTCCATTAAGCTTGTGTCCATAAGTGGGCTTAAAAGATAAGACAATTTGTCTACAAAATAAGAAGACTGTTGTTTGTCCATAACTTCTTTTAACATCTAATGATTAGTGGTATGTCCTTTTTAGTTTATACTTGATTCTATTCCATAAAAGGGGTGATTGTTAATTAACCCCCTATGTATGCTATTTGAACCAAGAAGGATGTTCACATTACCCTTATTTGCGATATGTTATATTTAAAATAATACCAAGAAGGATGTTCATATGTTATATTTAAAATACTAGAAAATAATTTGTGATAGTGATAGTAGGCGCGTAAATTAATTAGTTTCATTAGTTAAAAAAACATCAGGGAAAAATGAAAGATTTCTTGGTTACTTAAGAAATATCAGTTATTGGAAAGATTTAAAGTTCAAGTGCCTATTTAAATGAATTTGTGATATTAATCTATGTTCATAAGCTTTTATTATTTTGTCCTCAAGTATTTTAGATCTTTCACATATAATCAAATAATTTCCTGAAACTATATGTCTCCTGTGGCTTACCACGCTTCCTCATAAAAAGTAGGCCATGTTCCTATTTCTCATTTTTAATACATAACTCAAAAAATTAATCACCTTTTTTAGCTTTCTTTATTATTTTTTTCCACAAAAAAGTGGGATTTAAAACATAAAATTATAGGTATTACCACCTAATAGTCAAATACCACTCAAAACCAACTTACTTTTTTTTTTTTCAATTTAAAGGCCTTTCCCTTCTCATGGAAGTTGATAATAATAATATGTCCCCACTTTTGGTTCCTTAGTGGCTGTCATAGTTGTTCCTTGAAATCTCTGCACTTTTCTACTTTCTAGTGATCCAATCCATCTGGATCCCTAATTTTCTTTTAATTCAAAAATCTCACATCAATCAATGTAGTAGAACTAGAAACCCATTTTCCAAAATTCAAATGGCTAAGATTTTAAATCATAGAGTTACAAAAGAATTCTTGATTGCAGAAATGGACCAAAGTGTGAAGAGAATGTTGAAGCTGATTGAAGAAGAAGGCGATTCGTTCGCTAAAAAAGCCGAAATGTATTACCAAAAGAGACCGGAACTCGTGACTCATGTGGAAGAGTTTTACCGTATGTATAGATCGTTAGCTGAACGATACGATAATGTCACCGGTGAGTTAAGAAAAAACATCCCGTCTGATCTCCAATCTCAAGGGTCCGGGATCTCCGATGTGGGTTCTGAACCGTCTTCAATAATCACGGGTTCGAACCCACCACGGGTCAGGTCCGGGACTCGAGCCGCTGGGTTCGACGTGTTTTTGAAGAGCGGTGGGAGTAGTTCGGATTTGGGAACTAAAGAAGGAGATGAGACTTCGACTTTGGATTCTGAATCGGAATCTGATGATTCATCTGTGAATAACTACTCGAGTGCATCGGCTAATAGTGATCGCCGAGGGTTACGTAAGAGAATCACTGAGTTGGAAACCGAGTTAAGGAAGTTTCAGATGCAACAAGAAGAAAGTCTTAATGGTTCTCATAAGAATACGATAAAGATGAAGAACGATAGTATCGAAGATGAACTACGAATTGCTAACGAAAAGATACGAGTTTCAGAGGACGTTATTGGAAAATTACGGATCGAGCTTCAAAAATACGAATCAACATCACCTCGACCTTTTATGATCAATGACGGTTTAGAAGCGGAATTCTCGGAGCAAGAACACAAGATCCGGGTACTCGAGATCGAGCTGAAAACAACGAGAGAAAAGCTTAATGATTCAGAGGAAGAAGTGAAAAGATTAAGACATGAAATTGAGAACAATGGTTCTTCAAATAATCATTTACAAGAGAAGCTTGTATCAGCCCAGAAGGACATTTCGAGTTGGAAATCGAAACTCGATAAAGAGAAAAGAGAAGTATCGAAGCTACAAGATCGAATAACGAGATACAAAGGGAATCTAGCTGAACGTGAACGAGAAATCCGAGCTTTACGAGAAACGTTATCGAACGCAAACAAGAGCTTATCCGAAGAGAATCTTGAGCTTAATGAACAAGTCACGAAAATGTTAAAAGAACGAGCGCTGCTTAACGACACCATCAAAGAACATGATTTACGTTGCCAATTTTCCGAAGAGGAGCTTCGAAGGATGAAGATCACCAAAACAGAAATGGAATCAGAAATCGACCGATTAAATTCAGAAAAAGACGATCTTGTAGTTAAAGTCTCGGAAATGGACCACGAGCTGAATCTAAAAGACGCTGAGATGGACCGATTAAGCCAACATTTACACCAATTACACGTAGAACATGTTGAATTGGTTGACGGGATTGAGAAATCAAAAAAGTCGATTGAGAAATTAACGGCTAGAGGTGAAGAACTGGAGAAGGAAATAGAAAGGCAACGGGAAGTGATTAAAGAAGGAGGGGAGGAGAAACGGGAAGTAATACGACAATTGTGTTTTTCTCTCGAGCATTATAGAGATGGATATCAAATGCTAAGGCAAGCTTTTGTTGGTCATAATAAACGACATCCCGTTATGGCATCGTAGACGGTGCAGTCGAACCGTAAGTTATATATATATATATACATATATATATATATATATGTATAATTGTGTTTTGTGGTGTTTTTATGGTTGGTATGATTTTGGGTTAATTTTATGAGTGTGTAAAGCAAAGGCTTCGTTTCAGGCTTGGATGTTGACGTATCCTAGTAATGGATTTTGGATGTATGTCTTTCTACTGTATTTAGTTTTTGCAATACGGTTTTTTTTTTTTTGCAATTCTTTTTTTTTTTTCAGGTGAAGAGAAAATATCTGCCCAAAATTCAACTTTATTTTATATTTATCTAATTTATGTTCACGTACTCTATTATATTACTACGTATATTAATGTGATTGGTAGACATCTATAAGCCATGAAAATTTGGGACAAAATAAACAAAAATGGCCTTTCTTTATGACTTATAGTTAAAAACTCCATTTTCAAAAAGAGTAAATTACGATTTTTTTTAATCTCTCCCTGTTACAATTTTATTTCATTTGATTTGTTAGTTGTCATTATTCATGTAATAGAAGCTAGGATAAAAATAATAATTGAATTAGTAATCATAAAAGAAAATCGAAAAATTTAAAACCATAGGGACTAAAGCTGGAACTTCTAACAAACTACTGAGGGCAAGACATTAATTGAAAACTTGAAAAACAATAATTGGCCCATGCAGGTCTCGAACCTGCGACCTTCGCGTTATTAGCACGACGCTCTAACCAACTGAGCTAATAGGCCGTCTTGTTGTTGTTTTAAGACAGCAATTATTTAATTACTAAACATAACATATTTATTAATCCACAAGTAAAGTAAATCGAACGTTTTAACTTTTTCATTATAGCAATTTGGTAAACACTCTCATTAGTCATTATCACATGTACACAAAACTGTATTTGATTTTTGATTAGTTTTTTCAAGAAAATATGAAAAAAATCAATTTAAATCAGTAATCATCTCTATTCGTTTTTGTGAAAATTTTGAACTAACTTTTAAAACAGGTGATTTAAATCATAAATTTTAAACTTAAATAAACCTCATTTACAATAACAAACCGTTTATGTTTTCATCCTTTAGTACCGTAAAACACCAAACTTCGTACATCCATGGATAGATATAGAGTGGTGAAGTTTACATTAAAAAGTATCATGTTCAAATTCGGTCCAAAGACCAATTCAGTGGGTTGTTTCGATTTAAAACTGATGTATGTTAACGATGGCATAAGATCGTATGAGAAAAAGAGTTAAGGTGAGAAGCGTAAGAAAAGATCTGGACCATTGATCACTTTAGAAGGGAGTTGATCCGGTGCATCTCATTCTAATATTCATCAAAAGATGAAGATCCTTTCTTACGTTTCTCACTATAACTCTCCTTCTCACCAGAACCCAATCATGTTAACTAATTATATATTATTTAGATTTAAAACTAATGTATATTAACTAATTATATATTGTTTAGAGTTAAAACTAATGTATGTTAACTAATACTCAGACTTCAGATAGTCAAAAACGAAAATTACAACTTCCTAAAGGTTGGTTTATTTTACCCTTTCATTTATCTATATTTATTACCCAAAAGGGGGTGAAAAAAACATAACTTTCCTTCCAACAAAAGCACGTTGGTTTAAATTACGAACCAACCAATAAAAATAAGGTTTGTACTTTTTTTTAAATGAAGCTTTTTTCTCGAACAAACCACATGCATGTCCTCTTCCTAAAGTAAAATAAAAACCATGTTTAAAAATGCAAATATACACAGCCCTACACTGTCTGTATCTACTACTTATTCTCAATCACATGTGAATAATGATTTTTCCTTTTTTTCTTTTCCAAAAAGTCTAGTGAAGTTGGAGTGGAGGAAGATGAAAAATGTATATTAATCAATCATCCCAAGCATCATCAGCAGCACCTTCTTTCTTGATCATCTCAGGGGCAATCATGTACTTATACTTGTCTTCCACATTTATTGATGTTGGTGGCAGCTTAGATTGCGCGATCCTTGCCTCTTTCTGTGCAGCTGCCGCTTCTCGCTCCTTCCTCCGAGCCACCTACATAATGTAATATAATATAATATATATCTAATTATTATTCATATATCATACAATCAAAATATAAAAGGTATCTAGCTCAAACTAATAAACAAGTCAAGTTTGACTTTTAGGTATAATATATATAGAGAGGGAAGTTCAAATATAAACCAGTTGAAGGGTACAAACTATACAAATTAATATAAAAATAATCTTTTTATCAAATGCTATGATTTAAGATATTATTATACATATGTTTGTTTCATAATGTAAAAGTTTCACATGTATTTGTTTCATAATGTAAAAGTTTCACATGTAAATTTTTCACAAGGTGAAACAAACATATGTGCAATAATATCTTAAATCATAGCATTTGATGAAAAAAATCATGAAAAAAACTTATTTTTACACTGATTTGAACCTGTTTGTATGGTTTGTATTTGAACCAACCTCTATAATATATATATATGTGTGTGTGTGTGTTTATATATATATATATATATATAACTCAAATTTGTTAAATGAGGTCAAACACTGAATAACCTGCTGCTACACAACTCGACTAGGCTCGTTACCACCCTAAAGAGTAGAGAGCTCGTTTAAGTACCTTAAATGGAAATACCCCCGGATTGTAAAAAGATTTTGGGAAAGAAATGGTGAGAAAAGAAAATTTGTTTCGAAGGATTGATAGAAAGGAAAGCAAAACGCCATAAAAGAAGAAAAAAAAGGTTCCGATAGATGAGTAATTATATATATATATATATATAAACATGTATGTATGTGTACCTTGCCGGTGGCAAAAGCTACGGTGTTCCCAGATTGAACATCTGCTATTGCTTTCCTTATTTGCGATACAAGAAACTGAAAGAAGACAATTGGCAAGCAAGAGCAACAATCAGTAACATGTATACGATGCAAACTACAATTCCGATAGCATACATTTTGATCCCGTTTTTCTTAAAGATAAAATTACTCTCGGTACCCCCAGAAAACTGCAACACTTTTTTTTTAAAAATGTTTGTATGACATTTGGTCAATAATTAATTTCCTACGATCCAAAAATAAGTGGTCTATTTTCCAATTCTGCCAATGCCAATGATTATGAAAAACCAACAAATTCTCCAAAATCATGAGATGAAGAATGAAACTTTGGCATCCTAGGATGTCGGGGGTTCAAACCTCACCAAAGGTGACGAGGGTGTGTGAGTTTATTTATTCAATTTTCTGTATATAAATTTTATATACATCCAAAAAAAAGTTCAGAATCTCTAAAAACATTTTGGAGATTACAACATTGATTATATTATTAAAATATTCCTTTTATCTAATAAAATATTCTCTCTCTAAATATTTATGTTCAAAGTTTCCTATTGTGGAAGTATATTAAATAATATTTCTCTCATTGTAATCGTTTTTGAGGTGTTCTCTAAATTTGGAGAATCTGTTGGAGCAAAAAACACATGCCCAAATCCCCAAAATCTCTATTTTCTCCATTTTCGGGAATCTGTTGGAGATGCTATTACTCCCTCTATTATTTATTTATTTACAAGTAAAATTGTTATTTAATTAATCAAAAGTGTAACGATTACACATTTCTGAAATTGTCTGTTTTTCTTATTTTGGGACAGAGGAAGTAAATATTTCTCTGGGGGCGGAAGGGGTAAAAAGGTAAATAAGTGGGGAAAGAATAAATAAATAACAAAGGAAAAAGGTTAAGAAAGGAGACAACCATATCACGGTCGGTATAAAATGAAGTAGCTCGGCCTGTTGATCCAGCACGACCTGTCCTTCCAATTCGGTGCACGTAATCCTCCATGGTCTGAGAATTAAGGCAATAACAACAACAGATGCTAAGTAAAAAAATTGCTTGATATGACCAACAACAGAAAATGTAATACTTTTTCCGATATTTGTGAAGATAACATTTGAAAAGGTTATATATATATATATATATAGTAAAAAGGAATACCTTTGGAAGGTCCAGGTTAACTACATGAGCAACTCCTGTAACATCTAGACCCCGAGAAGCAACATCAGTAGCAACCTGCGAATCAGAGTGCAAGAGGAAACTTTTATTACTCCCTCTGTCCCAAATTAAAATGTCAACGGTAAATATGGATTTAGAAATATGTTATTATTACACTTTTTAAGTAATTAAATGACAATTTTACCCTTAGTAATAGAGGTGGCGATGAATTTTTCCCATCTAATGATCATGGGTATAATTGGAAAGTACACTTAGGGACTGTTCACAAAAAGCTTACCGGGGTAAGAGCTTGCCAAGTCACGTTATCTTACCAGATGAATATGGCAAGGACAAAGACTCTTACCCGGTAAGAGTGAGGCAAGGACCGAGAGTCTTACCGGGTAAGTGAGGGTAACGACTTACCATGGTTAGCGCTTACCGGGTAAATTGTTGCATACGATGCCGTTTTTGTTGACTAAAATCTTACCCGGTAAGTAAGTGATAGTGTGAATTTTACCGGTAAACACTTACCGGGTAAGTGTTTGGTAAATGACCCCTTAGTTTTGAAAGTGGACGCTTATTTTGGGACAAACAGTTAAAAATGCGCAAATACTACACTTTTTAATCAACTAAATGACAATTTTACCCTTAATACCGGAGAGAGTAATGAATTTCTCCATCTCATAAGGATAGAATTGGAAAACAGACATTTTTGAAAGTTGACATTTATTTTGGGACAACCTAAAAAAGAGTGAATTTTGCAAAATCCTACTTTGTACAAATTTCGGAAAAAGTGGTCATTTTGTGATGGGACCCATCTTCATAACCACCCCAACTGGTGTCCTATCATAAACTGACAACCTTTTTTGAAATTTCTACAAAATAACCATACATTTCGCAGAAAATGGCTTTTGCGAAATCGACTTTTTCTTGCAAAACCCCCTTTACTGACATTTTGAACAAATCTTGACTACTTCTTTGGTATTAATAGCATTTAGTACTTTTTTAGTTTTTGCAAAATGAATTTGCAAAATCCACCTTTTTTCTCAAAAAGTCAATAAAGAGGATTTAGCGAAATCCTATTTTGTACAAATTTTGAAAAAAAATGGTCATTTTATGATGGGGGGCCATAAGTTTCTTATAAGACAGAAGTGGCACTTAAATTAAATTAATGAAGAAAATGTGACATACCAAAATATTGGTAGGACCATGTCTGAAATCACGCAAGGCACCTTCTCTTTCACTCTGAGTTCGGCCTCCATGAAGAGCAACAGCATTTAAACCCTGAGCTACCAAAGCTTCAGCAACTTCATCACACCTTGTCTACATACAGACACAATGCAAATTAAGCCTTTTGAGTTACAAATAAAGCAATATGCAAACATACAAGTGGCATCAAGATACGATTTCGTAAATAAAAATATATGTTTCATCATGACTGACAATTCTCGATGATATCATTAAAGAAATGAAAATTTGTTGCAAGAACTAAGGTTATCTTTGGCAAACGGGCCGAAAGGCTAGCTGTTGGATGATAAGTTGATTATTAGCTGATAAGATAGTTGTTGGCTAATAAGCTAGTCAAATTTGGTAAAATCTAGCTGATAAGCTAGATGACAATTTAAAATGACCTAAAAAGACGTTGAAAAACTAATTGGGAAAATATAAGGGCATAGTTAGAAAAAGGTGAAAAAAGCCCATGGAGGAGTTTTTTTATAGAAACTCTACTTGAAGTAGCTTCTCAAAAAAGCTAGCTTATAAGCTAATTCTTGGCAAATCAAACGGGGCTTTTTCAATAAGCTCAAAAAATAAGCTACCTTATGGTTGCCTGCCTATTGCCTAAACAAATGGCCTCAAAGCTATAATGTCAATATTGTTCCTAATGGTAGCAGGGATAGAACACACGCAGTGGGAGGAGGGAATTAATAAATAAGATTACAACAAAATTATAAACATCATTTGATGGATATATCACAAGTGAGAAAGGAGTTTGGGGAATAAAATAAGAGATCAAAAGGGAAATGGAAACAATGTTTTTGTGGCAAAAATGTACAGGAATCAGCAATACCTTCCGTTCAACAAATACGATTGTTAAAGGAAATGGGTGGCCTAGTTTTTCAGCCAGTGCAGCCTCCTCAACAAGCAAAGATAGCAGTCGATCAATCTGAAACAAATTAAAATTACCAGAAAATTAACATAACTAAAAAACACCTCCATTATTCCCAAGGCTACAGGCATTTGGCATCAAATAGTAACTGAAATATGAAAACCCTAAAAAACTCTTATGATAACTCCAGGTGCCAAAAGTGAAATAAAAATAGCTACAAACTATCTTTTACCAATGAGCTAAAGAGGTAAAAGATGTGCTATAGTAATTCTTGATGGATCAAAAATAACCCATGCACACTACTAGCACACCTTTGGAAGAGAAAGATATACCCCATTTTTAACTTGAATAAAATGTAATCTTGACGCATGTTTCTTTCAATTGGTTGAATTTTAAAAATTAATGCAGAAAACATGTTATGTAGAATGATGCAAGTAAACATGATATTGGACAAGTTACTAACACTTAACTAATTAATATACATAAAAAGATGATTATAGATAAATGATATATTTCTAAGATATAAAAACACAAATTTAACTAATTAATGTACACAAAAAATTATTATAGTTAAATAAGATGTAGAAATATAAACTTAACTAATTTACGTAAACTTATTAATATACACAAAAACGAGATGGAGATGATTAGTGCTATTCTGATGCATAGTGACAATTCGAGTGCAAAAATTTGGTACTAGTGCTATGTTTAGAACTTTCGGATGGAGATGGCCTTAGAGCCATTTGCAAGCATAAGGTTGCTAATGTTACACTTATTCAAAAAACTCGGAAAAAAAGCCGGGTAATCAGATAAAGCACAAAACTGATAGAAACTTTTCTGGTGTGAGCTCAAAATATCAGAAGGTTGACCGTAACAATAAACACCATAAAAGGAGACTGCATAATTCAGACAAATAAGATATATAGTAAATAAAAGACCTTTGCAAATGCAATCTGCAGACTGCATGACTATTTTAGCATTCGCCAAAATATAAAAAACCACAATGACTAGCACATGTAGAAGACCCAACTAATACTATATTAATTTATTATCCCAACTAGCATCTAGTATATCCTCTTCAATCACTCATTTGGGTGAAGCTTCATATTTAGTATCATTCAAGAGTCCAACACAACTCACTTACATAACAGGCGCAGCCAAAATATAAAAAACATAAACATAGAAAAATGAATGTCTGATTGTCTGCCTACTTCTATCCCCAAGAAACAGCAATTTAGCATTTATGCCATTCAAATGAAAACCCCTTTGGATGTAGAGGTATTAAGACTATCAGTGTTACAATCACATTTTGGTCATCATTCGTAAACCAATATCATGTGACATGAATTATATAATTATCCACCCTGAATATGTCGAAAAAACAGTAACGATCATGAGAACCAGGAACCATAAGAAGTCTAAGCACTTACAGAGATCAAAATTTAAAATAGTGGTCAGGACCGTGACTTGAAATAGGCGATTATCGCGATGGTATGGCAGACAAAAAATAGAAATATATATATAGTAGAATTATATATTATAGACACACACACATATATATCTAAGAAATAGCCATGCTTTAGAGGCAGCCACACATCACATTTGCATTTTCACTACACCAAACTTATGACATGTTGTCCCTATATATAACATTAATCCACCTATGCCTATCAATCTTACGTAGCTTGTCCCAAGGTGGTTTACAGAAGAACCTAGACAACCGCCACATGAATGAAAACATGTCTATCAAAATCGGGAGAGATAGCAGATTTTCTAAAGTGAAAGAAATAAAAATGCCATCCAAAGACTCCTTAGATGGCAAGCAATATAAGAACTAAAGGACCTTCAAACTAAAACACTAGAGACATATATAAATAAGAAAAACTTCTAGAGCATTTTCATCTGTTAACTCTGTTAAGGGCATGGGCTTGATTCGTTATTCGTATAGCCATTTTAACACTTTTTCGTCTTCTTACAGACTTGTAAGGGCCTTGAAAATGAGCAAAAATCTACAGGGTATTCCTCACAGTTGAACCAACCAGTTTTGATGCTTATCTGAGTTGTCTTGAAGCACTAGAGATTAAAAATATAAAAACATTTATTAACCCAAGTCTAACACAAAAGAAGAGACATGGGACTGGTAGCATTTATAACTCTCAAATTCATAGATAATCTCATTTTGATGGTTAAGTCTTTATACTCAGCATTGATATTGATTCTCTAACAATATCAAGAAGATAGAAAGTCACCAAGTTATAAAGTAACAGTTACTTCATCTAATATGTAAATGTAGGTGCCCTTTTCACCTGCTCTGAAGATTTGAATTGGCAGTGCCCTTTATTTAGTCTATGATTTATTTTTTAGAAGAAGTGCTGACTGAGTCCGATATCAAATCATGAACTATTGTATTAGTACTGATTGAGTAGATACAAATCATGAATTAGTTAACTTTGCATAGCGAAAATCAAAACTGGTATACCTTCTCACTTTCGGATATTTTCTCCAAAGTTTGGGATACGTTCTCTGTTGGGCTGCTCACTTTTCCAACCTTGACTTGTACTGGATTTGTCAAATATTCCTGAAGTTCGTATAATATAAGAGAGTTAGGGAGGTTCAGTTGAGAAAAACAGCTTCATATAATATTACAATCTTGCACGCAAATCCATGACTGTGTAGTCATGAAGTTGATCCAATGAACATAACCCCACTAATTAGATGGTAATGTTCATATCGAGTTACATAATGGAGGACTTTTTTGTAACTCCAATGTAGCTGATTAAGATCATCTCCATAATTTCTCCAAAATGGAGAATCAAAATTTAAAATCTCTAAAAAATATTACACTCAACTCCAACAACTCCTCCTATATTATTAAAATATTCTATATTTCTAATAAAATATTGATCATCTCACCTATGCATTTAATTTCAATTTTTCTTATTGGTGGAACATAATTAAAAAAAAGGTTTCTCTCTCATGGTAATCATTTTTGGAGATTTCTCCAAATTTGGAGATTTTTGTACTATCTCTCTCATACTTCTCCAATTTGGAGAAAGTTTTGGGATGCTGTTGGAGTAAAAAATTGCTCAAAATCCCTATTTTCTCCATTTTGGAGATGCTCTAAGTACCACCTGAGATAAAATAAATATCCCAGTTCCCAGAAAAGTAATAAATTTGAATCACTGAGCAAAAAATTTATGTAAAAAAGTATGTTTCATCTTTACAATGGTTAATAAAATAGAACTACTGAACTAGAATGAGAAAACAGAAGACTATGAAATCAGATAAACCTGTGCCAGTGCTTCAATCTCCACCGGCATGGTTGCACTGAACAACAGTGTTTGATGCTTTTCTGGAAGATTATGCATTACCTATTAACAGGAGAAAGGCAAACAAATTAACGTTTTTGTTGCTGATTACATTACCAGATTATATGAATATATAAGAAAGTACACTGAAGTAGGTAGTTACCTAAAGGGAACCCTGAAAAGGTATATATATACACACATATGTACATGTGTTTGGGTATTTTTAGTGCCAAATATAAGGCTTAAATGAGATTTTAACAGTATCTTATTTGGCAAAAAAATGAACTTCACAGTAGTGCATATAAAAACAAATGTCTAAAGTCGCATTTATTGGAGTGCGACATTGTACATACTGCCAAGCATAGGGGAATATTGTATACACAACATAATCTAGCAATTTCTGTTTCGTGGAAATCAGGAACTTAAAGATACGATCACTAAACCATAAAGGCCAAAGCATGTTCCAATAATATGAGAAACTACAAAGTTTGTAAGCGGGATTAATGGGGTCAGCATAAGATGAACATAACCATCCAAATTTAAATTTAAAAACTTAATGGATTTTTACTAACGGGACTGTTACTGCAGAAGGTCTTTTTTAAGTTTTTTACTGGAACCTTTCTTCACCTTCAGTTAACTTTCGTTGTGACAGATGCAAGTTTATGCTCACAGCTCACGTAATGAGAATGCAGCTCAACTAGACACAAAAACAGAGATCCTCGGCAACTTATTTAAAAAGATGATAAACAAAAGGAGGGCAAAAAGCATGAACCATAGGAATTTGGCATTGACATTATAACACATTTTACCTCTCTTATTTGAGGTTCAAAACCCATGTCAAGCATTCTATCTGCTTCATCCAGGACAACATATGAAATCCGTGTGAGAGACGTGTTTCCTTGTTGTAAATGATCAATAAATCTTCCTGGAGTAGCAACCACAATATCTACTCCTGCCCGAAGCTCGGACCTCTGTTAGATAATTACAAGCAAAAGACAGAATATAAATTTGTTATATACCTATCAAAACCCACAAAATAGTATCTTTATAAGCATTAAGAAAACAAACAAATTAGCAATTGTTAAAAACTAAAATTTTCCCTCTTACTACTACTGATCTGCATGAGGCTGATAACAATTAATCATAGAACCCAAATGAAACAACATTTTGAAATTAGTCACCTGGTCAGCAATGTTTGTTCCTCCGACAACAATTGCAGTTCTAAAAGACTCCAATGATTGACTGAATGCCTTCACCTAAAGATCATATGAAACGTGTAAACCTCATATATAGAATATTCATGTAATTCGATCAAATTTAAATATATCTGTCAGTTTTGGTTTATTAATAAGAATTAACTCTGCATACACAAAGACTAGCATATTCTATATGAAGTGGGTATCACAGGTAATTTTGTGTAGCTAATATAAATGAAGCTGCTCAATATGTCAAGAACCCACAATAGCCTGCACAGATATATACAACAGAAGAGAAACTACAACCACTTGCATCACAAAATAATATCCAATTTTGGAGCATAACTAGCACTTCACTAAATCAGGTATGGCTTAAGAGTTCAATTATCAAGAGATGAACATGTACATATATATTATATATATATATATATATCATAACTCAGAGTTTATGAAAAATTAACATACGTGTGATCCAATGTGTAGGGTGTACATCATTATAAGCAGTCAACTAAAAAAAGATCTTTGATGAAGTCAAAATAACAGTGTGACCGGTTACATATGGCTGATTGTGGAACTACAGAAAACTGCATCTTATTGGCTTACTAGACCAAATATGAGTTACCTTACCTCTTTCTCTATCTGCTGTGCAAGCTCTCTGGTGGGAGCCAGCACTAGTGCTAATGGACCATCCCCACGCCGAACAGAAGGCTGAGCTATACAATGCTGCAAATGTAAAAGCAAATAGACATTGAAAACCAGAAGCCGTCATATAAATCTTAGTGTACAGTAAAGAATAACTGATTATAGTACAAGTAGACTAAAATATTCTTCTTGGGGTGGGGGTGGTGGTGGGGGTGGGGGTGGGGGTGGGGGTGGGGGTTAGGGAGAGCTATATGCACAAATGCATGAACGGATACCTGTATCATGGGTATTGTAAAAGCAGCAGTTTTGCCACTGCCTGTTTCTGCACAGCCTAAAAGATCTCTTCCACTTAGAGCAACAGGCATTGCTTGGGCCTGAATAGAAGTAGGCGTCGTGTATTCATGAATGGCAATATCCTTCATGATGCTTGAGGCCAGGCACTAAATATGTTAAAGAGAACACATTACATCACTTGGTAATCATTAATCCAGTAACAGAAAAAGCATGTCAAGAACGAAATTTAGTTACCATGTCCGTAAAAGATTCGATTGGTGCAGGTGCAGGTGGAGAGTCAGGAGTGACGGTTACATCAACATTGAGTCGTAATCTGACCTCTTCGATCTGTAGGTCACAGAATTAAATTATGAAAAACAAAAATATCATCTTAACAAAGTGAATAAAAATTGGGCCTCCACAAAAACTAGCGAGACAATGGGACAAGCAAACAACCATCAACAGCCAACTGATCATCTTTTAATGGAGGTCATGCTTAATTGCGAAAAGTAATCATAAAATCTGGTCAGTGGTTGAGCTCTCCATGTTCAGCAGATGTAACATAAAGTGGTTAAGGGTTTGGATTTTAGTTGATATAAGAGGTCCATATGCAATTCTTTATTTATGTTAAGCATCAAATACGCTATGTCACCAGAGCCTCTCCAGTGGGAGGAGGTTCTTGTAAGCAAAAAGTCACAATCATTGGATAGAGTTCTTATAAGTCGCCCACATTTCTTGTACAAGAATCTTGGTTCTTACATTGAACTTTAGTGTGAAATGACATTTTTAGTCTTTTATATATTTGTTTACTTTGACATCCATAATTATTGATGTTTTAAAGATACATGAGAGCCACAAAAGGGGTTTCTTATAAGTAACTACCATTGTGGAGTTTCATGGAGGTCCTTAATTTGGTGAGTTGGAAATAATGTGGCATTATAAAAAATACAAAAAGTGGGTTTCTATAAGTCACTCCATTAAAGATGCTCTAAGCTGCATCCCAATTTGATATTGCATTCAACAACTGATCATGCCAAACTTTTGAATTTTGCCACTCCTTCAAATAATTTAACAAGTCATTAGCATAACCAAGTTACCACTAATCTCTTACTTTGAAAAATCTCGTGTGCTAACAAAATGTGATAACATGTTCCCAAAATTGCATAACATGTTTGTATAAACATTCAAATAAACAATAATATTCTCAAAACATATAAACATGTATGATCATATAAAATTCCTATCCTAAGTTCCTAATTCCTAAAGCAGGAAATCGGTTCTAATCTGATCTCCCTCTATGCACCAAAATCATAGACGCAGACGCAGTTAATATGGCCAAAGGCAATTTGGTGATTTAAATCTCATATTGATGGGCGATTTTCATTTATTTCATATTAATTAGTCATATATATTTTCTAAAAGTTCTAGCCGTATGTAAGAAAACCTAATGAACTTTTACATTTCATGTGAATGTTACATTTTGTATGATCAACTGATCATATAAAATTTCTATCCTAAGTTCGTAACTCCTAGCGCAGAAAATTAGTGCTAATCTGATCTCCCTTTATATACCAAAAGCATGGATGCATCTAATATATCCAAAGGCAATCTGGAGACTTTAATGTCATATTGATAGGCATTTTTTATTCATTTCATATTAATTAGTCATATGTATGTTTAAAAAAGTTCTAACGTATGTAAGAAAACCTAATAAATTTTACATCTCATGTGAATGTTAGGATTTGGCCAACCCAAAAGATTGGAACTTAAAATGTGTCCATAGCTTCAAACTGAAGAAGTCTATTATTACTTTTATTCAATGAATAATTACTCGAGTCTGGTTAATAAGCCAGATAATCAAGAGCTTCAAAGTATATTTCCTATGAAAAACTCATCACACGATTCAACTCTACAGGCGTACAAAAAAACTCAAAAAAAATGCCCTAAGAACTCGAATAAAAACCTAAGCACGAAACAGTTACGCCATAAATATCATTTCATCATCAACTAAAACCATTACTTCAATTTCAATCAATCTCAGTTGTTTACAGACAGTTGAAAAAGATAATAAGTTTTCCATAAAAAAAAACAGCGTCAGAATACGAATTTCAATCGAACCTGCTCGGGTTTAAGACGTAGAACGCGTTCGGAAGGCTTCCATTGAGGAAACACTACGTTAGGGACAGCGAGGCCTCTCAACGGTTGGCTGTGGTTGTTGGCTGAGCTCCGTCGAGGTGCTGCATTGGAAAAGGCATTGTTAATGGATTTAGAGTTAAGCTTATGGTTGGTGGTGGTGGTGGTGGTGTCTAGGGTTGTGGAGGTGGCGGTTGCGGTGGAGACGGTGGTTGTTGTGGCGGTGGCGGCGATTGACTTACGGAGGTGAGGAGGCACATAAGACATTGTTTGGATGGATGATGAGTGTGCAGAAGAAGAGTGTGTGTGAGAATGGGTATGTCGAATCTCAACGAAGTAGACATGCCAATGCCATTTGGGATTATCTCCAAAAAAAATCTTACGAATTAGGGTTCATTTTTCAAAATTAAAGAAATTTTGGGTATTTAAATCCGAATTCTATTTATTATGAGATCTCATTTTGGTTGTCTATTATCTATCTACCGGATATCTTCTCTATCAAACACGTTTTAAAATATGAGTTTAAGTGTGTAGATATGATCTATGTTTATCAGATGCTGGATATCTTTTGTATCAAATACGTTTTAAAATATGAGTTTAAATATATAGATAAAATGAATAATATCTGATACGGTTAATTTGAGATGTTACATATTTTTAGTTATTTTATATTGACAATTGTCAACCAATAAAATGATAAATTATGTATATGTATATATAGGTATTTTAAAAGATGTGTCGTGATTGTTGTTATATTATATACACTTATACTGCAAAGCTTGTTTTTAACGTCACGAAAATGTTTCGTATGTCATGGTGCAATGTGTGTTTTTTGTAAGATATCATTCGAGATTTTTTACCCTTTTAGTATTTTACAAATCTCTCAATTCTAAATTAAGTGTTTACATTTGTATTTTAGTTTGTCTCAAATTAAGTATCCACGCTTTTATTTTAGTTTGATCCAAAATAAATTGTCCAATTTCAGAAGTGAGTTTACACTTTTCAATTCCACCCTTACGTCATATTCTCGAAACTCATTTTACGAAAGAATAGAAAGGAAAGTGAAGGAAATCTTAGGGGTGTAATCGAGCCGAGTCGAGCCAACACAGTGCCAAGCTCGAGCTCGACTCTCAAACTCGCAGCTCGATACTCGACTCGAACTTGGTCGAGTCTAAAATTTCAAGCTCGAGCTCGTGATAGGTATCGACACTTTTGAGCTCGACTCAACTCGCTCTTGACTTAAAAACGCATAACAACATAAATATTAATTGTAATTTTATAGAAGCTCGATAAGGCTCGACTCGACTCGCTCGATAATTTAATATATACACATATATGGGGTATAATTGTAATTTTATAGAAGCTCGATAAGGCTCACGAGCCGTTCGAGCCGAGTAATTTAGAGGGTAAAGAAAACTGAAAGAAAAATAAAGTTTAATATCCTTCCAAAACTTTCTTCCCAAATGTAGGAGAGAAAAAAAGGAAAAGGAATAAAATAAATTAAAATCATTTAAAAAAATAATTTCAGTAAAAATTACATTTTTTTTCCTTTCTATCATTTTCAAGCACATAAAAAAAAGTCTTTTTTTCTTCGTTTTACTTCACTTTCGGGAACACAAATAAAAAAAATCATTTCCTCTCCTTTATTTTCCATCGATTTTTTCCCATTATTTTCTCTCCAAATTCAAGATCACATCGTTAATTATAAGATGAATAAAGTTTATTTCTCTATTATCAACTAGTAGGAATGTTATTGTGTTATTTGAAAAAACATAATAGTAACAATGTTATTATGTTATTTTAAAAAGCATAATAGTTACATATAATCCAAAAACTGTGTTTTATTTTCATTGTCGACATTTATTTTGGGACGAATAAGGTATTTTACTATTTCTGTATAACATAATTATATATAGTTATATATTGGAGGTCTTTAATGTGAGCGCCTTACATTTTTGTGATAATTATAACCATTTCTTATTTCTTATATCTCGTCTCTCCTCCTTCCTCCAACCCATCTTGTGAAACACATTATTAGGAAAAAACTTATATAATCCAGTATCTTCATACATCATGTTCACGTGTTTGTTATCTGTTTTCTTAATGACTTAGCCATTGCATAAGATAGATGCATACAAACGACTCAATAGAAAACTTTTAAATTCGAAAATATCAATACATAGATTACATTTAACAAATAATATATTAAATTATTGCTTTTATCAGTAAACTTAAATGTTATGAAATTGTTTAATACAAAAACATAATCATATTTTAATGGTTGTTCATGTTAGGACATAACTATCATCTAATTTTTCGTTGAACTTAATACAATAACTATATATGTGTATTTTTATAATATGAAAAAAAAAGTGTCATTATTTTGAGTAAAACCAATATAACTTTATATTGTCTAAAAGAAATATTATTGTTATTATTATGTGTATTTGATTCAACACAATAAACGGAATATGAGTATGGCAACACACCAAAAAGAGATGAAAGAATGATGAGATACGACACACGTTATTCATAAAATAATAACTTAATAGGGGAGGCTAATAGCATCCCAACCCGTACTTATGGCACCCTAACCTAGCTAATCATTTTGTTTTTTTTTTGTTTTTTTATCGTTTTTTGTTTTTATTTTTTTTTGTTATTTAAATATATTTATATTATATTTTAATTAATATATTTGTATTAAATCATTTTTTCTGTTTTATTTATTTATGTTATATTTTAATTAATATCGATTATGAATAAATATATTTAATAACTTTCTACCATGTTATTATTTAATATTTATTTTTTTAAGGTCCTGATTTCACAGGTTGAGGTCTTTTGTCAATTTCAAAATTTATATTTATTAGTTTGTTTTATTTTAATTCTATTATAATATTTAATTAATATGAATTACTAATAGTAAAAAAAATATTTATATATACACGTGCAGTATTTTTTTAGTTTTTTTTTATTTAAAAATAAATAAATTCTTAATAAATAAGAGTAACATGTATAATATTAATAATAATAATAACAATAAATATGAATTTATAATTAATTCTTATTATTATTTTTTAAAATAATTAAAATTATAAAATAAAACACAAATATTAAGATTTTTGACTTATAAATAAAATATAAAAATCAAAAATATAAATAAATAAAACATAAAATGACAATTATATGTACCACAATTAACATCAAAATTTATGTATATTTATTCAAAGTTCATTTTTTCTATCTTTCAGCTATGGTCAAACCCTTTAAAGATATAAACACTCAACAACATTTTTTGATCAAAGATTTTTAGTCCAAACCTTATGCAACAGAAGATTAAAATAAAATTTATTAGACTTTCCAACTTTCTTAAATTAATAAAACAATGTATTATAAATAATGTAATTATATACATATAATATATATAAACAAATGAAAATTTCTATTCATAAATAATATATAATAATATTCATATTTTTTTAAGAAATCTTAACATACATATGTTATATGTATTTAATAATAATATATATAAGAGGATAATATATATATATATATATAAATAAATACTAAAATATAATACAAATAACATGTAATAATATTTATACATATAATAATAAAAGTCGTAATATATATATATATATATATTTATTTAATAATAATGAATATAATTCTATAAATAATAGTAATAATAAAATAAAAATATATTATATTATATAATTAATTATTAATATTTAATGGATTTGAGTAAGATCTGATGGACGTGACATTTCCCTAATTTCAAAACAATCACCACGTAGGGGTGCCATTAGCACTCCCCTAGTTTAATGTTGTTTAGTATTAACTATTAAAACATAGACAAGCTAAAAAAAATCATTTAAAGCCTTTTATCTCAAGTATTTTTGTTTACAATGAAACATTATAACTCCTTTTATCCGAAAATAAATTTCCACAATAAACATGACATAGTTTTAGAAGTGTACAATTATCATCAATGTTTTAAAACTCAGTTTTTCAGTTGAACTGGTGTGGGGACTGGGTCATGGGTCACCCGGTTCAACCTGGTTTAAAGAATTTGATGTCCACAAGTTCAAACATTAAATCATTGTAACAAAGTTCTCCTTCTGGCTCTTCTTCAACCACATAAAAGTCCGTTTTATTTATACATTCATAATCAATAGGATCATAAAATCTCTTATCAACCATCAATCTACAAAAACATTCACAAAAAAATAAAATATATTGCTATTATTAAATATTCTACTACGATATAACGTACCTATTTTGTAAACCCTAGTACCCTAAAACCCTATTTATCAAATTTAAGCTTACCTCTTTACTTTTAGTTTTTAGCAGGTCAATTCGGTTTTTAACGGTTCATTCGAACAGTTCAGCCGGTTTTTTATTAAGTCCGGCTAGGTCATAAATTGGCAAAAACCCCACCATAATTGGTCCACCTCTTCCTTGAGTTACGGCTCAACCATTCGGGTCGACCCGCGTCTTAAAACATTGATTATCATACTTTTTAAATAACTAAATGACACTTTTATCCTTGATAATATATATTAAAACTTTTTTCTATCTCTTAAGTCATGAGTGCGTTTGGTTCGTAGAATGGAATTCGATGGAATGGAATCTGTCAAAGGAATTTGACTATGAAGAAATTGGAATTGGAATGTTGTCAGCTTTGACCAGCTGTTTGGTTGGCAGAATTGGAATGGAATCAGTTGAAAGAATTGGAATCTGTCTGTTTGGTTCACAGAATGTAGCTTTGCAATTGGAATGAAATTCCAGTAAATGACTAAAATACCATTTTTATTAAATTTAATTTTTTAAACTAAAATTAGTTTAATAAAATAATTATTAATTACTTTATTTTTTAACACTAAAAATAATTTGAGCTTTTTTACAGCTAAAAACTGCATAAAACAGTTAAAAACTACATAAAACAGCCAAAAACTACAGAAAATGCTAGAACAGCAAAAATCATAATTTTTTTACAGCAAAAATAGCTAAAAACTGCATGAAAAAAGCAAAAAACTACAGCACGACAACATCTGTTAGGGCAAGAGCTATTTTAGTTGTTACAGAAGACGCTGGAGAACCTAACTGCTAGGGGTGAGAAAAAAACCGAACTGAAACTGAAAAAAGCCAAGAAACTGAAAAGCCGAAAACTAAAAAAACCCCCGAAATATAGAACCGAAATCGAAAACCCGAAAATTGAAAAAAAAACCCCGAAAAAACTGAACCGAACCGAAATCGAAAAACCAAAAACTGAAAAAAAAAACCCCGAAAAAACCGAACTGAAAATCCAAGTGAAGAGATGTCGACTTTTTTTGTTTGAGATTAGGGTTTAATTTTTTTTTTAGGAGAAGGGTATTTTAGGTATTAAAGAAAACCAACTCAATTCTTATGAATTCCCACCACTAAGGTAAGAAATCTCAAATTGCCCAATTATGAAATTATTTGGAATTTATCAAATTCCAATTCTTAAAAATACTGAACCAAACAAAGGAATTGGAATCTGGTTAAAGGAATTCAAATTCCAATTCCACCAGATTCCATTCATTTCCGGCGAACCAAACCCCCCCGAAAGGCACAATCAGAAAGTGTAAACTTACTTTTTGTTAGTAAATGCTTATTTTCAGAAGAAAATAAATAAAAAATATGAAGACTTAATTGGGTCGGAAGAAATATTATGTTATCATATATATACATATATATATATATATGTTCTGACTTGTATACCACTCGTTCCTTATGGCTTTGTCGTGCTACAATAGAGCATGAATCATTGAACACGTATTTACTTCAAATATATATGGTATCGTAGATATGGGATGATATCAGATGCAAATCAATAAAAATTTGTAAATTTTACAAACCATTATATTAAAAAATAATTAAAATATTTATAGATAATTATTATAATCCATTAATTATGATTGAAATATATATATAAGATGAGAGGTTCATTAATTATTATCATGACTTTTAATTAGAAAACAAAATAAAATCAAATATTTATTAAACTAGATGGACGGTTAATATTGGTTTATAAAGTTTGTAAGGATTGATCGGCTTACTAGATATTAATACAAAGTGCAATTAAATTGAATTATCAAAATTTTTATGAATACTAAAGTGCAAGTATATGGATTATTTTTGTGTCAATGAACCATACATCTGATAAAAATCCCAACACAAATTGATCTAAAAACTTAAATTTAAAACATAAAAGATTGTGCTTCATTTCCAACATTAAAAACCATAATGGTCTAATACAATCCTTTATTTAATCAAAAACATCATGAAACCCTTCATCTCAACTTGTTTTACTGGCAAATCGATGTGAGCAAAATCGTACCCCAAATCAATCATAACTATAATCAAGAGCCCAAATCAATAACCTAAATCGATCTTCAGGATGATGAAGCAAATATCGATTGTGAAAAAGTGTCCAACAGGTTGGTCGATCTTGAAGATGAAACACAACTTAAGATCAAAGAAATGTCCGGATTTTTATTTGTAATTAAGGTATTTTTATCATTTTTTTGATGAAACGGATTTCAATTCCATCTGATTTGATTTATGAAAGAATTAGTGAAATTCACAAATGAGGGAATCTTTTGAATTAAATTTCATTCCACTCCGAAACAATCACAAACGAGGGAATCTTTTGAATTCAATTTCATTCCACTCCGAAACAATCACAAATGAGGGAATCTTTTGAGTTCAATTTCATTCCACTCTTAAGCAAACGTAGGATTGGAATTTGGTCAGCATTCAAATTCCATAAGAAAACTAAATACCCCCAAAAAATTCGGCCACTGAATAAACCTATCTCTTGATATTTCCAAAACACAACTGAATAAACCTATCTCTTGAGCTATAAATTCTTTAAGAACAATTACCGATAAAAAATATTTCATTTTCCAACATGCCTTTTAAGTCTTAATCGTCTTCACCCCTTCAATGGAATGCATAAACATTTTAGTAAATTACACATTTCGTCCCATTAATATTCACGATTCATAATAATACTTCCAACACCAAACCCATGGACGAAAAACAGAGGACAGTCATGTACAAATCTAATACTTCATTTTATTTCATTTTCCCAAAATTCACAACTAACCTGTAATCAAAACCATTTTGAAACTACATTTAACTATAGTTTCGAAATTAATAACAATGTCAAAACATCAAATTAAAAAGAAAACAATGGATCAGATTTCTGGCTTGGATTCTTCTCCAAAAAGAGAAGAATTAAAAATGGGCGCTAAGATATTTCAGATTCGATCATCTGGGGAAATAATCATCACATCCATGATATAACTTCAAAATTTTAATAAATAAAAACAAAATTTCTCCAGATCTGAAATAATAATGGCTCATTGAAGAGAGCTAAAACCTCAGAAAACTGAAAATTCAGAAAACGGAGAAGAAATTAATATCGCATCGGCTCATACACAGCGCCTATTTACATTAAGAGAGCTGGTAATCAGTATTTTCGATGCAAAATTGTAATTGAAGAGATTAACTAATTAATCATTAAAGATAACTACTTAATAAAAATATAAATTATTTATAAAAATATAGCTTCGTTTACTGAACCTTGTCCTTCATGAATTACTCAAGAGGTTCACCCAATAACGATGCCCAGCTCTATTTCCCTGACGTTTACGAGAGACCGATTCACATTTATCGGCAATAGGTCCCTGCTTTTATACATCAGGTTATACTATCTATCAACTTAATTCCAATTTCAAATCAACCTAGATCGAAAATCTAGATTTTAATTACACAAAAAATCACAAAGTAATAATCAATTTCAAAATCAACCTGATAGAAAATATGTAGTTTTATATATAGAAAAAATGTAGGTCTAATCCAGGCCTCCAAATCAGAGAAAATCAGTGGAAGCAGACATGACGACCTAAAAGTTGCTCAATCTGCGTGCACAGTACCATGCTTCTTTCATACAAAAATCCAGAGCATCGGCTTATTTGTACACGGATCGGTTGATTCAAATGATTATGAAAACAGATATAAAAAGAACTTACAATTTCCTGAAATCAAATGATAAGAGATTCACAGCTTCGTAGCAGGAACATAATTTTATAAAGAAGAGAAGAGGAATGAAATCGGCAGAGAAGAAGAGATGAGAACGTTATGAATGATATGATCAGGTGGAGGCATATGTATATATATAAGTAGAACGTTGGGTGATTAGGGTTTATTGGCTGTCAATTTAAAAAAGGCCCAATATGTGATTATATGCACTACCACCCATCAATTGGCCCAAATATAAAATCGACGAACACATCGATCATGTGAATTGAAGTTAGGTCTGGCGATAAAATATTATTTATTTTATTTAAATATTTAATTTTAATTTTTTATTGATGGAACATAATAAAAAGAAGTTTCTTTCATGGTAATCATTTTAGAGATTTCTTCAAATTTAAAGATTTTGTAATATTTTTTTATATTTTCTCATTTTAGAGATGTTAGCAAAAAATTGATCAAAATCTCTATTGACCCTTGAGTCCTTAATCACTTTTTTATGGAAAAAGGAGGCAGAGCTCCGATCAATTCCTTAATCAGACTTTTAATCTCAAACTCATCATTAAATCGCACTTAATATAGGAATTGATCAAGTGCATCTCGGTGTATCTTATTTTGGTACATCTCGTCCTAATATATATCTAAGGATGAAAATCTCTTCTTACTTTTCTCACCATAACTTCACTTCTCGTCATAACTCAACCCATCGACTTAAAATAGTCAACGATCAACCTCATTTTTAGTCATTTTTTTGAATTGATTTTTTATTTGAGCCATAATTTATGCAAATCTTAGGTATTTGTGTAAACTCGATAAAAGAAAAAGTTTTTTTTTACGTAAGGATTCATATTTTTGCATAATAATTCAAATTTTTGTATAAACATTATTCTTTCATTTCAGAAATCAGTCTTTACACAAATACTTAAAGCGTAGGTGCATGCGTAAAGACTGGCTATTTTGGAAAGAAGCTCTAAAAAGTGGCTAAAATTGATTTTGGTTGATGAGATTGACTATCTCAATCAATTTCTAAATATATAATGGGTTTTTGTTATATGCACTCCTCTTTTATATCACTTTCCGAACAAATTATCGGGTCGGTTTTTTTGGGAGGGATAAGCTTGTGAAGAAGGAAGCTTATCCTCGCCCCGACTGTCAGCTGCTGGCTCTCTCCATCTCTCCTAAACTTCCCCCGGGTTTCAGCTCTAGCTGCTGGCTCTCTCCATCTCTCCTAAACTTCCCTCGGGTTTCGGCCAGAGCTGTATGAGGCAGAAACCCGTGCCACGTACGGTTCGGAGGTCGAGCCCCACCCCAGCAGTAAGGGTGCGGCTTAGGTTAACTAACACAAAGAAGATACAGTTCACTCAACGATTGCCTTTGGGTTCCGAACTCCATATGGGGAAGGAGAACTTTTCATACCGACGGAGTATTCACATGCAAATATGGTGCATCAAATTTCTTAATAGCATTATTGATTAGAAATGCATTTTCTATGTATTGAAAATGTAAAAAATAAGTTTTGGTGTTGATGTGTATGAGGAGAAATTTAATAGATAGGATGCATTTATCAATGTATATGGCCGCATTTAGCCTACCCAGGGACGGACCCAGAAAGTTTTTCAAACGGTTGCACCATTTAACTATAAGAAATAATTGTCGAGATAATTTTAACAACATTATAATTGGTCTATTGGTTCGTTTATTGATTTTCACACATGAGGTATTGGATTCAAGTCTTTTATTGTAAATTTTTTTAGAAACATAATACATTTGAAATTAAAAGCAAAAAACTAAGAAAATGACACTAATAGAACTTGGGTCTTGGCTGTAGGAAAAGGCTTACAAACCAACTCTGTCAAGGAAAACTTGTGTCCATATTGTAGTTTTAAAATATATATGGTGGCACACAACAAAACAATACGGTTGCACCTTTCACAAACATAAAACTTTTACCGTTCGTTGGAGAAATAATACGGTGGTCCGTGCCACCGTGGGCACCACCATAGGTCCACCCCTATATAATTACATGTTGATGACTTCAATGGTAAGAATGTAGACGAGCTGAGTCGAGTAACAAGTTATTCGAGCCTGACTCGAAAAAGAAAAAAAAATATTAGGCTCGAACTCGAATAACTTTTTCAATGTTTGAACTCGAGCTCAAACAGATCAATTAACTCGTTTATTTGCGCATCGATGATTTATATATATTGATTATATACCTTTATATATATATATTGATTATATACCTTATAAACCATAAATACGTTTGCCTCAAAAAATTGTCTCGACTCATAAAGCTTTGGGTAATCATCTTCTTCACGGTGTACTCCAATAGTTTTGTTTAACATGAACCAATATAACCTTCTAGTTATGGATTATGAAGAAACTAGATGGAGGTAACAATTTATATTTTGTAATACAAATAAGATACAAATAAACCAATGTAGATTCATGGCATTCACAAATACATGGTACAAACTACTACATTCACTAATCACTACAACAAAATTGGGTTTACGTCAAAAATGTCTAAAAAATTAACAGGGGACAAGTCATTTCAAAATTGTTCTAAAAAAACTTGTTAAGATGTACAAAAACGTGTTATAAACTTATTACAAACACTTTTACATAGGACGTGTTATCGTTTTATCTTATAAACATAAGTCTTATAAAGCAATCTATCAGGGCATTTAGACATTTTTAACACCCTATAAACCCGATTTTATTGTAGTAAACATATATGGTATACACAGAACACAAATAAGAAGACATGACTGACCTTGTCTATAGAAAGTATGTTATCAGCTTACAAATATGCATTATACCATGGAGATTGGATCCTCATCATCAGTCTGTGAAACATATAAAGACATAAAGTTGCATTCAATAAAGATATAATGCATAAAATGGATTTAGTGATTTTATACTTCTTCATGGTAAGCCAAAACCAAGAAATGAAGCCAAAATGTAAAGAATTAAAGCCGATAATTAAGCAAAACAAACAAAATACGTATAGTTACAATGAGCAAGAAGAATATTGAAACCAAAATGCAAAAGGCGTGCGTGCATTCGGCAAAAAAGATTGTAACAACTTGTAGTTCAAGCCCTCCTTGTAAATATAAAAAGGAAAATACATGTAAAGCCCACAAGTCTTTGTGCAATGAAGACATCCTAGAGGCTGTTTGGCTGGTTTTCCATTAATTCTTGTACGGATAAAGTTGTTTGTGTGGATTAATGTCTATATGGATTGGGAAGATTGTTCTTTGAGACCACAAGGCTTGTGGCGTACTGGTAAAGGCTTGTGGGGGATGAGGCTAGATAATCCATCTACCCCAGGTTCGAATCCAGGATCAAACAACTTGTGGCCACTGAGGAATTATCTCAGGGCTGCATGCAGTCTTAAAATTGTCAGGGATTAGTCTAGGCAAATGCCTAGGATACCCTTTCCAAAAGAAAAAGATTGTTCTTTGGGAGGGTTTTTTTGTAGATGGAAAGTGCGAGTTTTTTAATTGGAAGGAGAACGTTTGGAAAAAACTTGACTTTTTGCATAAAGCTCCCTCTTAGAAGCTTATTGAATAAGTCACCTTCTATATCATCAAGCCACTCAAACAACCATGTATAGCTGCCTGAATAAGTTATGTCTTCCATTAAGCTCATTAAGCTGCTAACAAACATACCCTAACTCAACAGATGTAGAAAGAAAAAGTTCATTTTAAAGGCGGTGGTTCAAAAACGCATGCTTTATTATCATCAGTGCCATTGATTTATCAATTGAAGATGTGGATATTGAACTAATGATCAGAATCATAGAAACAAAACTGGTAATTCGTGATTAACTGGTCCTAACAAATTAATCAGATCCATTAAGACGCCCAAACAAATTCTGTAACAGTTTAAAATTCACAAAATTGACAAGATCATAACTTGCAGTTTAGAAGATAAAGCATTCTTTGCAAATATGGCAGCAAAAACTGTATGAACACTATATTTTTTGCATCATTACCATCAATAAAGACAATCGTATCATTGATGTATTGGATAATTGAAGCAAGGATCAGAACAATAGCATATAATCATCAATGTTACTACTTTTCTTTGGTCACAAATTGACCAGATTCATTAAGATAATCTCACAAACTCTATAACATGATGATAACTTGCAGTTTACTTGACTCAAATACCACAATTTTAGTCCAAAATATTGAGAAATATGAACTAGCAGTGTGTAGTTTATAAACTTTTCAACATACACCGATATAAGTGCAAAGTGTATATATAGACAAATAAACAAAGGAAATGAAGTTCAAACAGAATCATAAATCTGCTCATATACGAACAAATAGATTAAACCTAGCTATTGAAGATTTAATGTATACCTCCTGAAAATCTATCGATGGTCGCTCCAATGGTATTTCATCAATTAGGAGCCCTAGTTCATTGAGAAGAAGGTTATCAATTAGAAAAAACGAATCAGAGCTTGTTCAATACATTTGTTCGCCGATTGAACTGATCACCATAGCAGAAATCAATCAAAAAAGGGATTAGATTAGGGTTTATGATGAAAAGAAAGAGAAGATGAAAAAAATTTGGACCATTTCTCGATTTGTGCGTGTCATCCTTGCGCAGGGGCCATGTATCGTTCCAATTTTATCGGATGTCCCCGAAGGGACGATCTCCATCGCCCACCTCCGCCATATAAACCAGATGGAAGTTGCTCTTCTGGTCGGTGTGGGACGAACTGATTTGACCGTATCTCGTTACATGAACTGATTCACTATTTTATTATATTTTCAAAAGCGATCTCTGATTATATTTTACTTTCATATAATAATAATAATAAAAAATCCAAATTGTTGTAAATGTCACATTATCACATTTTAAACTAGTAATACATGTAACATAATAATAAACTATTTTATTGTATTTTCAAAAGCGATCTCTGATTATATTTTACTTTCATATAATAATAATAATAATAAATCCAAATTGTTGTAAATGTTACATTTATCACATTTTAAACTAGTAATACATGTAACATAATAATAAACTATTTTATTGTATTTTCAAAAGCGATCTCTGATTATATTTTACTTTCATATAATAATAATAATAATAAATCCAAATTGTTGTAAATGTTACATTTATCACATTTTAAACTAGTAATACATGAAACATAATAATAAACTATTTTATTGTATTTTCAAAAGCGATCTCTGATTATATTTTACTTTCATATAATAATAATAATAATAAATCCAAATTGTTGTAAATGTCACATTTATCACATTTCAAACTAGTAATACATGTAACATAAGAGGTGCCAGGGACGGAACACAAGTCTTTTATTTAGGGGGTCGAACCTAATAAATGCATCTTTAAAATATATAATAAAAAAGTTTTCAATCTAATCATTAATGTGTCACAATATATACAGAGGCCATATATACATAACCACCTGAGCTAAGCGCAATTCATTGATAATATTTCTAATTTCTAGTATTTAAGGAATAAAGCGCACGGGCCATGACCCCCCTAGGCCCTTATTGTGTTCCGCCTCTGAGAGGTGCACAAAAATTCTACCGATCCAACCCAAATGATTAGTCGTAGTTCATTAGTTTGTATGTATTTTGTCAAATGATATAACAAAATCAACCCAATCAAGCAAGTATAGTTTGTTTTGGGTTGTACTTTTGTTTGGACTGAGCTGGATTGAGATTTTTTAGACCATAAACATTGATTTGGATTGTTTAAATGTCTTCAAACTGACTAAGACAACCCGTATTGACCCCTATATAATATCTTATCTAACCTTGTATCCTTATAATATAGTGTGATATAAAATTTTGTTGTAAATTGATGATGAAAAATTAATAAAAAAATCCACTTTTGTGTTTAAACATGTGTATTAATTGATCATCAAATAATTATACTAAGGGACCGTTTACCAAATCTTACTGGGTAAGTGTTGTTCGAGTAAGATTGCTGACCGGAGTAAGGGGGTGTTTGTTTTTAACTTAATGAACTTAATGAGCGGTTAGCTTAATTAGTTAAGTTATATTAACTTGTTTGATTTTAACTTAATACTAAGAGCTTGACTTAACGTGTTAAGTTGACATATCCTATCTTAATGCATTAAGAGGAATTTTTTTTTCCAATATTACCCTTACGCTATAACTTTTAATTAATCACAAGTCGCATCAATAAATAAATAACATTAATAATTTACCAATATTAATAAATTAAAAGTTCTAACCAAACAATAATACATATATTAAGTTATTAAGTATAAGTTATTAAGTACTGTGTTAACTCATTGAATTCATATTATTTATATTATTTTCAATAAATTATATTATTTAGTTTTTTTTGTCATTTTAAATATTTATCGAACAATTTGTTTTTATTCAACACTTATATAGATATAAGGTTAAAATGGTAACTTTTGTTGTTCAAATTATATATTCTGGATAATAATCAAACACCAGTTTATTTTAATTTATTCAGACAGATTAATGCTTAAAGACAACTTAGTTGATTCAGAACTTAATGAATAAAAAATCAAACACCCCTTAAGTGTTGTTCCGGATAAGTGTTTTTTTGGGTAAGAGTGTTTACCAAATGTTTTTGATAAATGCCTAACAACAATAAAATGACCATTATAACCCTTATGTAAAAAGAAAGATCCAATATTATACCTTTTAAATAAATTATCTTTTTTAAATCAGTTTATTTACCAAAAATATATATTTATATGAATTTAATTATAGTATTTATTTTTCCTAAAATATGTATTAATTATTTAATTTTCAAATAAAATATTTTTATTTAATTATTAATAATATTATAATTTTATAATCTAAAAAACCTTATTTGTCAAGTCAAGAGATATTTTACATATTTCACCCCATAAAAGTAAATAAAAACAAAACAAAAATCATTTTCAATCACTCATCTTCCCCAACGCATCCATCATTCTCTCTCGTGGACAAATTCAAAACCCTTTCCCCAGACCAAATTACAGCGTTGCAGCCGCCGGTTGCAAGTTGTCCGCCACCACCACCGGAGATGATAATGATCTCCGAGCAGTGGTGACAGTCCTCCCTCCTCTCCTACACCTTTATTCAAGTTACAGTGCTCCTACTGGCGGTCAAGACGACAAACCCACTCCGGTATTCAGAATATAACTACAACTCTCCTCCATAAGTGGATGCTCTATGGATGAAAACCTAATCGTAATAGAGGGGTGTGCATGGCAAAATGAAATCTGACCCGGGTAAGCATCATTTCGGAGCTGGCTTGGTCAGCATCTCGGTCAGATCCGTGATTTGGTAAACACAGTGACTGCTTACCGAGTCAGATTGGTGAGCAGTTAGTAAACAGCCCCTAAGTTCAAATGTGAAACCTTAAATCTAGTTTAACACCCGCATTTCAGTAACTATAAAAATATAAAATGTAAGTAATAAAATAATTCATACGTATTTATGATATTTAATAATATGATAAAATTTAAAATATTAAATATTAAGCTTAAAGTATTAACAAGACGATTATAACGATATAATTTATAAATAGTTAAACATACTTTCATTTATGTATTTCAATCAATTTCCCTATTTTATTTCATTTTATCTTGACCATTCAGGAAAGGTTCAAACGAAAACACCTTCATTTTGTGAGAACACGAAAACACTTTTTTACTATAGAAAATCACATGTGATACTATTATTCCATCACATATAATACACATGTGATACTATTATTCCATCACATATAATACACATGTTATACTAAATCAGAGATGCGGATGACTTTTGGCGCAATCTAGGTTACCGACGTCGTTGTTACACCACTAAGCTCCATCACATATATTATCACATGTGATAAGGGTGTCTTTGATTTGATACTATAATCAATCAAAACCATCATATGTGATATTAAATCATAGACGCAAACGATCTTTGATGCGACCTAAATAGCAAAACACGTCATCCGCACACCATCAAGTCCCCTCTCATGTATTATCACATGTGATAAGGTTGTTCTCGTAAAATAGAGATGTTCTCGTTTGAACCTCCACCTAACCATTCATATCAATAATAAAATACAACCATATTCTATCATATTTTCATTACCTAATCTTAAAAAAAGTACGTTTTCTACCAATTTGACAGTGACATACATCAACATCAAACTCTCAGTTTACATTTTTAATACAAGATTTGACCCAAAAACTTATTATTACGTTGTGTCAGACCATGCATTCTGATTGATCCTCTACTATAACAAAACTACCATTCGCAATCATACTATAAGCGATAACACATCAAATATACGAAAACTCTGTATATATAAATAGTATCGGAAATGGCAAAGGCCACCTCCGGCCTCTACCATCCGATTAAGCTGATCTTACACATATAAAAGCACCAAAAAGAAAAGAAAAACCAATGCCTTCTTGTTTCACGGAAACTCTAAATATACGACTACTATGGGGGGCAAAACGGGAATTAAGGGTGGGAAAAACTATTTTTTAGACCGGTCCTATTGGTCCAGACTAGATCTTCTAAGCCCAGTCTGGACCCATCTTTAGTTGAAGCCCA
This sequence comes from Silybum marianum, assembly GCA_036898165.1. Classification (NCBI taxonomy): domain Eukaryota; kingdom Viridiplantae; phylum Streptophyta; class Magnoliopsida; order Asterales; family Asteraceae; genus Silybum; species Silybum marianum. The sequence continues at coordinate 3,729,423 of CM072530.1, forward strand.
AAACCAACTACCTTCAACTAAAGATGGCCAAAATGGTCCCCGTCCCAGCAGAAAGAGGATCAAGGACAGGGACCGATTTGGGCCCGGTCTGGGTCCGGGACTGGGACCGGACCCGTTTTCTGTTCATCTCTACCTTCAACGACCTTCTTGTTTATTTGCATCGGCCCGTCTTTGATGTCACTTGTACCATTAGGTACAAGTCCTTCAAGCAAGTTATGCCATTTTAAAGTAATACTAGAAGAAGCATTAGCATTAGCAGCCTCAGCTAACAACATCTCTTCTTCCTTTGGGTCACAATTCAAATCCAATTCTTGACCTTTATTACCACCTTCACTCATCCCTTCAATCCCGACCACCCCATTTCCGATTCCGTCACCCGATTCCATTCCTTTGATAACCGGAATAACCACCGATTTCTGGCCCGTTTCACCATCCGGTTCCGATAACCGTTTCCTCTTCCGTAGCATTAGCGTTTTAAAACGACGCCTAACCGTCGAGCACACGTTGCAAATGCAGTTCGGTTTGTGCTTTCCTTTTCCACTCGGGGGTTGAATACAAACGATGCAACTACAACCAGGCCGATGGCGGGGGTGTCGTGTGGTGGGACCCACTAAGGATTCACCAGGTTCACCGTTATTCGCACCCAAGACTGCAGCCGTGGCTAACGCGTCCAAGCCGCTAGGCTCTAGTTTTTGGTCTTCGGTTCCACCATTTTCGGCAATTTTTCGCTTCTTAGGTTCTGAAAAGAATAAAGGGAAAAACCGTCAAGAAAATAACGTAAAACCCTAATAGGGAAGGTCGGTTTTCATTAGCATAGGGAAGGTCGGTTTTCATTATTCATACCCTTGCTTGATTTCAAGATGCGGTCCAAATCTCCGGCTCCTTTCTCCTCAGGAGCTGAACAGGAACACCTGCAATATAGCACGCACGAAATCATCTATCGTTAGGCTAATAGGGACCAATTATTTATATATATATATATATATATATATATATAGGGTTGGGTTCCGGTGAGAAGTGAAGTTATGGTGAGAAGGGTAAGAAGTGAAGTTATGGTGAGAAGGGTAAGAAGGGATCTCCACCCTTGGTTGTACATTAGGATGGGATGCATCGAGATGAGGTGCACCGAGATGCACCGGATCAACTCCCTTCTAAGACGCAATTCATGGGTGGGTATAAGATTAAAAGCGATCAAGGGCTAAGATCTCTTCTCACGCTTCTCACCTTTAACTCTCCTTCTCACACGATCCCATGCCTATATATATATATATATATATATATATATATACAGAGAGAGAGAGAGAGAGAGAGGCTCCTTCAAATACAAATCAGTCAAAGGTTACAAACTATACAAACTCGTACAAATCAATATAAAAAATATATTTTTTGATTTTTTTTTTCATCAAATGCTATGATTTAAGATATTATTACACATATGTTTGTTTCACCTTGAAAAAGTTTCATATGTATTTGTTGTCATAAGTTGAAAGTTTCTAATATATTTTTTTATGAAAAAGTTTCATATGTATTTGTTTCATAATGTAAAAAGTTTCTCATATATTTTTTTATGAAAAAGTTTCATATGTATTTGTTTCATAATATAAAAGTTTCACATGTATTTTTTTTTTGCACAAGATGAAACAAACATATGTGAAATAATATCTTAAATCATAGCATTTGATGAAAAAAAATTATGAAAATAATTACTTTTTATATTAATTTGTACGAGTTTGTATAGTTTGTAACATTTGACCGGTTTGTATTTGAAGATGCCTCTATATATATATATATAGGGGGAGATTTCAAATACATACCACATCAATTTGTACAAACCGTGTGATTCATTGTTTAATTGAATAAAATTCAGTTTCATATGATGAAATTGTTTCATATAATTCTGTCGAATCTACATGAAAATGAATTGTTTCATGAAATTCTCATTTTGATGACATATGTTTCACATATTCTTATTAATTTAACCCCCATGTATTATTGATGATTCTTTTTTCATATATTATTGACTAATCACCCCTTATAATTAAGAAAAAGTGATTTTTTTTTACAAAATTGATTGGTTAAATGCGGTTCGTGCGAATTAACGTGGTTTGAAACGGATCATCCCTATATATATATATATTGGTTAAATGTGGTTCGTACGAATTAACGTGGTTTGTAACAGAAATCATCCCTACATATATATATATATATATATATATAATCCTTGTAACATGGAAACGTGACCGAATAACATAAAATTGACCAAAAAAAGGGTACCTGTCTGGATCCGAAACATTATTTGAGCACGTCCATTTAGAAGGAATAAGAACATCCGAAGGTAACTTCCGCCATTTGGAGCAACTATCACATTGAACCCATTGTTCTTGTAACCTAAAAAATTAACACATAGTCAAAACGATTTGATTGGAAAAATAAAAGAAGTGAACCGTCTCGTACAAAAAACGTACAAGGTGGGACCCACGATGTGTTTTCACAATAACACCACCTAAAGTGCACGTCTTAAAGGGTGTGTTTGGTACACTGGACAAAACAAAACAAGAATCATTGTCCTCTGTTTGGCAGGACTTTTATGTGAAAAAGACAGGAACAGACCTACGCTTTACCAATATAACCTCAAAATAAAAATCCAATTCTTTTCTAAAACATCAAAAACGCCTTCTTCTTTACATTTTATTCATTCTTTAAATTTTATGTATTGTATTTAATGGTTTATCTGTCCTCAAAAAATATTGTTTTTACATGGTTTATATATTTTGATTAATTTATGTAATTTACTTAATAATAATAACAATAAATATATATATAAAATAAAAATTGAAATTACATAGACCTTTTATTTTGGTGTCATTTTAATCGTGTTGACGAAAACTTTCTAATGATATATTTTGTTATAAAAAATATTTATTTCATTATAATTTAATAAATTACATAATTAATCAAAATACATAAACAACTATCAGTAGTAAATTGGTCATTTTATTTCTTCTGTCATGTCCAGTTCTATCTTACCAAACGCTAAACAGTTGTTCTGTCCTGGATACCAAACGCACCCTAAAGACCGATTTGGGTGACCACTGACCACATTTAAGAGATCCTAACCTGGATGCAGTCATTGTGAATATGGTCCGCTTGCCAAAAACCGGTGGTTCCTGAACGAAAACCACACACCATTAACCCGAAGAAAACAAAGCAAAAAAACATAATATGGCTAAGCCAAATCAAATCAAATCAAACACGCCCAAATGGTATGAAAAAGTGTTAGCAAAAAGATATAATAATCGTCGATTATTTAAATACTTACATCGTATTCTTCCAATTCGAAATTCTCGATCACGACAACGGATGGTTTAGAAGGAGGCGGCCGAAGGAAATCTTGTGCTTCTTCCCATGTAAACTTAAGCTCCATTGCATCTTCACTATGCATGTGTAGCCTCTTGCTTTTCGACCCTATATTACGCGCCTTTTTTTTCTCTTGAATTACCGGTCGAGTAACCGGGTCCCAGTTAGTCATGCCTTCACGCTCCGTATTCTTTGACCCAAAAAAAAGTCAACTCTAATTAGCAAAAGTGAATTAAAATGAACAAATATAAAAGGGTTATTGGCTTATCGGTATTTGGATTATTGGTAGAGCCCAACCTCCTGAGGTCAAGGATTCATCACACACTAAAAAATGAGGAGTGTGTGTGAGTTTTGTACTTTTGTTGTATATAAATAATCACCCCGTCCCATAATAATAAGTGTCCACATTTTTGTTTTAGTTTGTAACCAAAATAAGTGTCCACTTTCAAAAACGAGTGTCTAGTTTCCAATTCTACCCTTAATTACGAGATGGAGAAATTCATTACTCCCTCTATTATCAAGGGTAAACTTGTCGTTTAGTTGATTAAAAGAGTGTAATATACCTTTTTCATTGTGGACGCTTATTTTGGGATGGAGGGAGTATTATATACTTTGAAAATGAGTGCCTAGTTTCCAATTCTACTCTTAATTATGAGATGGAGAAATTCGTTACTCCCTCTATTATAAAGGGTAAACTTGTCATTTAGTTAATTAAAAAGTGTAATATACTTTTTTTCATTGTGGACGCTTATTTTGGGACGGACGGAGTATTATATACTTCAAGAATATAATACTTCAAAAATGAGTGCCCAGTTTCCAATTCTACCCTTAACTATGATATGGAGAAATTCATTACTCCTATCATTAAGGGTAAAATCATCATTTCGTTAGTTAAAAGGTGTAATATGCCTTTTTCATTGTGGATGCTTATTTTGGGACGAAGGGAGTATTATATACTTCAAGAATATAATACTACAAAAATGAGTGCCCAGTTTCCAATTCTACCCTTAACTAAGATATGGACAAATTCATTGCTCCCTCTATTATCAAGGGTAAACTTGTCATTTAGTTAACTAAAAGGTGTGATATGCCTTTTTCATTGTGAACACTTATTTTGGGACGGAAGGGGTATTATATACTTCAAGAATATAATGCTTCAAAAAATGAGTGTCAATTTCCAATACTGCCCTTAATTATGATATGGAGAAATTCGTTACCCCCTCTATTATCAAGGGTAAAATTGTCATTTAGTTAATTAAAAGGCGTGATATTCCTTTTTCAGTGAACGCTTATTTTGGGACGGAGGGGATATTATATACTTCAAGAATATAATGCTTTAAAAAATGAGTGCCTAGTTTCCAACTCTACCCTTAATTATGATATAGAGAAATTCATTACTCCCTCTATCATCAAGGGTAAAATTGTCATTTAATTAATTAAAAAGTGTAGTATCCATTTTCATGTGGACGCTCATTTTGGGATATTATTTACTTGAATAATAAACAAGGAAGACAAATGTAAGCACTTACTATTGGCGAGTTTCCATTCCCTGTACACACTCCACCATTAACGACATTAGGAAGAGCAGATGCTCCGGCGGGAATTATTGCCTTTCGACATCCTATTACAAGTTTATCTTCCGGATCTAACCGACTAAATATCACTGCAAAAAATTAAAGAAAAATGAAAAAAAAATTTGAAGAAAACAAACTTCATCGACGACTTATTTACGAATTTAATGTGATAGTTACAATAAGAATCAGTGGCGGACCCACGTTTTTTTTTGTTGAGCGGATGCACTTTTAAGGTGGATCAAAGGCCCGCAAAAACCGCGGTTTGACCTAGGGAAAAATCAATTGTGTCGATTTGGGGAATAAAATACATTTTTTTTAAATGGAATCGACCTTGATCCTTAAAATAAATATATGTTGTCTTGAAAATGAAATAAAAAACGACAATTTTAAAAAATGACTTTGAGACATTGGGAAGGAAAATAAAAATCATGAAAACAAATAATAAAACGAAAACGGGAGAAAAAATCAACAAAAAATTTAGGTAGTTGCTTATTTATAAGTATACTTGAGGCTGTGATATAAGGATCACGAAAGAAAGAATACCCGTGTCTCCAGCTTGCAATTGCATATTTTGTATGCATGGAGTTACGCCTTCTAGAACATACATTCTGCTGTTATTATTGGGCCAAAATCTAAATTGAAAAGTCCATTCTTTCCCTTTTATATCGCGGATCTTTATTGGTACACCTTCGGATTGATTAATGGACGGGAAATATGCCTGCATTAATAATTTGATTTTTATCAAGAATTTGGAGATAAATAATAAGTCGAAAAAGAAGAAGAAGAAGAAGAAGAAGAAGAAGAAATTAAACATACTTCAGCACATGCTTTAGGCAGAACTAAGCGACCAATTCGACCAGCATCACTTGCACTTAAAACCTTCTCGAATAATGGAATAATCGTGCAGTTGGCGTTTAAGCTAGGAGATGCAGTTAAGGCGAACATTTTTATTTTCTAAAAGGTTGGTATTTATGAGAATAACCTTCTGTCAGATTTTGAGGCATTCTTCTGGCAGGCATTGCCAGAAAAATATATATTTTTAAAAAAAAATCTATAAGACGGTTAGGGGTTGTTTGGTTGGTTTTCCATTAAGTCCTGTATGGATAAAGCTGTCTGTGTGGATTAATCTGTCTGTATAGATTTGGAAGGTTTTTCCATAGATGAAATGAACATGTTTTTTAATTGAGAAGGGCAGGTTTGGAGAAAAAAAAACTTGCTTTCTGCATAAAACTCCCCCCTAGAAGCTTACTGAACAAGCCACTATCTATATCATTAAGCCACTACCAAACAGTCATGTATAGGCAGTATAGCTTACCAAATAAGTTGCGAGTCCCATTAAGCCCATTAAGCTGCTAACAAACAGACCCTTAGGTGACGTTTGTTTTTTAAGAGGTGCTAAAATCTGAAGTCTGATTTCAGTTCTGAAATGGTTATGAAACGTCTAAACGAATCAGACATAAGTGGTGATTAAGAGCTTAAAATGAAAATACAAACAAGGCCTTAGTCTCCTAAATAGGGACCGGTTCAAGTAAAAACGCTAGATTTCACGAGAAAGTAAGAAGGGAATCATTCATATGTGAATAATTGAAAAAATCTACCACATTACAGATTATTCATATGGGTTCACATATGAATCTTCACATGCATTTTTTTTTTCATTGATTCACATATGATATGAACCTTAGCTTAGCCTTCCTAAGTAACCCTTTCTAAAAGTACGTGCATGCATGTAGGGTTATTTAGGTAAATTTACTTCCTGACAACTGCTTTTTAAATCCATGACCTTCTGACACAGGTTTCTACGCATTCTTGTCTATGAAAGTGACATTCTTCTGTTAAACAGTGACATTCTCAAATCTATCAAAAGATCATGGATTTAAAAATAAATAAAAAATACGTCAAAAGGTCATTTAACCAAAAGGATACTCCCCAGATATTTGCAACAATTCTTGATCGGTAATCTTCGGCCAATATCTCGGAAGCAACTGACTACGGCCACGTCCTTCAGCCGGCGCTCTACCAACTCTATTATCTGAACCCATCCCTTTAATCGTTTGAGAGCGGACACTAACCCCGGATTTTGCCGGTTTCTGAACCAACGAATTTGGTCGTTGTTCTTGTTTAAATAACGGAACTTTTTCTTGTATTCCAACTCCATTAGAAGTAGGAAGTAAAGAAGAACCCGAAGATCCTAAAGCAAGACCCAAAGATTGTTGAAACCCTAATTTCGGTTTGTTATTATTATTATTATCGGGTATAGTAGCTAAAGGTAATTGGTTTTGAAAGATTGAAGATAAAGAAGGTAACGGATGGTTCCGGAAGCTTGAGCTAGCATCTTTATTAGAAGAGCAACTGATGATAAATTCTCCGGAAGATGGTTCATCTTGTTTGAATTGACGAGCTATGGAAGAAGTTGAAGATATTTTTTGATGTTTTTCTAACCCTTCGTTTAACTGATTGAGGTTAACTTTATCGAAGATAGTACCGTTGTTCATTTGATTATTAAAGATGGAAGGATGCCAATTGGCGGAAAACCGAGCGAACCCATTTGGAATCTCCTTAGCAACCGACTGAAATTTTTGAGACATCGAGCATAAGATTAGTAATTCAGATCTATTTTAGAAGTAATTGATGCAATGTAGCAAATAGCCAACTATTAATATATATATATATATATATGTGTGTGTGTTTATTTATATATATTAATAATGTGTAAAATTTTATATAATGTATATTGAGTTTATACTTGTATTTCAATTTAGCTAAATGTATAGGATACCAAAAGAGATTCATGATCAAAGAATGATGACAAAGAATCTAATTAATTAATAAGAGAAAATTACTGAAATCGGTTTTGTGAAAAGTGTGGGAGAAAAACAAAGGATGCATACAAAGTTTAAATTATATGACAAAAGGAAAAAGGAAAACAATAAAAGAAATGAAAACTTGCAATTTGCAAAAATAGAAAATAGAAAATATAAAATTTCAAAATAAGGCTTAAATAAGAAACAAACTTGCATTTTATGACTAAAAGTGGACACTTTATTTTGGGACTAAGACACACTAGCAAATAGGTTTTAACCGTATATTTATCTTACATATTTACTCCCTCGATCCCAAAATAAGTGTCCACTTTCACAAATGACTACTTTCCAATTCTATTCTTAACTGTGAGACAAAGAAATCCACTACTCCTATTATTAAGGGTAAATTTGTCATTTAGTTAATCAAAAAAACGTAATAATTACACATTTCTAAATTGGGTGCCTTTTTCATTTATTTTGAGACGGATGGAGTGATATATAAATCATGAATAACTTGTTTCTTTTATAGGGTTTTTACGAACGGATATTACCTGCTTTAGGGGTTGAATTGCCTTGGCTCTTGCACATTTTATACACGATATCCCTCCCAGATCAAGGCATTCATGAAGATATTTTGAAACAACACATCCACAATGAACGGGCTGCAATACAATGAAACTTTGTGAGCGGAATGGAAGTCGATATTTGGAGATTTTAAGAATAGTCGGATCGGGGGGTTACCTTATCACAGAATTTGCATTCTCTCCAACCCGGTTCGTTTAGGTGGAATCGCTCACAATACTTTAGATTATCATACGTAGTTCTGTAATCCACATCAAAGCAAAATTACAAGCAACAAACTAAAAAACCGTAAATAAAACAAGATATATAGAGAGACTCCTTCATTTAGAAACTTTTTAAAGAGTAGAAACTCGTGGAAACCAATATAAAATAAAATGAAAAAAATCATTTTTCATCAAATGTTATGATTTAAGATATCGTTTCACATATGTTCGTGTTCATATGAAAAAAAAATATTACATTTGAAATAAAAACGTCAGTTCACTTGCACATATGAAACAAAATTCATATGGTGAAACAAATAAGTGAGCCAAAGTTTTTTTTTCACGTTTAATATTATTTTTCATATGAACACAAACATATGTGAAACAATATCTTAAATCATAACATTTGATGAAAAAAATTATGGAAAAAGTTATTTCATATTGGTTTCCACGAGTTTCTACTCTTTAAAGAGTTTCTAAAAGATTGTCCTTATTTATTTATATATATATATATATAATGAATAGAGTAATAGCACTGTAGTTTAATCCTGTTCTTCTTGCATTTTGTAGTCTAACTTTTCGCAAAAACTTCAGGGGTCTTCACGAAAAGAGTCTCGCTATGGGGGGCGTACATCTTACCCTCCACAGACCCCACTCCGTGTGGTATTTACTGGGTCCGTTTGGTTTGGTTTGTACTAATAGCACGAGAACAAATCTTTGAGAGAAAAAAAATGGCACATTTTTAAATTATGTTTCTTGATCCTACCCATCATCAAATTTCACTCAAACCTACATTTGGGAGATATGAAAGAAATGGTAAACCCTAATACCTTTTTACGATTGTATCCCATGCATTAAAAATTGAACATTATGCCGCAATTAGTGTATTTGTACAAAAAAGATTCATACCAACCAAGAAAAGATAAGAAAGGTTCGATCTTTATACGAATATTGTTTACGGTAGAATATAAATAGGACAAGACCATAGTCTTGATCCAAAGGGTGACAAGTTAAGTAGTTTTGTAGTGATTTTTTAGCTTTTCATCATAAGCTAATCATCATTATCACAAGAATGCCTAACGAACATTATAGTTTGAAAATATAAATCATTGAGGATAAATTGTGAAAATGTAGATGCAAAGACAACCATTGTGTTTGACTAATTCCATTCTTTCTTGCCGATTTTTTTTGTTGCAAAAAAAGGCATATAGCTTGCAAATATGAACAAACTTTAACAAATTTGGAAAATGTAAATGCAAAAACAACCATCATGTATGGCATTTCTTTGGTCAATTATGGTCTTTTCTCCCATTTTTTGAAGAACGAATAAAACAATGGTCCGTTTGCAACAAAAAAACCAAGAAAAGATCAACCTTTAGATAGAAATTATGAAGAAAATAAGATAAATATCAACAAGACCATAGTTCGGTCCAAAGTATTTGTTAAAGGGCACCGATTTCAGTGGTTAAATTTCGAAAGTGTTCATATCTTTTTGCCGCAAACCAATCATCAAACTTGCAAAAATGCCAAAAACAGAGACCATAATTTGCAAATATAAGCGATTTTCGATAAACTGCAAAAATCTATAAACTCAAAAACAACCACTGTGCTTGGCGGGTTTTTGCATAATTTGCTCATTCTTTCATTCTTTGCAGTACTTTTTTGCAACACAAAAAAACATATAGCTTGCATATATGAGCAATTTATTGCATTTGGTTTTCTAGTGTTTGTTTGCAAATCAAAACTAAGATCTTTTTTTAAAGTATATATTTATATGTGAGGTTCAAATTCATATGTGAATTATTGAAAAAGTTCATTTGGAGATCCGTATGTGAACCCATATGAATAAACCTGTTACGTCCGTTTCACATGTGCATTTTCAAATAGATTTTCTCCGTTTTTTCAATGGATTCAAATACATTTTCAAACCTAATATACAAATTCCTGCATGACCTTTTGTGAAATAAATCAACCCCTGTACCTATGACTAATTATGTAAATTTGTGAAAAGATGAAGGGTAAAATGGGAATTAAAAAAAATCATACCCACAGGAGTAGCAGAGAGTAGCAAAACCGCCGGCTTTCATGGGCCAACCTCTCTTCCATTGAGGAGACGTCGTCGTTCCGCACAATCCGTTCATGCAAGTCTTCACCGGCGACGACATTTGACCACACGAATCTCTTCTTCTAATCTGTTTCCATGCAAAAACCCCCAAATTAAAAACCCTAACAAAAATCGAAACACAAATCACGAAGTTCCTTCACAATAAATCAGATCAAAAAACAACAATTAAGTTTCAAATCCATCGATGTTCCAGACTTCCCCAAACCAAAATCGTAGCTGATTCGAATTAAATTTCAAAATGCACCCATGCACACATCGAAAACTTTATTCGAATACAATGCAAACAGATTCTGAAAACTCACCTGGAATCGGGTTACCGGCGGTGAAGTGGTGGAAGCTAATTTGACGATTGATTGAAGAACTGTAGAGAGAGAGAGAGAGAGAGAGAGAGAGAGAGAGAGAGAGACTTAAGAAGTAGTAGAGAGAGAAAGGGGAAGCATCATGCACAAAATGCATGCACGACACTTGAAAAGAAACAAAGGATTGGGGGTGAAATTGATCAGAAAATGGTCTTTAATCTGAGTTGATAACAATAAAAAATTGGGGGTTTGTTGTAAGAATCTTTAAATCTCTTGGACAGTAATTGAATGTTCATGGCGATTCAAGAAACTCAACTCGAAATCGGTCGTATGTTAATATTATATGAACCAACGAGGATTTTGTGGATTTCTTTTTTTATCGTTCATATTCGTTTCTCTTTGACCTAAAATGGAGTTGAAATTGGGTTTTCACATCCATTTTTTTTCATGCTTATCTTCTTTTTTATATAAAAATTAAAAACACAATAGTTTTTCATTATTTTTTGAAATAATAAACTACTTTTTTGTATATTCTTTTAAAAGACAAATGTATGATTTGAAACAAAAACAAGGAATACAAGAAAATAAGGGGCCGTTTACCAAATCTTATTCAGGTAAGTGCTTATCAACAAAATTTAACACTATTATTTACGTACCGTGTAAGATTTTAGTCCACCAAAACGGCATCGTATATAACAATTTACCCGATAAGTGTTTACCATGGTAAGAATTGTCGCAGTCACTTACCGGGGTAAGACTCTTGGCCATTCTTTTCCTCGTCTTCGCTCTTACCGGGTAAGATTTTTGGTATTTGTCATATTCCTCCGATAAATTAATATGACTTGGTAAGTCTTACCTGGGTAAACGTTTAGTAAACGGCCCTAAGATTAAAGAAAATTACAAACAACTAAATTAATGAGTCAAAGGGAAAAACATGTGACAAAAGGATGAGGTGAAGTTGTATGGGCAGCTCAGTCTTTGAAGGAAAGACGGTATGAATTCTTGATCAACACCTTGCAGTATTTTTAATTTTAATTTAATGACGGAAGTTTGGAAATAAACTTTTTTTTTTGTTTTGATTATAACTATTTGCGTTTAATCATGATAGAGAATGGCGATAAATAATTATGTTTAAGTTAATAGAACGTATCGAGTTTACTTTTCGTGAACAGTCTTAAACACATGGTCCGTAAATTGAGAGAACATGTGTGTGAAAGAACTTTAAATGATACAACAATATCGAGTAAACGAATAATTTTATCTTTATTTTTGTATAAATGAATGCAACTATTAATTAAGGCATTTAAATCGTAGTAGACAACCTTTTAATGTTGCTTCGGCGTTTTAATGTTGCGGGAAGCCATTGGATGTTAAGACAAAACATTCAATTATATCTTAATTTGAATTTTTATAAGTCACATAAATTCGAGTGGATTTCATGTGGTTGTTTGAAAATTATACAGATCATGTAAAAGGGTCAATCTATAACTTTGTATAAAGCAATGTGGACGCCTAGATAACTTACTGTAGTTTTTGCTTCTTATAACTTTTACTAAATCAACAAAAAGAAAGTATTCATTACTTTCATAATTTAAGTTTTCCTCTAAATGAAGTCACTCAAAAATCAAAAAATTACACATAGTTTTGTGTAAAATATAAACTTACAACATATGTTTGAATTCATTACGTTTGAAAATGTCTTATAAGTGTCTTGTTAAATAAACACCTTTTTGTGAATTTTTAAATAGAACTTTTAAAACATTAGTTCGTAAAATGTATCGGATTCAGTTTACCAATTATTAAAATCAACAATATCATCAAATACAAATTATTATAAGAGAATTTTGCTGAAATGGCCATTTCAGAGAATCAATTTACAAAAATAGCCATTGACTACGCCATGACGTAGTCAATATTTTTCCCAATTTTTGCAAAAAAAATCCCCGACTACGCCATATTCCTACTACGCCATGGCGTAGTCGGTCCCTGAAGTTTCGAGAAGTGGCAAAAACGGCCCCTGGACTTGAAAGGATGGTCAGACTACGCCATGGCGTAGTAGAAATATGGCGTAGTCGGGGACTTTTTTGCAAAAATTGGGAAAAATATTGACTACGCCATGGCGTAATACCATTTGGCGTAGTCAATGGCTATTTTTGTAAATTGATTCTCTGAAATGGCCATTTCAGCAAAATTCTCTTATTATAAATTATGATTTTATGTACACTAATTGACATTAGCTGATTCTTGCAATATTGTATCGTTATATCCAAAATTGTATGTAAAAATCAATCCGCTCAGTTCACCCAACTTAATCTGCAAACAAACTAATGAAACCCATCTTGTCTACCCATCAATCCATAAAACCACCAATTAATAGGGTTAAAATTGGGTTAGGACTAACCCAACCCAACCGGTGAATTTATATTTATGCATCACACAAAATTTTATTTATATAAAATTTTAGTTATATTTATCTAAGTCTAAACCCCATCCCTAGTTTTTAATAATTGTTTAGCACCATTTTCTTTAAAAAATATTTTGTAGATACTAATATACCAGTAGGGAAATATTCATTTGAAAAATAGAATGTTTTTGAAAAGTAAAGAAGTGATCTAAGCAATTCATTTCATCAACATTTGCGACTTGTACTGTAAAGCACCGGATAATTCATCACATTGGTATGCGAAAGATAGAGAGATAGAGTTCCACGACATTTACAAATAAGCGACAAACGGGTTCATATGTCAACCTGTTAATTAGTTCGTATGTGAATTACACTTTCATATTTGAATCAATTAAAATAGTTCATATGTAAATACACGGGTTTACATATGAACATATAGTTCATATTTGTAAAAGCTACGAAACCAGCCATCTATTTTTCGCCTACCCGTAAATTTTGACCAGTTAACGTTGTAATTTTTAATTAATCAAATTTGATGTTGACCTTATAAACAACTATCATTACTTGTTTACTTTTTAAATATTTACCGTTTCTCAAAATAACTCATGGGTATACTGCTACCAAAGGTTGTCTGGCCTAGCGGGTATTAGGTAACATCCTAAGTCACCAGCGGATGGTATTCCTGGTTGGCGAGGGTTCGAACCCTGCGACTGACAATTCTGAAGTATCCAGCTCTTGGGTCGGTCCATGATAAACACATATTTGGACTTATTTTTTATGTCAAATCCCTTACTTTTAACGATGATTTAATAGTTAGTAGGCTTCCCTAATTGTGGTTTTTTATCGGTTTTTGGTAGGTGCAAAAAGAATGGTTTCAAGTGCAAATAAAGCATACAAGATCAAATGATGTTTAAATGAAGCATAGAAACTCAAATGTGATCTTATAAAGAGCCAAGCCCCAAAAGGCAAAGTATTAAGCCCAGTATTAAGCCCTTTCTCAGCCCATTTGGACTCTCACGCACACGCACAACAGACCTGACGTGAAGGTAATCGAGAACGGGAAAGGGAAAGAAGAGGGCAGGCGGCATTGTGTGCGGGTAAACCCGCCGGAAAACCCGCCTAATCGGCTGTTTCACGAAGAGAAGAGATGGGGGCGGTTTCTTGGGCGGCCAAACCCGCCTACGCGATTGTTTCTCGAACTAAAGCGGCTTCGTGGGTGGCTAAACCCGCCTCCTAACCCGCCATGGCTGCTGTTTTGAGCTTTTGTGCGACAAACAAAAGGACCAAATCTGTATTTCTCGATTTTGGAGCGGTTTCTTCAATTGGGTCGTATAAAGGGTCGATTACAACTGCCATTGAGGGGGGGAGTTCACACATTTTCTGATTTGGAAGCAAGAAGGCACGATTTTGGGACACACAACTCATCAATTTCTTCTCAATTTTAGGTAAAATTTCATATTTTGCAATTGTAACCTAGGTTTAGCCATGTGTGGCTAATTCCTTTCAATTTCAACAATAGTTAATCTTTTGGTTTGGATACGATTGCTTTGAGATTCCATGGTAGCTTATTAGGCCAAGTTTATTTGTTGGATTTCTATGTTTAATTTCAATTTTACTTGAATGTTGATTGATTTGGCCAATTTCTTGATGTTCATGTAAATGCTTGTTAGTCGAATATCTAAATGCGTAATTGTTTAGAGATTTTGACAAAGTGACAATTGAACCTACTTGATTTCAATAAGGTTTTCGAAACGGGTTCATGAAATCTTTCAATCGAAGTCATTTTAAGTCGAGCTTATGAACTTAAAACTCCGAATTGGTGTTTTTCTCACTCGATAAAGCTAATTGCACCTAAGAGTTTAAGAGCTTGTTTAAACTCTATTTGTAATTAAGATTTGATCAAAGAGCTTATTTTGATCAATGTATAACTAAGGAAAAACTCAGATTGTCAGAGCTTGTTGGCAATTTTAACCAATTTAGACTTGTCCGTTTGTTACATAATTGGGATCGATGATAAGTGTTTGTATCTTTACCAAAGTAGACTATTGTTGAATTTTTTATAAATTTTGATCGTACGTCTAGCTTAATTAATCAAATCCAAAACCCCCCTTTCGTCTTTATTTTTAATTAATCATTCTTGTATTTGGATTATTTGGGAATAATAAGTTAAAGACCGAGTCTCTCTGGATTCGACCCGACTTACTGCTATTACAATTTTGGTTGTAATTTGCTAGTAATTGGTACTTATTATTTGGTGGGTCGGTCCATAAGGCTGGATCATGGCGCAGGGGATTAGTCGGTTCCCGTCTGGATCCGAATACCCCTAGGATGTGTGAGTGTATTAAAATGTCGTTCAAAAACAATACTAGGATATTGCTATCTTTTCCTATTTATAAATTACTATATCTAAATGTTGGCCCAGCCCAATGAAGACAGTAAAGATTAAAGAACATTACAACAATACCCATTATCTTGGGCTTTACACCGTAGTAGTCGTGTACTAATGAATGGGTTCAAGCCCTCAAACCTCTTACAACGTAATTTTTATTTAATTATAAATTATAACCGTGACTTTCTAAAAATAGGCATTTTGATTTTGTTGCCAACAATATAAAAAAAATTATAATTTGAACATTTTTTTTTGAACGACAAGTTAACACACACATGTTCCAGCGCTATCGGGCCTTCATTACGGACAATCCCACTAATTTCTTGCGACCCGACCCAATCTATGGCTGAACCTGACCGGTAGGAAAGCGGGCCCCATAGACCGGACCCTCCCGTACCGGCCACAAAGGACCTGATCCAGAGTCTGGATGTCTCATAAATGTTGCTCGTGGGATTCGAACCCAGGTAGTGTGACTTTCACCCCACACCCCTCCTGGGATGTTACCTTATCCAACTGAGACAACACATTTTGACTATAATTTGACCATATTACAACTAAAATCCAATGAATCATGAATAAAAAGCAAGTGTTTTTATTATAGAATAAGATGATGAATGATATTTCAAGACTTTTTAAGTTATGTATTTATATTTTCACAAATAACATGAATTAAATAGTCTTCAAAAATTATATAAATTAAATCAGTTTTTTCCCCTTCTAATTTTTATGAATTTAATTAAAACTAAATATCTGATTTGGGACAAGAAGACGAAAATTGAACAACGTAGGAGATAAGTTGTTTGTTTTATGTTGAGTAATTCAATTTAAAACAATACCACAATGATACTAATTGTATAATACTAGAAGGTACTCGTATAATGCAGCGAGATCCATCTTAATTTCAATGTTTTATTTTATTTGTTGTCTTTATCAATGTTATAGTACGATTTTATTAGTTTTGAAAAAAGAAATTTTATTTTTTGTATACTTTCTTTAATCAGTTTTTTTTAATTATAATCTAGATTTATAATGAAATAATATATTTTGGTTTAATAATATAATTTTATAAGTATAATAATTAACTATTTTGTTAGAGTTGAATGATTATCCTAATCATATGTTAGATTTTCTGTATTCAAAATTAGATGTTTATCTGTATAGTTAGTTGTATAGTTAGTTACACGAATTCAAACATGAAGCTTTAATAAGTTGTACCAATGCATGTATAACTTGTATTTTTTAATTTTAAGTAATTATGCTTTAATCAATTGTACTTATTGGATAATAATATGTTTTTAAGAGTTTTTTGTCAAATGTTTTATAATATAGTATGGATTGTTAAAGTGATATTTATGAAATGTTGATATTAATAAAGAAAATCATTTCCTCCCTTTTTTCAATATTTTTTTTTCTTCCCTCAAATTCGAGAAGACAACGATCAAAGTTGTTGGGTATTTCCAAAAAATAAAAATAAAATCAATGAGATCCTGAAATCATTTCATTTTCTAAGTTAATTTAAACTCTTTTACCCATTGATAATTTCGATTTTAGTTCATAAGTTTCATTTATCTTGGTCGTAATGATTTCACATTTTTATTTAACCAAATCAAACAGCTATTGACCATAGATTATGGACAAAAAAAACTTCCAATAACCCGTCGGTAATTCGGAGATAAGATCATGTGAATTTTTTGGATTCAAAATTTATCAGTTACCCATCAGCTTTATGTCCGCGGTGCCCTTTTTATAGTAGCATTTTGCCAAAAAAAAAATACAACCATTCCAAGAGGTGTCGTGTTTTTATCCGGTCGAAAATGCCTTTTCCAATGTACAAAATCAGCAAGAGGTAGCACTAAACATAGAACGTATAGTCGTATAGTTTAATTTGCCCTTCCGTCCTAAAAACATGTCCATCACTGAGTATTTTGTGACGTCTATTATGTCGTACATACGAACAACAAAGTGTTAAAAGAAACTTCCCATATATAGAAATAAGGAGTGGCAAGAAGACATTACTATATTTAGAAAGCTACAATGTCAAATAAATTTTTTAATGGTTTCCTTTTCACGACAAGTAACCATCGCCTAATGTCGTGCAAGTGTATAATTAACTCCACTGAGCAAGTTTACTTGCTCGTGAAAGTTCTTATACTGCAGTGTGCACTTTTCAGGGTTCAGGGTTGTGGTTTAAAATTAGTTGACGAAAATATAAAAGATGAATTCAGATATAAAATCATCTATTCGGGATACGATGCTATACTGATATTGGTTTGACCTTGATTGGAAGACCCATGGACGGATATGGCATCGGTTGTCGGGTAATGACTTCATTTGGATGTATCAACGACCATTCGTACATAGTCACGAGCTTATGTATCGTGATTAATGTTTCCACCCTTGCAAACTCGTTCCCTAAACATGAATGTTGTCCTCCTCCAAACGGTATATAAGTATAAGGGGGAATTGGTGTCGGAAGATTGGATTCGAATCGAGATGGATCGAACTCCATCGGGTTCACAAAGATATCGTTATCCATATGTGTGTTGTATGCAGACCAAAACACCTGAATAAATTTATATATCAAAATTTGTTGTTTTTCGAGTTTACTCGCCTTAAGGTGATGTTTTTTTTTAATCTTGAAATAACTTGAATAACTGTTACTACAACAAATTCGGTTTTAAGATGTTTAAATTTCATAATATATTGTTTTATAAGACGTAAGTTTATATGGCAAATAATTGTGTCATATATAAATGTGGTATAATAGGACACTACAACAAAATTGGTTTAATAGAACGTCTAAAATGCCTAACTTGGTTTATAAGACCAACTACAAAATGTCATTTCTAAAAGTGTGATAATAGGTTTATATGACGTTTTAAGCGTTTTGTAATTTTTTTAAAATAAAATGTCGGATTAGTTATTTTATATGACACTATTTGAAAAAAAAAGTAATATAACTTATGTTTATATGACACTTTTTCAAATAATGTCGTGTAAAATAGCTAATAAGATGCTTTATTTTAAAAATGTCATACAAACTTGTTAAAACGCTTAAAAGCAACATATAAAACTATCGTAACACTTTTATGTATAACATTGTTTGCTTGGTCTTATAAATTTAAGTTTCATAAGGTGTTCTATTAATTAGGGGGATTTTATGACAAATTTTGAAATAAAGTGTTCAATTAACTTTTTTATATGAAATTTTTACAGAAGTGTTTTATGAATATATTTTATTTACTAAACACTTGTTTTTATAATACATTTTTTCAAATATTTTCGTATAAAAAAGACTAATAAAACGTTTTATTTCAAAGTTGTCTTCAGGATACCCAAAAACATTCTTCCGAGTTTTTATCGTATGTCGTTTTATAAAATCAAATATGTTGTAGTGTGTGAAATATGTACATTACCTGCCATCCTTTCGGGATATTGAATCCACCAAAGCTAGTATCGTTTACGGCTTTCCGGAAGCTTCCGAAGACCGGCGGGACGATCCTCATTAACTCTTGAGCAACTCTCCATGTATATTTCATCTTTTGTATATCATCCCACGTCAAATTTTGTTCCTTCCTTCCTTCTCGGTCTCGTTGTATCTCGACTTGTTCTTTAAACATGTCGAAAAAATTCATCAAAATCGTATGCATAAACAAATAATTTTTGGTAGAAAACATGCTTAACGTACCATAATAAAATCAACTTTATAAGTCGTCAAATACGTGTAAGTATTATAACAGACTATTTTATAAGACTTTATTTATAGGATGATTATGATCAAATAATTGTGTGACATATGTAAAGATGCTACAATAAACTGATAGTATAATTTTGGGGGTCCTAACAAAATTATAACATAAATTTGAAATAAAACACCCTATTAACATTTTTATATGTCATTATTTTGAAAAATGTCTGTGTATACATTGTAAAGACTTTTATTTAGTGACACCCTAATGATAACTTGGCGTCGCTATTCGCTAATGTAATATCCCATATTGGTTGGGAAGGAAAACAAAAGTTTGTCTTATAAGGGACTTAAATACCTCGTCTATCAGACGCGTTTTATAACAGTGAATTCAGGTGTATGAACAAAGCAGACAATATCTGATACGATTGGAATGTGATGTTACAGCTAAGAGTGCATTTTCCTAGTCATTAGTTCAAAATAGACGATTACCTTCATAAACTTTAAGATGGATTTCGGGATCTTTAGAAAGCTTCCATACCATTAAGCTCATTAAAATAGCTGAAGTATCGTGGCTAGCAATCATCAAAGTAACGAAATTGTCAACGATCATCTCGTCGGTTATCACATCTTCGTTTTGCATTTTGACATCAATCAAACTCGATAGAATATCGCTTGTAGGGTGCGATCTTCCATCACGGAGATCGGCACTTTTCTTTTTTATGATCGGCATTAAGCGGGCAATGATTCTAGATCGAGCTTGCATTCCACGCCAATAAGCCGTTCCCGGAAAGCTCACCGGAATAGACCAAACGGCTTTGAAAGCTACGGCAAAATCGTGGCTGAATTCTTTGATCAAAAGGTCGTCTTGAATGCCAAACAAGACCGCAGATGCAATATTAAATGTGACCTGTTTCATTAAGCCGACGGTCGGGATGATGTCGGTTTCTTGTGTCGATTTCAGAAATAAGCCGGTGATTAAGTCGTCCATCTGTTTTATATTCATTTGAAGGCTTGATGGCTTCATAAAGCTCGATAATGCCCCCTTGATCAATTGGTACCTGATAAGAACTCGTCATTAGAAATTATAATCCCGAATGAATCTTGGAGTAACCCGTAAATTTTCGATTGACCCGAAGATCACGAGTTTTGTTGGGATAACGAACTAAAAGTATATAATTTGTCTTTTTGCTAGTTTTTTTTAGCTGTTTAAAAAAACGAACTAAATGCATGGATAGTTACGTGGTTTATCCGATCATTGCAACAAAATCGGTTTTATAAGACGTTAAATATATCTAAACATTCTAATATACTTAAAGTAAACGGTATAAAAATGTTACAATAAGTTGATAAGATGCTTTTGGACTTTCCAACAAGTTTTTTTATGAAACTTTTAAAATAAAACGTCTTATTACTCTTTTTAAATGACATTCTTTAAAAAAGATCTTGTAAAACAATCTTCATGTAAAAGTGGAAATTGTCCAAAATAACCATTTTTATTCCCCAATTCATTTTATATTTGTTTTTCTACCCAATTGATCAGAATAACTAAGATTTTGAAAGTAACTATTTAACAATTTGCAAAATCTATTTTTTATTAATTTAATATTCATAAAATAATTTTAAAATACATAAAAATCTTATGTGTTTTAATTTCACTGGTTAGACAAGGACGAGACGTGTCATTTCAAGACAACAATTATTTATCCAATTTCGCATAGGACTTTAGCAACTTGCAAAATTGCTACATTTTGAATATTATTCTCATAAAAAGTAGATTTTGTAAATTGCTAAACTGCTACTTACGATATCTTGACTATTCCATTCAATTACGTTAAAAAAGCGGCTGGGATTTTTTTTGGGGGGTGGGGGTGGGTTAAAAATGACTATTTTAGATAATTTACCAATAAGAATACTACCGTAAAACTTTATTTTAAAAATGTCATAGTCAACTTATCAGTACATCCGACATGAATAAAACAAGATGAAAAACATGTTGGTGAAAGAGAAGATACCTTAATCCAGTAAGCTCAAAAATGTTATGCTTTCCGGCTATAGTGGATAGGGTCTTGGGTTGTTTTGCAATAAGCACCGATTCATCAGACCCAAGTATAAACTTGTTCCCAGATTGACCTATGATCACCACCGTTGGTGCACCCATAAGGGACGTTTTGAAGACTGGTCCATATTTCTTAACCCTATAGCTGATCCATTCAGACCCTTGGTCTTTCTTTTGTGCTTCAAGAAAGCTCAAAGTCTCTCCAATCAAAGGGTACCCTAAAGACCCTTTGGGCGGATTTTTAGATCTATCTTTCTTTTTGAAGAATAGATTGAGAAGCAAAAATGTAGAACCCAATGTGATTGCAATTAAGAGGAGGATAGACATCTGAATTCCCACTTAATTAAGCTTGGTTATAATGCCACATATATAACATGTGTGTGTATTATATATATATATATATATGTATGTATGTATTCTTGAAAACATCTTCAAGGGGATTAAATAATGTAGTTGGAACTATGTGTTTTGTCGACTTTGGAGGTATCTACAATGAGCATCTTTTGGTGATATAGTCAATAATAAACGATGATGTTGATTGATTAATTTGTTTTTATATAACTGTTTTTGTAGGATGTTTGATTTGATGAATATTTTTTTTCCAGTGAGATTTTTTTTAATTCAAATCAAGAAACTAATTGAAATTATGATGAGTGAAACTGAATTAAATCGTGTTTTATTTCATTTTCGCGGTGGTGAATTTTTTAAATTTAGTCAAACTAATTGGTTTTTGGTACGAATCAATTTGTAATAAACTAGAAGGGTACTCGCGAAATGCAACGAAATATATCTCGATTTTAAGTTTCATTTTAATTTTTATTTCTATCGATGTTCTAATGATTTTATGTGGTTTTGAAAAAAAAGATTTTAGTATTTCAATTAAAAGTTTTTTTTATTTAATTTCTTTAATTCAATTTTTTATCATAATTTAATTTAGGTTTAATAAGCAAATAATTTATTTTTGGTTTAATAATATAATTATTTTATTTGTTAGAAGTCAATGATTATCTTAATCATATTTTAGATTTTTATATTTAAATTAGATGTTTATCCTGTAGTTGATCATAGATATCTGTAGTTAGTTACACAAATTTAGAGATGAAGCTTTAATAGGTTGTACTTAAGCACAATTTACTTGTAATCTTAAAAATCAAGTAATTAGCATTAAATAGCAGAAATCACAGCTTAAAAAATTGTTTTTAAGAGTTTTTAGTCAAATGCTTTATAATATAGTATATATTATATTATTAGTTTCATGATGATAACAGATATAATGGCATGTTCGGCTGTAAACCTGAAATTCATTAGGTGACATATTCACCAGAAATATAAACACATTATTTATCATTCATGTGTAATTAATGATGGATAATACATTCATATTCATCGGGAATACATTATTTATGATAAATATTAATTATAAAGAGGGACGCATGACACAACGATTCTTTATGTTTCAACTGGAACTTCTCTTCCTCCTCTCTATGTGTGCATGTAAAGTTAAAAAGCTAAAATCCACTATCACAAAGGCATTGTTTGTCAAAAATAAGCTAACTTATAAGCTGATTTATAAGCTAACTTATTTTATGAGTAATTGTTTGAATGTACATAAGCTAGCTTATAAGTCAGTTTATAAGCTAGCTTATCGATAAGCTACTTGGAGTAGCTTATGAGGAACTTTTTGACACTTTTTCTAATTATACCCCTAACTAATATTATTTATTTATTTTCAACATGCCCTTTTTGGTCATTTTACATGCTCATAAGCTAGTTTTTGCCAAACATTATTTATTCATCAGCTAGCTTATAAGTCATCAACTATCTTATAAGTCATACATTGAAACATCGATCGTAATTGAAACATCGGTTTAGTTTAAAACATAGCCAAAATCGAAAACTAAAAAACTAAAATCCATATAATATAATATATCATATAAATATATAAAATACAAATAACTTTGAAGTAAAAATATAAGATGGATATAAGTATGTAATATAATTTATAAAATATGAAAATTATAAAATTAATAAAATGTAAATATAATTATATAATATATAAAATATAAATATATATAGTTGAGTAAATTACAGATTTGGTCCATGTGGTTTGAAAAATGACAAAATGTCAAAAAAAAACATGTTAAAAATGTCATATTTAGCTGAAAAGTTGGATAATCGTTTGCCTCAGGAACCCTATATATTATAAAATAGAAAGTACATGGACGTTAATCGTTAAAAAAAAATCTTTGAAGGACTTTATCCGTTAGTATTTGTAAACTATAAGGACCAAATTGGAAAAAAATATATATATTAAATTTTGATATTTTTATTATTTTAACTGGATTTGATATAAAAAACACTGACCATAAAAACATATCCTTCGTCTACCATATAAAAACCTCGTTGTCATGTCTTTAACCGGATAAGACTCTCGTTATTTATCATTCTCACCCGATAAAATAAACGAACCAATAAACATTTATCCGATAAGTGTTTAGTAAAACGTTTCGAAAATTCTAAAGAATTATTTAAACTTAAACTTTTATATATTTTAAAGACCAATATAGAAAATTTGTATTTATAAAATATTCATAAAACAAAAGAATGGGCCAGATAAAAGTGAGCCCAAATGTAAAATTATAGCCCATGGAAGAAAGACTAAAATTACCAAAATCATTCGTTTTGTACGAAACCCTAGACTCACGCAGCAGGAGTAGGTCATCTTCTTCGTGAAAGATCGGCACTCAGAGGATTTACGCAAAATGGTTTGTTTGCCGATCAATTCGTTAGTTTCTGGTTACAATCTCCGGTGATCTTTCTTATCACCTCCAGTTAACTGATTTTTGTGTTTGCAGACTTTCAAGCGAAGGAATGGCGGACGCAACAAGCACGGCCGTGGTCACGTCAAGTTTATTCGCTGCTCTAACTGTGGAAAATGCTGTCCTAAGGTAAATACGATATTTTCAGGCTCTCTGTCGTTTGATTAGATTTGTTTTCGTTTTGTTTCTAGATGTAAAATGTTGATTTTGTTGTATGTGAGTTTGTTTTTAGCGATTTGTAGTTGGAAATTACTTATTGGTGAATCGATTTTGCTAGGTAATGCTGGTTAGATCCTACACTGGTTTATGGCATGTTTGTCTTTGGTAATTAACGATGCTAGATGTAATTTCTTATGCTCGATAAATTAGTGACTGAATCCAGACTGAAGATAATGTGTATACTGTAGTGTTGATTTCTTATACGAGATTTATCCGGTTTTGATCTATGTTTTTGCTTTTGTATTTGCAAGTGATAATATAAACTATTTAGTTACCGGCTGAATCAAGTTTGATTTCATGTCAGGCTTTGATCTAATCTTATATGAGTTTAGTTGCCAATAAGTCATTGAGATTTATATGGATCTTTAGATATGTTTGCTTGCATATACTTTTTTGTGATTAGTGATAGAAACTACTAAGGTGTCATGCTTGAATCTTAAATTACTGGTTATACAGTTGGGGAATGTCTTTCTGGTATATTCATTTCAAGAGTCGATCTTTGTATCCGAAATTGCATAGTTTGATTTTCATCTTGTAGGTTAAAAACTTTTGGTTTCGGTGACTCTTAGTATGTAATTAAGGAAGTGCCAGTTCTTTTCTTCTTACATAACTTAGTTTTGAACCCTAGAGATAACCACTTCCATCACAAAATCAAAATGTACCTTTGGATTATAGAGTCTATTGACCTAGCCACCTAGGGTAGTTATGTAATTTCACTTTTTGGTGAACCCTTGCTACTCGGTTATCTATTTTTATGATACACCCTAGATTCTGAATCTTGATTGTGTTCTCATGAGCTATTAACATTTAACAGTGTGCCAAATTTAGTCAAAAGATAGCTCGAGATGCTCATTTTTATATAATGGACATATTATATTCTTGTATGTCGTTAAACACTGCTTCTCTCTTTATTAATTTTAATCCTTGATCAGGACAAGGCTATCAAGAGATTTCTTGTGAGGAACATAGTGGAGCAAGCTGCTGTAAGGGATGTTCAAGAAGCTTGTGCTTTTGATCGTAAGTTTTTCACTTAGTGTACTTTTATTTCTATAACTGATGTAGTTATGAATAATTATTCTGATTAAATGGCGGGTCTTTTTATTCTTTCAGAGTACACCCTTCCCAAGTTGTACGTGAAGATGCAATACTGTGTCTCCTGTGCAATTCACTCGAAAGTTGTTAGGGTCCGCTCACGAACTGATAGGAGGAACCGTGAGCCCCCAAAGAGATTCACTCGCCCAAGGGTATGCTATCTACCCTTTTTTATTCACATTTGTTACTCCCTATTTCCCAAAATAAATGTCCACATTTCTATTTCTGTTTTCCCCAAAATATAATCACGTTCGACAATAATCGTTTACTCTCCAATTCTACCCTTAATTATGAGATGGAGAAATTTTTTACTCTCTAGTATTGAGGGAAAAGTTGTCATTGTGTTAATTAAAAAGTGTAATAGTTACATATTTCTAAAATTGTATGCATTATTATCAACTTGAAAAAACTTCTGGTTGGTTAGCATCTTTGAATTCTGTGAGAAGCTCATAAATATATTAATTAAAGGTAAATTAGCATAATTTACTAATTTAATTATAGAACTAAGGGGTCGTTTGATTGGTTTTCCATTAAGTCCTGTATGGATAAAGTCGTGTGTGGAGATTAATCTTTCTGTATTAGATTTTGAAGGTTTTTGTTTGGGAGGTTATTTCATAGATGGAATGAGTGTGCTTTTTTAATTGGGAGGGTCATGTTTGGAAAAAAAACTTTGGCTTTCTACATAAAGCTCCCCCTGGAAGCTTAATGATTAAGCCATTTTCTACATCATTAGGCCACTACCAAATAGTTATTTATAGTCGATCGAATAAGCTGTGAGTTCCATTAAACTCATTAAGCTGCTAACAAATAAGCCTTAACATGTTTTGGACTTATTGTCATTATCATATGTGGTTTCTTCATTTATTTTGTATAATAGTTGTAGTTTCTATTGAATTGTTCACATATAGTTTTTTCTTAGTTATTGGATTTTTTTCTGATTCTGAAACATTTCGATTACTTTGAATGTTGGTTTTTTAAGGAATATTTTTGTTTCTGTTTCAGGATGATTTGCCGAAGCCAGGTCAAGCACCCCGTGCCGGTGGTCCAGGTGGTCCTCCTCCTGTTCGTACTTAAGTAACCAACCGTCTGATGGATGAATGTACCATGAGGTCAATTTTGAATGATCGTGCTTTTAAATACCAAGACTTATAAATTGAGATTTTGTATTAGATTTTCATGTTGTTCCGGGAAAAATTGGTGATATTTTTAACTTTATTTGGGCATGTCAGATATATCCTAAACCTGTTTATTATGGGTCGTTTACCCATATGCTTAACTGGTGGTCCGGTTACCAATTAAAATAAGCGTAAACCGGTAAGAGTCGCCACTCTCACTTACGGGCAAGACTATCAGTTCTTGCAATTGCTCTTACTTGGTAAGATTCTTGGTCATTTCCATGTTCATTTGGTAAGGTAAGGGGCCGTTTATCAAATCTTACCCGGGTAAGTGCTTACCCACAAAATTCAACGCTATCACTTACTTACCGGGTAAGATCTTAGTCCAAAAAAGGGCATCGTATGCAACAATTTACCCGGTAAGTGCTTACCGTGGTAAGAATCGTCGCAATCACTTACCCAGGTAAGACTCTTGGTCATTGTTTTCCTTGTCTTTGTTCTTACCGGGTAAGATTTTTGGTACTTGTTATATTCCCCTCCGGTAAGGTAATATAGCTTGGTAAGCACTTACCCAGGTAAGCGTTTGGTAAACGGCCCCTAAGTGACTCAATAAGGGATTACCTAGCGCTTACCGGCTAAGTGTTTTAGTAAACTGTCCAATTTACTTGAGTATGCCTTGGTCAGTTCTTAATCGACACATTTTTAGCTTGTTTTATAGTTTTATTCATTTGAAATCTGCCGTCAAATAAATGAATGAATTTTGATGAAATTATAATGAATTCTAATATAACGAAATGTTTAAAGTAAATCACAAAACTCGTTTATTTTGAATTTATGCATAACAGTCTATAGTTTGCATTTTGCGTTGATAGCCATTTGGATAATTTACATATTTCTTCAACTCCTGATCAACTAAATTTGTTCTCCCACTGTAAATAAGGAGAGAAGGGATTGAGTTATTAGGTGAAATTCTTGGCCAACATGTATATAACCTTAGGCATAAGATCGTGCGAGAAAAAAAGTAAAAAGTGAGAAATGTAAGAAGAGATCAGAACCCTTGATCATTTTTAATCTCATACCTACCTATTAATTTGCACTTTAGAAGGGAGTTGATCTGGTACATCTAGATGCATTTCATTCTAATGTGCATCCAATGGTGGATATCATTTTTTGCATTTTCTCATATTAACTCTTCTTCTCATCGTAACCCAATCCTACAACCTTATATGGCATTTTAATTAAATCAAAGACCTTCTTATGAGTATAAAGCCATTTTTTCTTTAATAGACCAGGGAGGTCATGGATTTAGTTAAGATCATATCCCTAAATGATTCTGTGTAAACCCGTTAAGTGCTTACCAGATATGAGTTATTTTCCCTTTTCGATTCTTGTTATGCTATTTCCAAGTAAGATTCTCGGTACTTATCATACACGGCCAATAAGGTATATGACACATGGGTAAACCGTTACCGTATAAATGGTGAATGACCCTTGGTTCAATCTAAATCACATACATTTTATAAATTATGACGTAACAATTAGTTCGGTATGTGACGTACTAGTTGATTAAAATTTTTAATTATTCAGTATGTTTTAGACATTTTAATTTAATTATTCAGATGTTTTTAGACATTTTGTATCAGTTGAATTGGTGTAATGCATTGAATGTTCCAAGACTTTGGTATTCATTATTTAAGCTTCTCAGATGTTTTAGGCTTCTGTTTTGTTGGTTGAATTGGTGTATAGCATTGAATGGTTTGGGACTTTGGTATTCACTATTTTAAGTTTTGAATTATTTCTTTGATTTTATAAAACCATATCCAACAACTATCTTAAAATATAAAACTTTAAAAATTTAAGATTTTTTTTGGTTTCAATGGTTATGTTAAATGGTATGCTAAAATAAAGAAAATAAGTGCGATAAATTGGAAATCTTCAATTTAAAAAAAAATCTTTTAAACACTATAAACATGAAAGAAATAATATTTTAATTCTTTCCCACCAATAAGATATATTGAAATTAAATATGCAGGAAAGAAAAATAAAATTTTCTTAAGTGCATTAAATAGTTTATTATTGTTTAGCAGCTATGTTAAATTGTATGTTAAAACAGAGAAAAAGAATTGAAATAAGTTGAAAATCTCCAAATTTGGAAAAACTGTATAGAAGTGAGAGAAATAATATTTTAATTATTCTTACCAATAAAATATATTGAAATTAAATGCAAAGGAAAAAAATTAAAATTTTATTAAGTGCATTGAATATTTTATTAGTATAGTTAACGTCACAATTGTTGTTTGTTGGTGTTGGGTGTAAATTTTTTCTTATAAAGATTTAGACTTTTTATTTATAGCATAGTTGTTGAATATGTTATAATGCACTATAACTCCCATGCCTTCATATGGGTTTAAGGATTTTATTTTAATAAGACTTATTGAATTCTCAGAAATTTTGGTTAATGAAAGAGCTACGACTTTATTGGATAAGTACGAAAGATGGAAAGAGTTATGAATAAGCTACAACTTACAAATGAATACTAATTTGAATTTGAATAAAGCTTCTGATTATAGAATATTAAAAAATTTATATACGGGTTTATTCTATTTATTTGGTTTTAGTAAAGTTGTATAAATAAGAAAACTAATACCAAACCAAATATGACTATCCTTACTCGGTTAGTCATACCATTTAACATGAAAAACCGAGTAGCCTATATTTTCTAGGTTATTTAGTTTCGATTTTTGACACCAGTAGGTGTGAATTATGGTTGACTTTTATGTTTTTTGGAAGAATATCTCAGGCTATGCCTCTAGACTAATCCAAACAAATTATGATTGTAATACATCAGTCGTTGATAAACTCGGTGGCCACCATTGTTGTGTAGGCCTGGATTCGAACGTTGGGCAGATGAGATATTCCATCATATCCTCCAGGACCTCAACCACTACGCCACAACCATTGTGGTTGGTTGACTCTTATGTTGACGGATACAAATTTTGATTTTAGGATCCATGATTGTCAAAACTCCCTGACACTATATTCTCGAGACTTCTCATGAAACATCAAACGAGAAGAAGAAATAATTATTATGTTTTTGTTATGTCTGCAACGACTTGTTTCACGCCTATGTGTCTCATCGTGTTTATGTATGTTTAGATGTGGTGGTGGTACATGTCGGGACTAGTCTTTCTGAACGTTGGTTTTACTTGGGAGCCTTTTAATATTAAGGTGTTTAGTTTTTTTTTAATGTCAAATACTTGTACATATGTCTCACACTTTTGTATAGGAAAAAAATATTCCAAAAATAATATGCAAATGACCTAAATGCCAAATGTGACTAGCACGTAAGGGACACTTAACGAAATAACCTAAAAGTTATCTACCAAGTGCTTACCCGGTAAGCAGTTACCTAGTCACTTACCTTACCTGATGAACCTGATAGGGCCTAAGAATTTTACCTGGTAAGATCGATGGTAAGGACCAAGGGTCTTGCACGGATCTACTAAGAGAGGGTGATTACTCTTACCTTGTTAGCGGTTACCGGATAAATTGTTGCATATAATGTAATTTTGATGGAATAAAATCTTACCCGATAGATTAAGTGAAAGTGTTGATTCTTATAGATAAGCACTTACCAGGTAAGAGTTTAGATAAACATCCTCAATATCCGTCAGGGACAAAATTTGTAACAAAACGCAAACTATAGAATGTTTAATGTATTTTCGAAAACTGAGTGACAAAAAACACAATTTTCATAAATCATATGGACAATATTTATAATTTTCTAAAAACTTATAAGGAAAGTATCATTAAGAGAAAATATACTCTTTTACAATATTCATTGATAATAAAGAGTTCCTAAATCCAACAACAAAAAATATCCCAATTTGGCAAACTCTAGAAGTCAACCATAGTACCACACCCAAATAAGTGAAGTTTTTTGACAAATTTTGCGCCCTACATCTTAAATTTCCAAAACCATATTGTCAACAATTTGATTTTAGAAATTAAATACATCATACATTTTGATTAGAATAAATAATGGAATTATTTTCAACTTATTTATTCAGTCAGTAAATTTTTAAACCAATATTTACAAAAAAAAAATCGTGTCTTGTGAAGTTAGGTTACTTCAATCACACGTATTATATATTTTCGGTTGGTGATTAATTAATTATCACAACCGACAAATTGCCTTTTGTTTTTATCGTTATTTATTATGCTATCATTTCTTAGTTAATTTTAAAACAATTAACATGATCTTTAAAATCCAAATTTAGATATTTGCGTATATAAATATGACCATCTTCGTTTTTCTCCACACTGAACAAACGTTTGAAATCTTATAGATTATATTAAACCTAAAAAACTTGTTATTTGAAATAGTACAATCAGAACAAACTACGATATATACGATGTTTTTCAATTATTCAAAATATAAAAAACTTCGTGGAAGTCAAATTAAATAATTTTATGAAGTGCACGTATGCATACAAGTGAATGTATGGAGAGTTTGTAAAATTGTCGTAAAAGAAATAGTTATGATGTCTCATGATGTCTATTAAAGATTACATGGTCATTTTACAGATGCTTATCGATTGTCGCTTTTCTTTAATATATAAGAAAAGTTTACGAACAATTCATTCTGATGGTCGATAATGTTATTAACAGGTTAAGTGAGAATAGTGACTTTTATATGTGGTTGTAACTTGTAAGTGCTTAGAGCATCTGCAACATATTCTTTAAAATAGATAACCAAAAGTTGAAATCTATAAAAAAATATTTAACTCCAACGAAATTTTCTATTTTAAGATCTCAACATCAATTACATTATTATAATATTCTCTAATTTTATTATCCCAATACATTTTTTTAATTTATATAAAATAATTACCGGCGGAGGCCCAATAAACCACCTGACCCCTTACATCTGTAACAGTCACAATGGTATTGTTGAAGCTTGCTTGAACATGAATAATATCAATTCAATCTTATTGGTAAAATTGAATAAAATAATCATTTCTCTCTCCCAAAATTAAGTTTGGGAATTTTTTAAACTTGAAGTTTTTTCATGTTTTCTCTATTTTAGAGAACATTATAGATAATTTATTGGAGCAATATAGTGAACAAAACCTTCATTTTTTTATATTTTATGGAATCTGTTGGACAGGAACGACCATATATATATATATATATATATATATATATATATATATATATATATATGAAACGGTGACACCATTTGACCATAAAAAACAAATATAAATATCCCCCCCCCCCTAAAAGGTGGCATCATTTGACTAAGAAAATGACATTAACAGGATTAAAACTTGGGTGTGAAGTGAAATAAAATCCTTGCAAACCAATTCTATTGAAATAAAATCTGTTCTTGTTATAGTTTCAAAATACATACAGTAACACACAACAAATTAATATTGTTGCACCTTTCACGAGCTTAATTTTTTTTACCCTTCACAGAGGAATAATACAATCGCACATGCCGTCGGTGACACCACTGTAGGTCCATCCCTGCTATCATATATGCTACCGCCACCAGGTAAACGTTTGGTAAACATACCCTACATTTAAAGTTTTTAAAAAAACCATCAATGTAAATCATATTAAAGAAAAAAAGGACAAAAAGTGTAAACAACTAATACTATAGGGACTATTTTTGAAATTTAGTTGTTCAATTTAAGATTGAAAAGAACACATGCTGTTTGCTAATTGTTCCAAAATCATCCCCCTCGCTTCCATCGCGTCGCGTCTCGTGCTCTCTCTTCAGAGATCGATACATACAAATACATACATACATATAGAGACGATAGATATAGATTAACCTATACGCACACCATCTGTATACATGTCAGAGAAACCGACCAAGAAAAGATCAAGAAACCCTTCTGAATTTGGGCTTTACGGATAAGCATAACACAATTCTGTGTGTTGTGTGTATTATCCTTCCATAAACCCTTTAAATTTTTCTCCCAATTTTGCTTCGAATCATACAGATATATCTTTTTTTATAATCACATTCAGAAACCCCCTTTCTGTGTGCGATTTTTGGGAAATTGACTGATTTTTTCCAAGGGTTTTTGCGTTACCTTATATATACGGTACTTCCATATCTGTGTGTTTTTTTTGTGTGGGTTTTCTGTTTGAATGGGCGATCTTGCTATGGAAGAGGATCGCCCGTTTCTGCCGTCTTTTGCTTTGTGTAACCCGGATCCGAATTCGATTCGGGCCGAGACGTGGGTATTAGCTGAAGACCCGGTTCGGGACGTGTTGAATTGCATACACCCAACTTTGGATTCTGATGAAAAGAGGAAAGATGTGATTGAACACGTGCAGATGCTTATCAGATGCAATCTTCGATTAGAGGTTTCAATTTTAATTTTAACTCATTTTTATGCCTTTTGTTTTTTGCATGTGAAAACCCCTGTTCATAATTCGGGTTCGGGTTTATACCCGTTTATAATTATTTTTCTTCATAATCTGTTTCGTATACTCCTTTAGTTATTCATGTTGCTTTGTAAATTGTAATCCGTTCTTTTTAGTCTTTAATCGGATAATCGAAAATGGGTTTTGAGGTTTTGGTTGAAAGTGTTAATCATTTTGACTTTTCTGATTATGTAGGATTAAAAATGTTTTGATTCTTGCCGTAAGAAAACAATGATTATTGAGATAAATATATAATTACCCATTTTTTTCCTGAGATTTAATCAACTGATTCTGATTATTGAAATCACAAATAATTACTTTCAAATTATATAAGTTTGTGTAAAATGTTTGATGTTTAAGATACTAGGTTAATTTGCTTTGTGTTCGAATTATACCGATTGTATCAATTCCTTTTTTATTACACTTGGGACTTTTAATCATTTCTTGTTGCATTTCGTGTATCACGGAATGTTCCGGAGGTTAATTTTGCAATTATGGTTCTTATTCTTAGAAGTCTTTTGAGTGTTGATTTCATGTTGCATTCTTAGATTTGTCCACAAGTTATGAATTTGATACTAAAAGATAAATATTACTTATATATCCTGATGTTATCATTGCATATTTATTTCCTTGTGGATTGAAGAAAATGAGTTATGTGATATTGGAATTGATAAATTTAGTTAAAGGTTGAGACCCAAATTCCCATTTGGCGGTATGAATGATGAATGAGGATGATTATATTGAGTCTGCATATTTTGTTCTCAAAATCGTATTCTTCTTCAACTCTTGAATAAAATGTCTATGATTTTAAGTAATCTTTAGATTAGCGAGATAGATTTTCTTTTCAATTGCAAGTGGTAGAACTTGTGGAATTATACATTATTTAGGAGTTATATTATTTACCAGGCTAAGTTTATATTTTCAAGAATCGTGTTTTTTCTAAACTGATTCCAAGTTATTTTTTTTAGGATAGAGAAATCGGGTTTCATTAAGTTTTATCCATATCATGGCATTCCTAAATTATATATATATATATATATATATTAACATTAAGTAAAATACTTCTTATATATCATTTTTACATAATGGTTTCAATGACTGTTACCTAGTTCGAATCTTTATGGGTAGGCAGGGCAAATAAATAGCTTCAATCTTTATGATACTATTCTTTATATCCAGATTATTCATTTTTCGGCATATTACTTGACTAATCTTGAATTTTTTCAAGGAACAGTTAATATATTGGCTTTGCTTTTTATATGGTTTACTGTTTACTTATCCAATTTCTTGTTTCATTGATTTATTTTAATCTTCTGGTAAGTTATATGCCTTTTTCTTTTTTTAAGATCATACTTCAAGTTTGGAATATATCCAAGAATTATTGTTTAGTGTGATCATTTGAACCCTTTTTTTCTTCTTTTGTTCCATCTGTTACGTTGATTGCATCATATTAATTCTTCGAGTTCTTGTTATACATAGCTTATATTTTGGCCATAACATAGGAGTTTTTTTGCTAGATATTAATTGATTTGCTAAATTCATTACAATGAAGGGATTTTTTCATAAAATAAAAAATGTCATCTTGATTGTAGGTTTTCCCATATGGTTCAGTGCCACTGAAGACCTACCTCCCTGATGGAGACATTGATCTAACGGTCCTTAGTACTCCTAACGTGGATGAGCTTTTGCCTCGCGAAGTTCTTCGTGTTCTTCAGGAAGAAGAGCAGAATGGAAATGGTGAATTTGAAGTCAAGGATACCCAATTCATCGATGCTGAGGTTATTCTACTGCTTTTATTTATTTATTTTGTTTATTTATTATTCTGTGAAAATTATATGCGGCTTCTGTTGGTGTGATTTGCACATTCTTTTACTTCAATTTTTATGGATCTAACGGGAGCCCTTAGGGTGCGTTTGATAGGACAAGACAGTTGTTCAACATTTGGTAAGACAGAACTTGACATGACATAATGGATAAAATGACAAATTTACCCTAATGAGTTGTTTATATCTTCTATATATTTTGATTGATTGATTTATGTTATTTATTAAATTAATAAGTATTTTTATAACAATGTATCATTATAAAGTTATCGTCAAAATAAAAAGTTCATGTAGTATCCACTTTTCATTTTATACATTTATATTATTTTATTATTATTAATATTTAATAAATTACATAAATTAACAAAGATATAGAAATCATATAAAAGTAATATTTTGAGAACACTAAAGTGAGTTTAAAGAGCATAAAATGTAAAGAGGGAGGTATATTTGATGTTTTAGAAGAGAATTCGTTTTTATTCCGAGGTTATATTGGTAAAATAAAAGTCCTGCCAATCGTGGAACAATGATCCCTGTTCCTGTTCTGATCTGTCACGTCCAGTGTACCAAATGCACCCTTAAATCCATTTCAGGTTTAGTCTATTGTGTAAAACTTTGATACCCTAAATGGATTTGTTTTTTAACACCTACGGTTGTTGTTATGGCAGGTAAAGCTTGTGAAATGCCTTGTCCAAGATATCGTCATAGATATATCATTTAATCAGTTGGGTGGACTTTGTACCTTGTGTTTTCTTGAACAGGTATCATTTTATGTTTTTTAATATTCATAATTTAACCTTACTTCTTCTTTCACACACTTTTAACAACCACTTTGCTATTTGTTATCAGCTTAATGGGACTCGCAACTTATTTGGTCATATATACATGATTGTTTGGTAGTGGCTTAATAATATACAAAGTGGCTTATTCAGTAAGCTTCTGGGCGGGGGCTTTATGCAAAAAGCAAGTTTTTTTTTTCTTCCAAACCTGCCCCTCCCAATTAAAAAACGTGCTCCTTCCATCTATGAAGAAAACCCTCCCAAACAAAAACCTTCTTAATCCATACAGACAGATTAGTCCACACAGGCAACTTTATGTCTTTATCCATACAGGATTTAGCTCAATGAATTTAACGAGACTCGTAGCTTGATCGGTCAGTTATACATGACTGTTTTTTTTTTTCAATTAAAAAACACGTTTCTTCCATCTATGAAAAGACCCTCTCAAACAAAAACCTTCTCAATCTATACAGACAGATTAATCCACACAGACAACTTTATCCATACAGGACCTGTAATGAAAAATCAACCAAACAGTCCTCTGTTGTCGATTGGTCTTATTTACCATTATTATTTTGAATTTTTGATTGATACAGGTGGACCGTCTTGTTGGGAAAGATCATCTATTCAAACGCAGCATTATTCTGATAAAAGCGTGGTGCTACTATGAAAGCCGTGTACTTGGTGCTCATCATGGCTTAATCTCTACTTACGCTTTGGAAACTTTAGTCCTTTACATTTTCCATGTTTTCCATGCTTCTTTAAATGGACCATTACAGGTCTCTTATCTCTTCTCCTTAATTTCCAACCAACCATATATAATATGACTGAATGAGTTCACTAATTATCTATTTTTTCCTCGTTTTTTAGGTTCTTTACAGATTTCTTGATTATTATAGCAAATTTGATTGGGATAACTACATCATCAGTTTGGATGGTCCGGTTTCCAAATCTTCCTTGCCTAATTTAGCCGGTAAGAAAGTGCCTACTTTCCAATTATACCCTTAATTATAAGAAGGAGAAATCCATTACTCCCTCTATTGTTAAGGATAAAATGGTCATTTAGTTGATTAAAATTATGTGCATTTTTCATTGTGAAAGTTTATTTTGTGGAAATCCATTACTCCCTCTATTATTAAGGGTAAAATGGTCATTTTGTTGATTAAAATTATGTGCATTTTTCATTGTGAAAGTTTATTTTGTGGAGATCCATTACTGCCTCTATTATTAAGGGTAAATTGGTCATTTAGTTGATTAAAATTATGTGCATTTTTCATTGTGAAAGTTTATTTTGTGGAGATCCATTACCGCCTCTATTGTTGAGGGTAAAATGGTCATTTTAGTTGATTAAAACTAT
Source organism: Silybum marianum (assembly GCA_036898165.1). NCBI lineage: Eukaryota > Viridiplantae > Streptophyta > Magnoliopsida > Asterales > Asteraceae > Silybum > Silybum marianum. The sequence goes on from CM072530.1 coordinate 3,766,552, forward strand.
GTGCATTTTTCATTGTGAAAGTTTATTTTGTGGAAATCCATTACTCCCTCTATTGTTGAGGGTAAAATGGTCATTTTAGTTGATTAAAACTATGTGCATTTTTCATTGTGAAAGTTTATTTTGTGGAAATCCATTACTCCCTCTATTGTTAAGGGTAAAATGGTCATTTTACTTGATTATAAACTATGTGCATTTTTTTTTCATTGTGAAAGTTTATTTTTGGAATGTGAAGTGCTTGCCTTTGTGATTTTCGCTTATCTCTGCAGCGGAAATCCCGGAAAATCATGGAACGGATGTTTTGCTAAGTGCGGAATTTCGGAGGAACTGTATGGATATGTTCATAGTCCCGTCTAAGGGTCTTGAGACAGATCTACGAGCTTTTGCCCAGAAACATCTTAATATTATCGATCCGTTGAAAGAAAACAACAATCTTGGGAGAAGTGTGCACAAAGGTAAATAATTCTTTTTATTAAAATAAAATAGATAGAATGAACTTAATTTTTCACTATTGATAGTTCTAAAAAGCAGTGTCTTAATGGAAACAGCTGCCCACCGCTTTACTCTTTGGTGTAGAGGTTAGGACATGACAGAACAATTGTTAAGCGTTTGGTAAGACAGAACTGGATAGGACAGAACAAAATGACCAATTTACCCATGATGAGTTGTTTATAACTTTATATATTTTGACCAATTTATGTAATTTATTATGTATAAAATATGACGTTAAACAGTTTTTGTCAAGACAATTAAAATGACATCAAAATAAAAAGTTTATGTAATTTCCAATTTTTGTTTTATATCTTTTCTATATTTTTACACTATTAAAATTACATAAATTAACCAAAATATAGAAACCATATAAAAATAATATATTTTGGACATATATATTGAAAGTTTAAAAAACATAAAATACAATGAAAAATATTTAATGAATGAATGAAATGTAAAGATGGTGGCGTATTTGATGTTTTATTTTGAAGTTATATTGGTAAAACATAGGTCTGTTCCACATAAAAGTCCTGCCAAACGTGGAACAGTGATTCTTGTTTAATGTACCAAACGCACCCATAGGGTGCGAATAGTGGTTTATTTTTCCAAATATGCCCCTCCAATTATTTGATTCCACAAGATTTTGTAAATATGCAACCCTTCTCAAAGTGAAATCATTTTAACCCTTTGTAGGAAATTATTTTCGGATACGAAGTGCACTTAGATTAGGGGCTCGGAAGCTCGGTCGAATTCTCCAAATGCCAAACAACAATATCGGAGATGAGATCAAAAAGTTCTTTACAAATACTTTACAAAGGCATAAACCGAAAATATACGGTTCTAAAGGGTTGGCCACTTTATCCATATCGTCACTTAGTGAAGCCTATTATGAAGACGATACTTATTCACGGTTCTCAAATGGCGATTTTGACGACTATTATCTGAACGATATATCCACCGTGGGTTCGATAGAAACAGCAAACAATCTTTCAACATTTCAACCTCCGAGCTTGAGAAATGACCAAAACGCCCCTGTTGACGAGAAGAGTGGTCTTGAGCTATGGATGGAAAGAGGAGGGTCTCAGTTAGTGGATGGAGATACGATTTGTGTATGTATAAATAAAAACGAGAATGATAATGGTAACGTTTCTGATAATTTATCGAATGATAATGGAACGGATAGTATTGGGGAAACGGAAATATTGAACCCGTTTTCGGATCTGACTGGAGACTATGATAGCCATATAAGGAATCTGTTATACAGCCAAGGGTGCCATGGCTATGCGTTATCTGCAGCCATGGTTTGGACCAGTCCACCTACTTCACCTTATGGAAATAATAGTGTGTGGGATGCGGCTGCTCTTTCGTGGTCGGTTCCCTTTTCGTCTTCTTCTTCTTCACATGTGAATGGAAATGGTGTATTGATGGGACACCCAACGTATCTTAATGGTGGCACGACCAATGCTGCTGCTTTGCGTGGGACTGGACCGTATATTCCTATTATGGTATGTTTCTTTACTCGTTGTGTGTGAAAAAGAAACACAGCTTAATGTGTAAATATTGCACTTTCGAATTAGCTAAATGACTATTTTACCCTTGATAATAGAGGGAGTAATGAATTTTTTTATCTCGTAGTTAAGGGTAGGATTGGAAAGTAGATTATTATTTTGGGACAAACTATAATAGAAATGTGGACAACATTTAACACGACACATGGTTCTTGTTGGCTATTTGTCAGATATCTGAAAGACTAAATAGAGGGACCCACCCTATTTAGTCTTTCAGATGCGAACTCAAATTTGGTTGTGAACGTGAGTGCAAATGAGAGCATGACGCATATCTGAATGTAGATTATTCAGACTGAATATTTCTTTGATTATTCGGTCTGAATATGACACATGTCGAGCTTTCATTTGTGCTCACGTTCACAACCAAATTTGAGTTCTCATTTGAACCCGCCCCTATATATATATAGGGTTAGGTTATGGGAAAACTACAAGAAAGAAAATGGGAACACCCTAATAACCATTTATTCGTGTGACATGCACATGTGCATGAAGTAATTTGTGCTGTATGCACTTGTGCATAGAAACCAGGAAACATTCTCAATTAGTTTTATGTACAATAACCATTATTCTGTATGCACATGTGCATACAGAATAATGGTTATTAGGGTGTTCCTCAATTTTCCATTTTCTTATGTTTTCTTGAGAACTTGAGTCTGTATATATAAGTAATTTTAACACATTCTTGTTGCAGAACGGCACTACATGCAAGGAGAGACCGGCTACAAGTACAAGGGGGAGAGGAAGGAACCGAAGTGTACCAGTTTCTAACGGTCATCTGCAGCGAGCTCGTGGTGAAACCAAACTGGTGGTGGAACCGGCTAACCATCCACAAGAACGGTCTCCAAGACAAGCCCGCACCAACTCTGAGCCGCAGCTTAGCCCGGTTAACTCAACTGCCAACGGTTCTGCTACTGCTAACCAACCAAGGAAACTTGAGTTTGGATCTTTTGCAGAGAATACAGATTACGTGCAAAGTCCTAAATCTGACAGAAAACAGGGCAGGTAATTCAAAATTTTACTAGTCTAGAAATATATATATATATATATATAGGTGGAGGTTCAAATGAGAACACCTCTGTTTTAAGAGAACGCGAGAACACCCTTTTGCTATAGAATATCACATGTGATACTAAATTAGAGACGTGGACAACTTTTTGGCACGATCTAGGTTGCAGGTCAAGTCGCCCTTAAACCATTAACCCCTTTTGGCGCGATCTAGGGTGTTTTTAATGTGATACTATAATCCATCAAGACCATCACATATGATACTAAATCATAGATACAGACGACCTTTGGCACGACCTAAGTCTCAGGGCATGTCGTCCGCACACGAGCAGGTCCCCTCACGTGTATTATCACATGTGATACGGGTGTTCTCGCGTTCTCGTAAAATAGAGGTGTTCTCGTTTGAACCTCCACCTATATATATATATATATTATAGAGGAAAGTTCAAATGAGAACTCAAATTTGGTTGTGAACGTGAGGACAAATGAGAGCGCGACACGTGTCATATTCAGACCGAAAAATGAAGGAAAATATTCGGAATGCAGTCTGAATGTAGTATTATTCAGATTGAATAACACTACATTCAGTCTGAATATTTTCCTTCATTATTTGGTCTGAATATGACACGTGTTGAGCTCTCATTTGTGCTCACGTTCCCAACCAAATTTGAGTTCTCATTTGAACCTGCCCCATTATATATATACACACACATAGGGTCAGATTCAGGGGTAAAAATTTGAGGAACACCCTAGTAAACCACCGTCTTCTGGATGATATGCACATGTGCATACAAGTAATCTGTAAGCAATTTGTCCGGTATGCACATGATGAATGGATACCAGGATGTTCCTCAAATTTTGTTCTTTTTGGTGTTTCCCCTAAATCTCTCTCTCTCTCTCTACATATATATATATGTGTGTGTATGTATATATAATAAATTTCTTTTATGGTGCGTTTGATACACTGAACATGACATAACAAAACAAAAACTTTTAAAATGGTAAATTGCTAAACTACTTATTACCAAATGTATATCCTTAATTAGTGTTTAGTTTTATTGGGTACTGAGTTGAGAGGTGTTTTCAGGGTCGGAGAGAATTCATTCCACCTCAAGAACGAAGAAGAATTCCCCCCTCTATCAGCTTGAGTTTTTCGTGTATAAAAAAAAGAAAGAAAAGAGGTAGTAAATCCGGAAAGCAGGATATAATAATCTTTAGATGCTAATATACATAACTGATCTTTAGGGAAAAAAGAGGAAATTGAACCCTTTTTTTTGCTAGTTTTTCTATCAAACAGAAGTTGGTTTTTGGTTGGTTTGTGGTATAATCATATGTAGAGAAGAAAAAAGGTTGAAAATTTGAACAACTTATGATGCTATGCAGATGTTTTCGTTCATGGCTGAATGGTTTTTTCTGCCTTTTTCAACTGCTTTAAACGCCAATTTTTTGGTTTTGAAGGTGTTCATTTTGATTACTTTTTGTTTTGCAAGTGTGCAATTTTGAAAAAACACAATTTATGTATATCGAATTAGTTGTGGGTTTAATTAAACTCATTAAGCTGGTAATATTTACCTGATGATGAGAGGGAATAAACACAATTTATGTTTTTGTACTATTTTTAAATTATAATACAATATGTTTCAATCTTGATTTTGAAGTTGAGAATTCAAAGTTTAAACTCTCAATCATGTTTTTAACGTTTTTCTCGCTTAATTTTATTTTCATGGTTATATATCGTTTTGAAAAAAATAAAAGAACTTGTATAAATTTATTTTTATGGTTTTCCATGTATATTGCGTAACTTTTAAAGTTAATTTTAAAATATTTATGATGAATAACGGACATGAATATTTATGATGGATAGATGCATCAATTTATGTATAAACTAGTTAAAAAATATTTATATTTATATTTATATGGATATAAATAGACTAAAAAATTAAAACCAACAATTTTTTTATTTGTATTGTTAAATTAAAAATTAGTTACCTTTTAGATATTTTAGTTTTAGAAATAAAGAATATCCATTTTAATAAATAAAATATTGTCCAATCGATACATCTGAAGGAATAAATGTTGGATCTGGTCCATTCATATATGAAAAGAATAATATTGAATTTCAAAAATAATTCCAAGTTCTTATCTTTATTGATTTTTTTAAAAATGTTTCAGCCTATGTTTAGATTAATTTTAAAGATAATTTTGAAAAATTATGACAGTAAAACATCAGTCATAATAAAGTCATTGATCACAATTGTTATATACGTCTGAATTCGAATCCTAGACATACTAAATATTCTACCACATCCCCTAGGGTCTCAACTACTACGTCAAAATCTTCGTGATTTCTTATCTTTATTGTTTACAAAATGAAAAATTATAACAAAATGAAACCAACTTGGAATCCATTTTTATTTTATATAGAACCAAAACATGCATTTTAAGGCCTAATACAAAGTTTGTAGATATTTTTCTTATGATGTTAAAACATTTAAAACTGATATATATTTGTTGAAATGACAAATGACATGGACTTTCATTTTAAATATAAAAATATTTAAATTTTTGTTTATATCTAAAATAAAAAAAAAGTGTCTCTTTCTTCTCCGCCAAAGTGGTGCCACCCACATCTTCTAAACCACACAAGACTATAAGAGAAGCTTTAGGTTCTATTATCACATGAAGATTTTATGCTTTTAAAATTCTGTTTTGTTTTCTAAAAAGAACAAGCTTTTTGGTGTAATTTACATTTCGTCATTTTAGAAAGCAAATTCTTCAATTCATTAAGGAAAAAGATATCTATGAACTTTGATATGTGTGGTTCAGTAATGGCCAATCAAAAAGGACATCAGATCTTTTAATTATTTGTAAAGTTTATTCTAAACCCTAAAATAAATGTTGGTTACTTCAAAAAAGAAAAAAAATAATTGTTGGGTCCTGATCATCTTCAACAGCATCTCTAAAATAAAGAAAATGAGAAAAATGAAGATTTTAGACTAAAATTGTGCTCAAAGAACATCGCTAAAAGTTTCTCTAAAATGTAGAAACTAGAAAGTATGATAAAAAATGTTTTTTTCTCCATATTTGAAGATTACTCCAAATGATTACCAAGTGAGAAAAAATAATATTTTATTTACACTCTACTTTCCTACCAATAATATAAAATTTAGTTTGATTTCTTTTTTAAATATATTGAATATTTTAATAATATAATTAATGTTTGATTCTCCAAAATGAAGATGTTGTTGGAGATGAATGCAATATTTTTAGAGATTTTGTCATTTGAGTCTTTATTTTAGAAAAAAAATCGAGATACTGTTGGAGATGCTCTAAGAATAGGAATTCATCCAAAGTTTGTTTCATTTCTAAGCAATTTATTTTTTACAAAATGGAAAAAAAATGGAATTTATAAAAATTGAAATATTTTGTATTATTAATTTATGGTTAATATGTTATTAGTTGTATTTTTGAGATTAAGAGTTTTTCAAAAACAAAAAAAAAACATAAATGTTGTAATATAGTATAGATTTTATTTTTCAATTATGAAGTAGAATTAGAGTCAAGTAATTTAAATGAGAATATCAAACACACAAAGCACCAGTGGTCTAGTGGTAGAATAGTACCCTGCCACGGTACAGACCCGGGTTCGATTCCCGGCTGGTGCACCCCACGGAATTGCGATGAGGTCTCCTGCGCTCATGTGATGTTGGGTCATCACAGCCGTTCGATCATTCGAATCTAAGCGCATCTGAGCATTCCTTTTTTTTTCAATTAATTTTGAAGATATTTTTTAAATCTAATCTCAACCGTAATTTTCGCTTCAAATTGTTTTTATTACCGTATATTTATTTAAAAAATGGTTTTCGCTATTTTATGTTACGAACCATGAATGTTGATGTGTGAGGAGTTCTGGTTACTATATTCATTACAACACTTTCCATTTTGAGATAAAACTATAAAGGTCCACAAGATTTTATACTCCCTTCGCCTCAGAATAAATACAACATTTTCCTTTTGGGACTATTTCAGAATAAATGCAATAATTTCCTTTCTTGAAATTCATATTAAAATATATTTTTTTAAGTTCCATTGGGACAGGAAAAGGAATGCATTTTTTTTATCCCACGATAGGTCCTCTGCTGACCTTTTGTACTGTTCTGCATACTAAACGCACTCTCAAAGAATGCAATTTCCATGGAAATCGGCTGTTTGGCGGTTACTATTAAGTTTTTAGGTCACTTTGAATAATAAGTTCTTGTTTGGGATGGAAGGAGTAACTAATAAGGGCTTGTTTGGCTCAAGCTAAAGAACGAAAATGAAAATGTCAGAAATTTTCATTTTCATTCCCTTCAGTTTAATAAAAAATGTAATTTTGTGCTTTTGGGGGAATGAGCCTATATATAGAAAACCAACAGTTTTTTGTTTTTGTTTTAATTTCTCATTGATTACTGGTTAATATCTCTAATAAAACAACCCTCAAGTCTTACTACGTTGTCGAAATAGAGAACTTAAAAGAGAATAAAGCCAAAAAAAATTCAAAGGAAGAAAACTAAAAAAACACCAAAAAAGGAGCCAATTCAAATCAAAGATTCAAAAAATCTAAAATATATAAAAAATTAGGCCTCAAAATTAGGAGACTATATCCAAAATCTTAAATTTAATATGTTAAAAAACCGACATACATACAAAGTGACCTAAAAACTAACAATTATTCAAACAAAAACTTTTATTAAACATGGTTGATCTCATATACATTTGATATTAGAATACTTATATACGTAACTCTGGAAGGCCAATATTGACGTAAAATCAATACCGACTAAGGGGTCAATGAAAGTGAATCCTCTCTTATTTTTATAAGCAATAGAACTTTTTTATTGATATTTTGAATATAAAATTATAAATCAAATAATATGCAACTTCTCATTCGACAAAAGAAAGATAAATTCACCGCATGTACGTAAGTAGTTTTAGTTGTAAACTTTATCCATTTGCCATATAAAATGGGATATGAAAATCAAATAAAAAAGAATTGGATGTTTGTATACTGGTTTCAGAAAATTTCCTTGTCATGCTAAATAAAAATTAACACAAATGTTGTTGTATTTTAACAATATATGACACCATATTTTATCTTAAATAAATAAATTTATCCTAAAAGTCATATATATTATAGGAGGGTTAGTTTCCAGTAAGAATAAGAGTTATATTAAGAAGGTGAGAAAAAACACTTTTCTATACATTTAATTATCTTAATTTACCTATTTTTATCACTATGACCGGAACTTTAACAAATTCATGTATGTAAAAGTGATCAAATGTATATAAAAGTTTATGAAAGTGTCTTAAAAGTGAAAATAAATTTGAAGATAAAAGTGTTGAAGGTAATTGAAGATACTAAAACTAGTTGAAAAAAAATAAGTTAGATTTAAAAAAATCAACTCTTTCAAAGGCTCATAAATGTTCTCATCATTTTCACCATAACACTAATTCTCACACGATCCATCATGTGTGTGTGTGTGTGTGTATAGAAATTAAGAATGGTTCAAATAAAAACATCATATTTTACGAAAATATAAGAATATTTTTTGACTTCCAAATTATTTATGTTAAAATAGAAAGATGGCAAAGGTCAAATACAAAGAGAAGACATTATTTGTCCAAATAAAATGTCTTCTCTTTGTATAAAATACAAAATTTGTCCAAATAAAATAGAAAGATGGCAAATGCAAAGTTTGTTTAGACATATTTCTCAAATACAAAATTATTTAGACATTTTAGAGTGGGTAGACATCGTGAGATTTGTATTTTAATTATTTACAAAGTTTGTTTTAAATACTAAAGTAAATGTTGGTTACTTCAAAAAAGAAAAAAAAATTGTTGGTTCTAAAAGCATCTCCAACAGCTATTGTAAAATTTCTTTAAAATAACATATCAAAAGTCAAAATCTCTAAAATAATTTACATCCAACTCCAACAGCTACTCTATTTTAGCAACTTTATCGTTAACAATATTAACAAAATATTTCATCATTTAATAAAATATTATTTCTCTCCTACACACTTAACTTCAATATTCTGATTGGTTGAATATAATTAAAATATTGTTTCTCTCTCTTCTATATACTTTTAGAGATTCTCTAAATTTAGAGAATTTTCTTCTCTGTTTTCCCATTTTTATATTTTAGCAATTGATCTGTTGGAGCACTAAAATTGCTAAAATCCTTCATTTTTCTATTTTATAATAGCTGTTGGAGATGCTTTAAGAATAGGAATTCATCCAAAGTTTGTTTCATTTCTATGCAATTTATTTTTTTTACAAAATGGAAAAAAATGGAATTTTTATAAATTGAAATATTTCGTATTATTAATTTATACTTAATATTTTATTAGTTGTATTTTTTAAATTAAGAGTTTTTCAAAAACAAAAAAAAACATAAATGTTGTAATATAGTATAAAATTTATTTTTCAAACTATGAAGTATAATTAAAGTCAAGTAATTTAAATGAGAATATCAAACACACAAAGCACCAGTGGTCTAGTGGTAGAATAGTACCCTGCCACGGTACAGACCCGGGTTCGATTCCCGGCTGGTGCACCCCACGGAATTGCGATGAGGACTCCTGCGATCATGTGATGTTGGGTCATCACAGCCGTTCGATCATTCGAATCTAAGCGCATCTGAGCATTCCTTTTTTTTTTCTAATTAATTTTGATGATATTTTTTAGATGACAAAACAAATCTCAACCGTAGATTTCACTTCAAATTGTTTTATTACCGTATATTTGTAGGTTATTTGATATATCTATTTTCACTTCTTTTTTATTTAAAACATAATTTTCATTTTTTATGTTACGAACCATGAATGGTGATGAATACGTGAGTTCTGGTAATTGATCGATGAATGTAAATCGATATTCCATCTTTTGGGGGTTTTATTACATATAGTATCAAAACAACTGATAAACAGTAAATTAAAATTCTAAATCTAAGATTTTAGAGTTTTCAAAAAATAAGTTATAAAGCAAACCTATTATCAAAAACAAAAGGTTCGACTTATTCACATTAAAACCACTCGACTTTACAACATAACCAAAATCATATATTTGTTTTAAACATCAGGATCCCCGATAGGGTAAAAATAATCGAGCTCGTATAATGAATATAGACCAAAGATTTACAATATTGACATCAAAGATGGAGGATGAGAACCACACGGGTGGTGCCTCAATGGTTTGAGTTTGGACTGATGGACTCTAAAGATCGAAAGTACCTGGAGATCCCAAGTTCAAATTCAGGGAGGAGTAAAAATATCATGTGGCCATGAAGGTTCAAATGTGATGACTCCGGGCTACCTGCAAAACAGATAGTTGCCATGGGATTAGTTGGCTCGCTTAACGGGTTGGATATTCAGGTTAATAAAAAAAGTGGAGGATGAGGTGGACAACGTTGAAACCTTAACAAAAAGGAAATCAGACCCAAGAAAAAATAATAAGGAAAACCCACCAACATAAAGGTTAATTTACCTATTCTTGTGTAAAAGGGTCTATTTGGGGAAATGAAAATGAGAATGAAAATAAAAATGAATTTTCATTCCTCTTGGTTAAGAAAAAATAATTAGGAAAACCCACCAACATAAAGGTTAATTTACCTATTCTTGTGTAAAAGGGTCTATTTGGTTCAGAATGGGAAATGAAAATGAGAATGAAAATAAAAATGAATTTTCATTCCTCTTAGTTTAATCATAAATGAAATTTTGGAAATGACCCATATATAGAAAACCAAACAGTTTTATTTATTTAGTTTCATTCTCAATGATTATTGTTTAATACCTCTAACCAAACACCCCTAAGATGGCGTTTGGTTCGTAGATTCTGGTGGAATCCGATGGAATTGGAATGTTGAATTCCATTGACCAAATTCATTTCTCTCGTTTGGTTCATTCTTTTTTATGGAAAAAATCTTCAAATTCCATTGAATTCCACAAATAAGGGAATTGAACATTCCATGGAAATAAAGTGGTATTTTGATGGAATGAAATATTCTAATTTCATAATCCCAAATATGTCCCGTAACCCTATTATAATTAAATAGTCGCACACCTCCTTCTCAATTTGAACCATCGTCGACCATCATTGATCTGAACTACCGCCGACCACTGTCGATCAGAACCACCGTCAATCTGAATAGCCGCCGACCACTACCGATCTGAACTGTCGCAGACCACCGCCGACCACTATCATCTGAACCACTGGCAACCACCGTCATCTAAACAACCGCTGACCACCACCGATTTGAAACGTCACCGTCCACCATTGATCTAAACGACCACCGATTTGAAACGTCACCGTCCACCATTGATCTAAACGACCACCGATCTGAACCACTAACGACCACCGTCATCTGAACCACTGATCTGGACCACCAAAGATCTGAACTACCGCATAACACCGTCATCTGAACCGCCGCCAACCACCCAATCTAAACCGCCGCATTTCATTCCAATTCCAAAGCTAAATCTGTGAACCAAACAGACATATTCCAATTCTTTTAGCACATTCCATTCCAATTCTGTCAACAAAACATGTGTTAAACCTGACAACATTCTATTCTAATTCGTTCAAAATCAAATTACTTTGACATATTTCATTTCATCCAAAAATATTATGCAAACCAAACACCCCCTAAGTCTTATTACATAGCCGAAACCCGAAATAGAGAACTTAAAAGAGAATAAAGTCAAAATCTTCTGAAGAAAGAACACCAAAAAAAAGGACCCAATTCAAATCAAAGATTCAAAAAATCTAAAATACATGAAAAATTAGTCTTCAAAATTGGGAGACCCAATTCGAAATCTGAAATTTAACATGTTAAAAGACCGACATATGCACAAACTGACCTAAAAACCAACAATTTTCCAAACAAAAACCTTTATCAAAGTTACATGGTTGATCTCATATACAATTGATATTAGAATACTCCAATACGTAACTTTTGGAAGGCCAATATTGACATAAAAACCTGAGTCAATGAAAATGAAATCCACTCTTATTTTTATAATCAATAGAGTTTTCTTTATTGATATTTTGAATATAAAATTATAAATTTAGTAGTATGAAACTCCTCATTGGACAAAAGAACGATAAATTAACCGCATGTACGTAATTAGTTTTAGTTGTAAACGTTATCCATTTGCCATATAAAATGGGATATGAAAATCAAATAAAAAATAATTGGATGTTTGTAAACTAGTTTCAGAAAATTTCCTTGCCATGCTAAATAAAAATTAACACAAATGTTGTTGTATTTTAATAGTATATGATACCATATTTTATCTTAAATAAATAAATTTATCCTAAAAGCCAGATATATTATAGGAGGGTTGGATTCCGGTGAAAATAAGAATTATATTGAGAAGGTGAGAAAAAAACTTTCATATACATTCAATTATCTTAATTTACCTATTTTATTACTATGATCGGAACTTTAACAAATTTATACATGTGAAAGTGATCAAATGTATATAAAAGTTCATGAAAGTGTCTTAAAAATGAAAATAAATTTGAAGATAAAAGTAGATGAATGTAGTTGAAGGTAATTAAATGTAACTAAAGATACTGAAAGTAGTTGAAAAAAATTAAGTTAGATTCAACTCATTCTCATTATAACCCTAATTCTCACATGACCCATCGTGTGTGTATATGTATGTATAGAGAATGGTTTAAATGAAAATACTCATATTTTACGAAAATACCAAAACATTTTTTCGCCTCCAAATTATTTATGTTAGAATAAAAAGATGGCAAAGGTCAAATACAGAGAAAAGACATTTGAGGAATAATATCTTTTTTTTATTTCAATCCACTTTGTCTTTTATTATTATTTGTCCAAACAAATTGTCTAAATAATTTTGCATATTACGTTATTGTTGTTGAAATCTTTGAACGTAGAATACATGTGTTTGTAGTTTATTTGTAAACTATCTTCATAAACTATTTTTGCAAAATCAATTGGTCAAATCCATCTTTAAAGGTCTTGGATTAAAGCTAAAAAAGGCATTAAAAGCCCTAATCCGTAGACAATAATAACGTGATGATGGCGATGATTTCATAGATGATTAATTAAAGACGATGAGAAACCAATAATTTGAGTTTGTTATAAGTACTGCAAAGAGAGGGTACACACGGTGAGATTTGTAAAAACTACTGTTGGAAACAATATTTTTTGATACCGTAAAAATATAAATAAGAAAAAAGAAGATAAAATATTTTGAACGAGGCTTTCCGGACTCGTAAAAGACAGCTAGGAACAAGAATAGGGTCAATAGTCTCCGCCGTTGCAGGTCCTTCTCCTTCCGCTGAGATGGCCCTCTTTTTGTTTTGTTTGTGTGTGACCTGTGGCCCACGCCTTCTATTTGTTCAGGGCGGGCGGCGTGAACTCTGATTCGATCCGGGTATTCAATCCCGCCGCTGAGATGCTCAGTTGACTCCTTAACCTTGATAGGAAGATGGCTTATTCAAGAATTCGTGAAAGATGTATAAATTTATGAAATATCCAAAATAAATATTTGGCATTCGATGATATAGTAAGCACAAAAATTAAGGATTGTTTAATCAACGCTATTCTTTTTTAGGTGGTCTACGAGCACATGCTCAATCAATTAGTTATGAAATACCATTAACTCTATGTGTGTTATCAATATCTCTACGTGTGATTCGTTAAGTCATAAATTTCTCCCTACTTCTTTTCTTTCTAGGAAGGAAGTGTCATATGTTGAATATATATTTTCGTTTTTTATTTATTATTCGGGGGTTGATGAAGGAAACCAGATAGTTATAGGAGTGAAAGAAACGGCTTAGAAATTTGCAGTAAAGGATTGAATCTCATTTCCTATATACAAGGGTTAAGAAAAGTAAACATAAGTATTAGAGACTGGTTGGTATAAAAGTCATTACCTTTATATTATCTTTTCTGGTATGGTAAATAACATTTGCCAACAATTTCACTATATTATTTAATGACGGAAAAATTACACTTTCTTTATCTAAAAATAATGTCCATAACGAAAATGACATACAGTTTTAGAATGACATTTTTACAAATGCGAATAGAAAGAAAAACTTTCCCCATCTCATAATTAAGTGTATAATTTGCAAATAGAGAGAGAAAGTTTCTCCATCTCATATATATATATATATATATATATATATTTTGTAGAATGGGAAAATGACAACTTTACTTTTGAAAGTGAAAACTTATTTTGGAACTAATAAAAATATAGACACCTAATTTAGGACGGAAAGAGTGCTCAATAAAATACATACGGATGATAACATTAGCCTCAGCCGTTGAATGAGCTAAAAAATGTTCCCTAACATTAGCGTCATTGAAGTCAGATTCCGTATAAAACTGATTGGAGATGCCAAATTGTCAGTAATCAAGATTTTATCTAGATACATACAGATAATAAACTTTTACTCAGTAAACGATTACCTGATTAATTAATTAAAGGTTTAAATATAGTCAACGTGTGTTAGGATTAGTTGTTTGAAAGGTGAGTTGAGAAAACAAAAACAGAGAGTTGTATGCCACTACTTATAATAAGGGTGGTCCACACCTCGTGCAAGTGGCGTGTGGCTGTGTTCACGCTTCCGATTCTTCAATGAAGTGGCAAATGTCACCTCATCTTTTAGCATGCACTCTACTTTTTTTAATATTATTATTATTATTATATATATATTAATTGTTATTATATTATTTTTTATACATGTGTATTTTTTTTATGCACTCTACTATATTATATACATGTGTGTGTTAATAATTGTTATTATATTATTTTTCATATTTGATTGTTACAAACTTACAATATAATAACAATATTTGTTGATAAATTTATAATTATGTAGCATTAATACATAATATGAGATAGATACACATATTGTTCGATATAAAAATGGGAAGTGCTAATGACACCTTTTTAGACCATCTCCAACCCACCATTAAAATTACTAAAAACATAAAAATGGAGACATTTTCTTCTCCAACCCAACACTATAACACAAAAAAAATGGAGGGGCAACTTATTGGCCTCTATATTTGAAGATGAATAAAGTGTCCCTCTAAAAAATTATATTAATTATGTATTCAACTTTTTCTAGTTTTATTTATAAATTAATAGTTTAATGCATTAAAAAATAAATACATATATTATTTAAGTATTATTATAATATTAAAGACGTTTTTAGTGTGGGGTTGGAGTTAAAAAAAAATTAGTGTTACATTTTTAGTGTTTATAGTGTTTTTGATGGTCATTTTTTAGTGTTTTGGTTAGAGATGCCCCCCTTAGTAGGGATGTGTACGAAACTTATTGTATTTTTATAGCTTTGAAATTATAAAAAGAGAATTTTAACAATGATGTGTATGAAAAGGATTCATTTTATAGAGATAATATTAACAAGATATAAAAGTGTCATTAACCTTCCCTATAGAAAGCCTATGACAATAATCTTTTTATTTGAATATTCTCATAGTATACACTTTAATAATTATTTACCGTTGATGTTATTATTAAATAGTTAATAACTAAAACATGTACCATCATGTAGAAAAGAACATAATTCTATAAATATATACTTTATACTTCTTCGGTTTCAAATACATCTCCATATTTTTATTTTAGTTTATTTAAAAATAAATAGTTACTTTTTTATTCTATCTTTAACCATTATATGAAAAAATTAATTACTGGTAAACTGTTATTTAGTTCATTAAAAGTGTAATAATTATAATTTTTTAAATGTGTCTTTTTCATTTTGAACGTATATTTCAGAAGAGAGAAAGTAATTATTACTTTTTAGTTGGTAAATGGCAATTTTACTAAAAATAAACAAAGTAGCAAATTTCTATATTTTAAAATATAAAGATATAATAGAAAAATAAACACTTACTTTTGATAGTTAAAACACATTTTATATGACAAATTAAAATAATTTAGACACTCATTTTAAGACATGAAAAATAATAAAAAAAATTGATTTTTCATTTATTTCAAAATCGATTTTGTGATTACAAACGTGTGAATGACTTAATAATTTATACATTTTTAAATTGAACGTTTTATTATGCACGATTCCTATCATACATATCAAGGCACGGCTTGGGTTGTGGCATTTGTCATCCGGCTTTAAGACTCGCTTGGCTTGGCTGAGATGAGCCAAAGTTCATGCCTTAACCAATATTTTTTTAATTTACTTTACATCCCTAAGCTTTTACATAAAAAAAAATGAAATTGGGAATTAAAGTTATTATTTTAAATTCATTAATATTAACAACAGTTCTAAAAAATATATCATATTAACAACCTCTTTTATATGTATATTGATATATTGCTTATATTTATGTTCTTTTGTGTTTCAAGATTTATTAAAGTAAAATGTTGGTTATCAAACAATTTTGAAACTATTACACTTTTTATGTACAAATGACATCATACATCCACTTGTGCCAAAAGGGTTTAGTTTGTTGGGCATATATTTGGCACATGGCGAATTTATGAGCGGTAATGATGTAGCTTTTTATTTTTAGTCAATTTTTCTCAGCTGTAAATAAAATTCAGAACAAAGAAGTTGAATCTAAACACAATTATATTTGAAACTAATTAACTGGATTTCAAAATAAATCAAAACCAAGATCCAAAATTAACCAAATCCCCAATAATCAATAATAACTCAAATGAAAATTAAAAACCCTAATTAGAAGACGGGGCTTATAATTTAAAACAAGGATCAAATTTTGTGAACAGTAGAGAGTTGGTGGCGATAGCAATATTGGAACCGAGCATGATTGACCCCTGCTCTATTAAAAAGTTGGACATGATGGAATTGACAATCGTACGTTAAAAACTAAGAGAAAGTCATGTGAAATCATTCCATTTGTAAGATGGTTTTGAAACCCATAAACCAATTTTTCAATTTAGATTGTTGGATAACATTGATCCGTGTTGAATTATTCTAGCGATAATAATATGGAAAACTTTAATGAGGTTTTAAGTTCAAAACCAGCCACCATCCCACCTGCCTCATGATGGCAATAGGCCAATGCGTATAGCAAACGTTGTTTCAAGTTTAGACTTCTCAAAATTAATAAGCTCGAGGTTAGTTTAATTCTAACTTGACCTTTCCTAAATTTTGAGTTTGAAATAAGCTATCAACCCATCTTCTTTTTTATTTCTATCATTTTCTTTATATGTGTATAACCCTTGAGGGTTATACATATAACTTTATATGTATATATAACCGTTAATAGATTAAGAGTTGAATGAGCTCCCATGCACCGACTCAATTATTGCAAGAGAAATTAAACATGTGTGGGATGGTTGGATTACCAGTTTATATACAACAGATCATCGGTTTAATCTTTCAAGTCAAATTTTTAATTTTTTTATCTCTTAATTTTCAGTTCAATACTTTGTCCAAAACTTTACTTAGGCTTTTCATTGTTATTTCTGAAAATATTAACAACAAAAGTATAGTTTGAAAGATTGAACTCACAACCTCAAATACAATTATAAGCATTACTTCCAATATGCTATGCAATTTTTGGTTTATTTTTATCCCATTTTGATTTTATTATTTCTTTCATAATTTATTTTTCCTTCCCAATGTATATTCATCTTAAAATTGTCACTTTTTTTTCTCATTTTCAAGGCAGCATATATTTATTTTAAAGATCAAGGTTGATCCCATTTGAAAAAAATGCATCTTAAACCTGCAATTGATAAAACTGACTTTTCCGTAGGTCTAACCACGATTTTGCCGGCCTTTGATCAAACTTAAAGGTGCATCTGCTCAAAAAGTTCCTAGATCCGCCACTAGCCATTAAAGCAATATGAGCATCTCCAACAACTATATTATAATTTTTTTAAAGAGTATCAAAAATCAAAATCTCAAAATCTCAAAAAAAAAGTTACATTTAACTCTCACAACTACTACATTTTAGCAATCTTAACATCAACTATGCTATTAAAATATCCAATACATTTAATATAATATTATTTATCTCTCAAAAGCATTTATTTTCAATAACTTTTATTGGTGGAAAATAATTAAAATACTATTTCTCTATCTTATATAAAGTTTTAGAGATTTACATGTTCTTTTTTTTTCTTTCTATTTTACCATACAATATAAAATAGTTGTTGGAGCATTGAGAAGATCTCCAATAGTTTTATCTGAAAATAGAGAATCATGGAGAAAACTCCCAATATAGAAAATCCTCTAAAACTCAGAGAAAAGAGAAACGAATGTTTTATTCATTTCACCAATGAGATTTGAATATTTGAATTAGTACTGTTTTATATAAAGTTTTTTTTATTAAATGTATCGAGCTCATAAAATTATACAATATTTAAGGTTGCGTTCTCGAAACCCAGAGGGTGTTTGGTTCGTGGATTTTGAAGGAATTGGAATGGATAATTTATTTGATCAAATTCCAAATCTTATGTTTGGTTTACATAATAAAAATGTAGGAATCCTTTGAATTAAATTGAATTCCACAAATTAAAGAATTCATCATTTTTGACATAAGTAAAAGAATTGAATTCCACCTCTTTCTATCAAACCAAACATTTGGTCAAATTACATTCCAATTTCTTCAAAGTAAAATTTATTTGATTGATTCCTCTTCTACCAAAGTCCATTATATGAACCAAAGGTCCCTTGACTCCCTTCACTTTATGAAGGAAATGAAAGGAAAAAAAGAGAAACGTGAGAAAAGTGAAAAAATATCGTGTTGTGAAAACTATTTTAGGAGACAAAGGAAATAAAAGAGAAGAAAAATAATGGTTAGTTTTATTCCAAAAATTTCCTCCCAAATATGAAAGGAAAGAAATTAAAATCATTTAAAAAATTATTAAAATTACAAAGCCATCAAATCTTTTATTTTAAATAATATAATTTTATATTAGTAAAAATGACGTTTAAATGTTACTAATGACACCCCTACAATTTAATTATTCCTCACATATATCTACATCAAACCCCTACTAAGTATAAAAAAATCTGTATACACCTCTATCAAAGGGTGTCATTAGCACCCCTGTTAAAATATATTAAATTATCAAAAAAATTATGATAACTTTTGGAGATGCTTAGGGGGTGTTTGGGATTGCTTATTTAAAACAAGTTATAACTTTTACTGAAAAGTGTTTATCAACTTCAAATAAGTTAGGAGCTCTTTACTTCTCAAAAAACTCCTTATCACCAGTTTGGCACCGGTATAAGCTGTTTTTGCAAAACACTCAAAGTCTTATCACGTAAGATGCGATCTAGGAATAAGTCAATAAGTTGTTTTTATAAGCAGTCCCAAAAACCCTCTTATTGGCTTAGCCATGTCGATAGTGAAGAAACAAAACTCAACCGAGCCACGCCACGCCACGGCTGGCTCCAAACAAACCATAGCCACAGACCTCAAAATTGAAAGATCCTTTATCGTTGTCGTTTCTATCTCTCATCTTCATCCTCATTCTTGAAAAACTTTTGACCCTTCACAAGAGTCCAATTCCACTGGATTACCCACCAAACGTTAATATTCCCCTTGTCAATTCCAACTTCAGAAATTCCTCAATTTCAACTTTCAATTTTCAATTTCCCCCAAAATCCACAAATGTTTAGCAGTACCAACACTCAAATTAGCAACCTTAAATACTACTACCACGACTTTTCAAAGCTAGTAGTAGATATCGATAATGGCTGATTCTTCGATACTGCTAAATTATTGACCACAATCGTGTCATTTGTTGCGTTTTTTTTGTGGCAAAATTGATGACGGTAAAAACCCTAGAATCTCTATTTAGATAGTGGGTGTTCCTATTACTACTTAACTTCCCCTATTTCTCCACTGTTTTCGTCTTACTCGCATTAATACACACGTATCTTTTTTTTATATATCTCTCTATTTTTTTATATAGCTTTCTAAGCAACTTTTGGGGTCAAGAAAAGCTGCTTAACAGAGCCATGTTTAACCCCAAATCGCGATCTTCTGACGATGAAGATGGTCGTAATCGGTATGTGGAAACCGACCCGACTGGTCGATATGGTCGGGTAAGATTTCACTTCTTTAATGGGTTGTGTTTCATGCAAACTCTTTTCTTTTGGATTTTCTTGAATTTTTGGGTTGATTGATTTTGTGTTTTGGTAAAGTGTGATTTTGTTTGTGGTAGTCTTTGCATTTAAGCCCTAGAATTTGGATTTTAGATGAAGGCATTTTCTTACTATGATTAATTGAATCTTTATTACATGATAGGAAAAAAAAACCATCTAAATAATACAGAGTTTTATATGGGTTTATTTATGTTTCTTGGTTCATTAATAAGGTGGTCTTTTGGAGTTAGGAATTCGGAATGGAGTTCGAGCTCGAATTCTTATCTTATAAAAGGTTTCTAAATTCTAATAAAGATGTAACGATCCATAGCCCAAAGCAACAGACTGACTCAATAACCTTCAAATCGATATAGAAGTTATTGATAGCCCGCAATTTTGAGCTTTTAAGGAGCTCACAAGTTTACTTTTTTATCCATTTGGGACGGGTTTTTACTTTTTACGGTTGATTGTTATGAAGAGAAAAAATTGAAGTTTGGGTGGATTTTTGTGGGAAGAATGATGAAAGTTAAGTACCCCATCTTTGATGTCATTTAATTCCCAAAAAAAGCTCAAAAAGGAAGGAAATTTGGTACCATCTTTTGGGTTAGGTTCTTGCATACAAGGAAAGAATATAATCTTGATAATTATTGCACTAATTCGGTTTTGAATGGATATTTGTGTAAATTATAATGTAACAAATGAAAGTGAATTAAACCATAAAATCTTTAATCTTTGAATCTTATCATGATCTCATTAAGTTGGGTCTTTATTTGCCTTATTTTTTGAGTTTATTGAAATAGACCCGTTTGGTTAGCCATAAACTAGCTTTTTAAAACGCTACTTTAAGCATAAGTTTCAATAAGCTACAAGATTTCTTTTTTCACTTTTTTCCAATAATACCCTTTATCTTTTTCCAACCGCCTTTTCAACATGCTTCTTTTAGGTCATTTTACATTTTCATCTAACTTATCCGCTAGTTTTTACCAAATATTATTGGTTTATCAGCCAACAACTAACTTATCAGCTAATTTGCTACACATAGCCCAACTAATATATATGATTATGGCGGTTCAAAGTGGTTGAATCTTTTATTCATTTTTTTTTTGAATTATGGTCAGTTTAAGGAAATTCTTGGAAAAGGGTCGATGAAAATCGTATATAAAGCAATTGATGAAGTTCTTGGTATGGAAGTGGCATGGGGGCAAGTCAAGCTTAACGACTTGCTTAGATCTCCAGAAGATTTACAACGGCTGTACTCCGAGGTTCATCTTCTCAGCACTCTCAATCATGATTCAATCATCAAATTCTACACTTCGTGGATTGATGTGGACCGAAGAACCTTTAATTTCATTACTGAAATGTTCACTTCAGGAACCCTCAAAGAGTAATAATGCCTTTTTTAACCACTAATTTTATATCCGATTTCCTTCTAGTGCTAATTTGAGGGAAAATTGTTTTGTTTCTTTTTTGTAGATATAGAAAGAAATATAATAAAGTGGATATTCGTGCTGTAAAGATTTGGGCTCGCCAGATCTTATCGGGTTTGATTTATTTGCATAATCATGACCCTCCGGTGATCCATAGAGATCTTAAGTGTGACAATATATTTGTTAATGGTCATTTGGGAAAAGTAAAGATTGGTGATCTTGGGCTTGCGGCCATTCTCCGTGGCTCCTGCAGAGCGCATACTATTATCGGTACATTTTTCTAGCATTCTATACACTATTAGTACAAACCCAACCGTTAATTAATGAGATATTTAAAGGAATGATGAGAGTTTATTTATTATTATTTGGATTTATGGAAGATTATTAGAGTTCGTTTATCATGATCAACGCTTTATATTATGAAACAATCGAGATATTCATTGAATCAGATACTCATTAGACTAGATGAACGGTTGAGATTTGGTTTGTACTAATTGTTGGGTTTGTAAATGAAACCACCCCTCTCTCTCTCTCTCTCTATATATATATATAGAGAGAGAGAGAGAGAGAGAGTGAGAGAGAGGAATGTTCAAATACGAACTCAAATTTGGTTGTGAATGTGAGGACAAATGAGAGCATGACACATGTCATATTCAGACCGAATAATGAAGGAAAATATTCAGACTGAATAACACTACATTCGGTCCGAATATTTTCCTTCATTGTTCAGTCTAAATATGACACGTAAACAAATGGTATTCCTATGAAAAAGGCCAATTAGTTGATTCCCATTCAATCAAAAAACATTACCATACAATCAAAAAAGACCCTTTTGTCGCACTCTCATTTGTCCTCATGTTCACAACCAAATTTGAGTTCTCATTTGAACCCGCCCCTATATATATATATATTGCTCTCTTTCTTTCTCGTTAGCTAGTATATATGCCATCTGGTGGTAGCTATGGTATTCTCTGCATAGATTTTGTTTTGGTGTCTTTGTTGTTGTTTGTTTGTGGAGAGGGTTTCTTGTTCTTTGTTCCTTCTTTTGTTTTCCTAAGATGGGATGTGATGCATTTCTATTACTAACCACTTCTTCTATTTCTATGAGGTTCTTTAGGGTGCGTTTGGTATGCAGATAGGACTAGATGGGTGAGAGTGAGGTAGGTGAGTGAAAGAATTGTGCACAGTTTTCGGGTCTTTAATTTTACATGGGTAGTTTAGTCATTTACCAATCTTGTCTTGTCTCCCTCATTTTTGTTCCACCTATTTTGGTAGGACAAAAAGAATCACATCCTGTAGGTCGCCTTTAGGGGTTGTAATAGATTATGTGAGTCGTTCAATATTTGGTAAGACAGAACTACACAAGGAAGATTAGGTAAAATGACCAATATACCCCTAATGAGTTGTTTATATCTATATATTATGACTAATTTATATAATTTTTTAAATAAAATGTTTATGTAGTTTCCAATTTTTATTTTATACCTTTTCAATTTTTTTAATATTAATGTTTAATAAATTACATAAATTAACCAAAATACAGAAAACGTATAAAATAATATTTCGAGGCAAGTTAAGTGAAAGTTTAAAAAGCATAAAATACGATAAAATAAAATTTAAAGAATGGATAAAATGTAAAGAGAGAGGCATATTTGATTGTTCTCCGATTTCTCTCAGGCACACCCGAGTTCATGGCGCCGGAACTTTATGAAGAAAACTACAACGAATTGGTTGATGTGTACTCGTTCGGCATGTGCGTACTCGAAATGCTAACTCATGAATACCCGTATAGCGAATGCACCAATCCGGCACAAATTTACAAGAAAGTAACATCGGTATGGCCAGATTTTTATTACACATGAAAAAGAACTTCCATATGGATATATATATATAATTATATATATATATATATATAGAGAGAGAGAGAGAGAGAGAGAGAGGAAAGTTCAAATGCAAACTCAAATTTGGTTGTGAACGTGAGGACAAATGAGAGCGCGACACGTGTCATAGTCAGACTGAATAATTACTGGATAATGTCCTCACGTTCACAACCAAATTTGAGTTCTCATTTGAACCCGCCCCATTATATATATATATATATTAATTATAGGCTTAGGATCGTGTGAGAAGGAGAGTTAAGGCGAGAAGCATAAGCAGAAGAGATCTGAACCACTGATCACTTTTTAATCTCATATCCATCCATGAATTGCGCCTTAGAAGGGGAGTTGAGGGTGGAGATCCCTTCTTACGCTTCTCACCATAACTCTACTTCTCACCGGAACCCAACCCTATATATATGTGTGTGTATTATGTATATATATATATATATAAACTTACCAACAAGCCCTTTTCAGGGTAAGCTTCCGAGGGCGTTCTACAAAGTAAAAGATCTCGAAGCCCAATGCTTCATCGGAAAGTGTTTGGTCAACGCTTCAAATAGGTTATCCGCTAAGGATCTAATGCTCGATCCATTTCTTGCAATGGATGACGATGAACAAGCACCGTTATCAAAATATATCCATCAGAAGCCATTTATGAATGATGATATTGAAATCGAGAAGCTCCATTTGGTCAACGATCCACCACCACGAACCAATATGTCGATTGCGGGAAAATTGAATCCCGATGATGATTCCATTATTCTTCGGGTACAAATTTCCGATAAAGAAGGTAAAATTTCATGCTTTTTTGACCTTGATTTTTGGCTTATATATATATATATATAGAGAGAGAGAGAGAGAGAGAGAGAGAGGAAAGTTCAAATGCGAACTCAAATTTGGTTGTGAACGTGAGGACAAATGAGTGCGCGACACGTGTCTGAATGTAGATTATTCAGACTGAATAATCGAGAAATATTCGGACCGAATATAGTTTATTCAGTCTGAATAATGCTTATTCTGACCGAAATAGTACTATATTCAGTCTGAATATTTCTGTGATTATTCATTCTGAATATGACACGTTCAAAATAAATTTGAGTTCTCATTTGAACCCGCCCCTATATATATATATACATATTCATGAGTTACACCATAATGTATATGTGTAGGTTCCGTAAGAAATGTTTATTTCCCGTTTGATATATTAAATGATACGGCGGATGAGGTTGCGTCGGAAATGGTGAAGGAGCTCGAGATCACGGATTGGGAGCCGTTGGATATCGCTGATATGATCGATGGAGAAATTTCTGCTCTGATACCAAATTGGAACGAAAACCCGCATAGATTATTAGATCGTTCCCAAATCGTTAATCTTAATCAAGATGAAGATGATGATCACCACCATCCGTTTCGGTCCTTATCGTCTTCTTCTTCGTCTCAGTTATCGTTTTCAGGCACGGCTGCTATACAACCACCGGATGGAATGGCGGGCGGCACTGATTGGCGGCAAGGTACGCTAACCGCTGATGACACTGCAACAAAAATGGCTTTATAGGATGCCAGATATGTCTAAATGTCCTAATAGACTGCTTTATAGGGCTTCTGAAATAAAGTGTCCATTTAGTCCTTTTATACGACATTATTTCAAAAGTGTTGTAATAAAAAAGCTAATAAGACACTTTATTTTTAAATTGTCCTAAAATGTTAAGATTCCCAGATGGATCCTAACATCTTATTGTAACACCTTTACATAGGATTTACATAGGATGCACAATTGTTTAGTCATGTGAACATAAGTCCTATAAAGTAGTCTAATATGACGTTTAGAGCCTGTTTGTTAGCAGCTTAACGAGATTCACAGCTTATTCGGTCAGCTATACATGACTGTTTGATAGTGGCTTAGGGGCTGTTTGTTTACCTCTTAACAGTTCCATTAAGAGGCAACCTCTAAATCGCTAAGAGGTGAATGTTGTTTGGCAAAAAATTAAGTCTGCCTCTTAATGGTTCCAAAACCCTCTGAATCATTTTGTATCTTAGACCCCCCTTAACTGTTCAGAGCCCTAATTTCATTTTGAACAATTATCAAACAATTATTTCATTTTGCACTATATTATAAAAGCCTCTTAATCATTTTGACCACTTAATCATTCTGCACCAAACCATTCAACAACTGCCAGTGGCTTATTCAGTAAGCTTCTAGGAGGGAGCTTTATGCAGAAAGTCAAGGTTTTTTCAAACCTACCCGTCCCAATCACCCAAGCAAAAACCTGTCCACTCTATAGTCTATACAGACAGATTAATCCACACAGATAGCTTTATCCATACAGGACTTGATAGAAAACCAAACAAACAGCTCCTTAAGTCATATTTGGCATCTTATAAAGCCGATTTTGTTGCCGTGAGATAAAAAAAATGAAACATTGCAACGTAGCGTCTGTATACGCAATTTTTATAATCAGAAACGTCTTTATGGTCTAAATTGCTTCTGCAAAAAACATATGGTCTTGCAGATCACGTTTTTGATGACACAAGTTCTCAAGAGTCTGTAGTTTCAGGAACATATTCAAATTTGAGTTACTATTCGGCTGAAGACCGCCATGAATACCGTTCATTAAGCCCTATAAACCACAACTCTACTACTAGGTTCAGCCATGGAGAAAAAGCTTCAAAGAATCATGAAAAACCGTCAAATGTAACCGTTGACCATCATCGAGCTTCGACATCCAAAGGGTCCGCACCACCACGGCTAACAAGAAACCAATCGTTGGTTGATATGAGAAGCCAACTGCTCCATAGATCTTTGGTGGAAGAAGTGAGTAAACGACGCCTGTCTAAGACCGTTGGCACCATGGAAGACGTTGGGTTCCAGATGCCCGTTGACGGTTCCAGGTCACGGCTCAGGCACAAAGGAAGAAGGGTTTAGTTCCACCTGGCTTATATATATATATATATATAGATATAAATAGATATATATAGACTTGGGATCACGTGCCACCAACCTGTTTTCGTGAGACCATATTTTTACACTTGAAACTTCACAACAGAACACTGTGAATGTAACATTCAAGTGTTTTTGCTGTGAAGGTTCGATTTTTTTTACCTTCATAGTGATTTGCTGTCAATTTTCAAGTGTAAAAATGTGGTCTCACGGGTCTCGCGAAAACAGGCTGTGTCACGTGAACCCAACCCTATATATATATATATATGTATGTATGTATGTATATATGTGTGTGTGTGTGTTATAAAAGGAGTTTGTATGTTCGGTTTTGGTTTCGATTTCGGTCACCGTTCGTGGTCTTGGTCCGATTCAGGTGCCATCAACGGTGAGGATGGTAGTGTATATTGGACTGGTTCCAAAGAGGTGCCCTTAGAAGAAGACCATTTCCTCTGTAAAAATGACTAAATTTATAGTTATGTATAAATTTTATTGCATAAAATACAAGTAATTATTGCATTGTTGTTTCAAATTGGACTATTTTTCATTTGGGGAAAAGTATTTTACCGAAAAAACTTACGTTTTAAGATAAAGTTTAATCGGGTTATCGTTATAAATAACTACATGAGGAAAACTGGAAAAGAGATTTACTTTATAGCCACCTAACTAAATCTTTTCATGAAATACACAAGAAACAATAAGTCAATGTTACAATACACTTTTTCTTGTGTTTTTCATAGCTTGCGGCTTTGGCTTGTATTTTTGGGGTGGACGTAAGGGACTACGGTACCACAACCTCTGGTTTTTACAGTGGACCCACTTTTTTTACCAGATGTGTTAAATTTTGTCAGAAACCGCAAAGAAAAGTGGCTTACAGTATTGAATTATGGTTTCTTGACTATTTTATGAGAAAATTCTACATGGTTACTTAAAGTAAATGTCTTTTTTTTTCATGAGGTGGCCGTTTGAGATGGTGGTATGGGATCATATGAGTAGTGAAGTTAACTTGAGAAACGTAAGAAGGGATCTTGACCCTTGATCATTTTTAATCTCAAACCCACCTATGAATCGCGTGTGGTATGGGGATTGATCCGGTGCATCTCAGTATATCTCATCTCCGTGCATCTCATCCTGATGTACATCCAAGGGTGGAGATCCTTTCTTACCTGTCTCACCATAACTTCACTTCTCGCCGGGACCCAACCCTCAGACTGTATAAATCTCATCCATTCAATAGAACTACCGTTCTTTTTCTTTTGGTGTTGGGTGTTTGGGGGGGGGGGGGGGGTTTAAAAACCCGTGTCTGAAATGGCATAACTAAAAAGAAAGTTATGAAATTCATTTTTTTAAATAGAGTTCAAGTCTGTATACATCTAATCCAACAAAGCTGACACTTTTTGTAGGTTTTCTTAAAAACCCTTGTCTGAAATGACAGAATGAAAAGGGGAGTTCTGAAATCTTGATAACAAGTGAAATAATTGAGATTCTTTGAATTTTGGCTCCTTAACTATTTCATGTGTTGACACAAAGTCCTTGCTTTTAAATTCAAAGGACTGTCTTTTTTGGTTATGTCCAATAAGACAACACATGGGGGGTGGGCCTTTTTTTGATCTTTAAAATGGTCAAAATACTTGGTCATGTACTGTTTTTACTTTATAAGATATAACTTTGATAAAAATAAATTTTTACAGCCTGACGTGGGATTCCAACAGATGGATGGACGTTTTTTATGACTGAAATGGTTAAATAATAAATATGGTCTTCTATTATATAAGATATAAGTTAATAATACATCTTTATATTAGAATTAACACAAGATGTCAAATTGTTCTTTTATATATTGTGTTACATTTGATATCCTTTGACAACAATAAATTGAGTATGGTGGAACGTTTAACAGTCTTTAAATTTTAATATAGTATCTAATGAGACTTTTGAGTTTATAAGATCATCATCAGTGTGCCTTATACACACTAACACATTATTATAATAAATTGTTTGGGCGAAAATAATTAAACAACAAGATATCAAAATATGTTTAGCCCAGTGGTAAGGTAACATCATGGGGGGTCAGTGAATGGTATCCCTAACTACCCGGGTTCGAACCCCGCAGTGCGCATGTGGAGATATCCTGGTCATGAGTCTGCACTTAGTGGTACCCTTAATTGGGCTCGGCCGTGGTCCATGGGGATTAATCGGGTGGCACCCTTAAATAGGAACCCGGATACCCCGGAAAAGTGTGTGTGTATATGTGTGTGTGTGTGTGTGTGTGTGTGTTAGCCTATCTTTCAAAAAAAATTAAACAACAAGACAAGTTATACTGTTATGAAACAATAACTTGTTAGTAGAAGCTAAACAAGTAATATGATTCAAGAAGTAAATCAGTCATATAAGTCATTTTATGGGACAATTATTGAAAAGTGTTTTTATGAAACAATTTTAAAAAATATGTATAGCATGACAATTTACTTATTGTGTTCCATTGGGTTACTTAATTTAATTTTGTCTTAACAATTTATTGTAATGTGTTCATGTACACAATTGTTAGTCTTATAAGCTAAAAAGTCTAGTAAATTACTCTATTCTTTCTCCCAATGACAAAACATCAAGTGGGACAAGTCACCATTCAGGGGCCTACACTTGTACAAACTAATCCAGGACTTTCTGTCGGCGCTAACATCATCCGAGCTTACAGTGCCGCTCTACATACTGTTTTAGTGATGCTATAAAATGAACAACCAGTTTTGAAATAAAAACATCGTAGATACCATACGAGATGCACAAAAAACAGACATGAAAGCAAAGTTAAATTATACATTTTTTTTAAATTCTACTTAATAAACATATATTTGTTTCACAATGTGTCAACGTGTTTGTTTCACATGTACTTTGTTTACAGTGTGAAACTTTTTGGCGTGTTTGTAAAACAAAAAATACACCTAAAAAGTTTCACATTATGAACTGAATATGTATGAAACAAACACATTGTAAACAAATATATGTTAATCTAATACCTTGAATATTATGCTTAGATCGAGAAAAAATCATGTGAAACAAAAAATTAAAATAAAAGTTCTTATGGATTCAAATTTTTAAGTTTTTAAATAATTAAACCCATATATATATATATATATATATCCCTCCGTATGTGTGTATTATTGGATGAGAAATATCAACCTCTTATGTCATTATATGGTTTACATGATATAATGTACAAAAGAAGCCTATATATAAATGTTTGCCCTAGAAAATGTTGTCTAAAAGAACAGTAGTTGTGTTTGTGTTTGGTAATAGTCAGTGTCTCCAAGGTCCCCTGGTTGCTAAGATGGACAAAAGGTCATGCAACTCCAAGAACCACTACATGTATGTTTGAATGTCTTTATTATACCTATATATATATATAGAGAGAGAGTAGGAGGTTCAAACGAGAACTTCTCGTTTTAAAGAAACAAAGGAACCCCTTCTAGCCATATATATATATAATTTAAGAAATCAATAAATTAATTAATATTAATATAATTAGAGGAAGGGTATTATTATCAAACTATTACTTTTGGGTTTGTTAATATTCATGATCAGATTGTACAATGTAGAAAGTAATTATATTTTAAATATTAAATAAATATAAGATTAAGATCTCACAAATATCTGATTTTGTACAAATGTAAAATCATATATGATTTTGTACAAATATAAGATTAAGATCTCATATGTGATTTTGTACAAATGTAAATGTAAAATCATATATGATTTTGTACAAATGATGTTCACATATGATTACAATGTCAAGTATGTCAACAAAATCACATATGATTTCAGTATCATACACTACCATATGAAAGACTTTTGCCTAGGGACATTTCCTTAGGAAATCTGTTACTAAAATGTGATTCCTCATAAAACTGTCACAAAAATTGGTGAGTAAATTGTTGGTGAGTAATTCAAATTAGTGACAGATTACCCAGACTTTCTCGGTGATCTGTGGGTATTTTCTCGAAAAACATCGAAATTTACCGAACCACTGGTATTTTCTGGGTGATACGTGGGTAATCACCAACGGAAATTTCTCTGGGTAATTTTTGTGGGTGAAAATCATTTGTTTTGTAGTGATATATGATTTTGTGGCAAGCGAATCTATTGAGAGATATATTGAGCCGGTAAGCGGGGTTGACTTGCCGAATAGTGATATGATGTCACGAAAAACGGATGCTCATTTCGTATCTAACAAATGTTAATGTAAAATCATATGCGATTTTGTACAAAGGTAAATGTAAATTATGTGATATAATATAATATAATACTTTTGAAGGGTATTACTGTCAAACTATTACTTTTGAAAATATTTGGTTATACCATTTTTACCCCTAAAATAAATAACCATTTGTGGAAAACAAATATCAGCATACATTAATTACTATAATTTGTTTTTACAAAATATGTGGCAAGAAGGAGGTTCTTTTGTTTCTTTAAATGAGGGGTGTTCTCGTATGAACTCTTCCCTAATTTGAGTTCGCATTTGAATGTGTCGTGTTCTCATTTGTCCTCACGTTCACAACCAAATTTGAGTTCGCATTTGAACTTTTCTCTCTCTCTCTCTCTCTCTATATATATATATATATGTGTGTGTGTGTATGTATGTATGCGGGTTCAAATGTGAACTCAAATTTGCATGGTTGTGAATATGAGGATAAAGGAGAGCGCGACACGTGTCCCATTCAGCCTGAATGTTGTGTTATTCACTCTGAATGCATGTTATTCATACTAAATAATGTATGAACTTCACATTCATTATTCATACTGAGTGCCCTTCATTATTCAGACTGAATGAGATACATGTCACGCTCTCATTTGTCCTCACATTCACAACCAAATTTGAGTTCGCATTTGAACTTTCCTCCCTCTCTCTCTCCCTCTATATATATATATATATATATGGTTGGGTTCAAAAGAGAACATGGTCAAAATAATAAAAATGAGAAAACTTATATCATATGTGATTTTACACATAAATCATATGTGATTAAGGAACGCAGTCAATACAGGTTCACCCGACTCAATGATATGAAATAGTGTAAAATCACACTCATATTCTCGTATTTTCTTATTTGAACTTTGTTCCACAAAGAGAGTGTGTGTGTGTTTGTGGGGTTTTATAAAGGAAGGAAAAGGGGTGAAAATGTCAAAAGCAATTGAAAGTGAGTTTGAGTATATACAGTAGTAAAAAAGAGAGTGCATGTGTATTAGTTTCTGGGATTGGGAATTGTTTAAAGACAGTGGGCATAACCTGCATACAGAATCTGACCCCCAAATATGGCAACACCAAGGATACCATCATCTCTTTTAATTTTCTTTATATATTAACCCTTTCTTTCTTTCTTTCTTTTTCTCTCTCTCTCTCTATCTCTATCTAAACCCTTTTTCTGATCATAAGTTTCTTTCTTTCTTTCCACCATATCTCTGAGATCCAGATTCTGTAATTAAGCCACACAACTGAAGTGGGTTTGGAGCTTAATTTAGTTTCAAAACTGTCTGAATCTCATTCTCATCTCAAATTTCAAGTCTTAAAAGATTCAATCTTTTTGTTTTATGTTTTTGTTGGTTATGTGATATTAATTATTCAAACTCATGTCTTCTCTTACAAAACCTCCAACACTACTACTTGTCTTAATCTTCTTCTTTCTCTTCTTCTTCTTCTTCTTCTTCTTCATCTTCTTCATTTCCATTTCTACCTTCAAAAACCCTTCTTTAGGTATGCAATTATCTATCGCATCTTAAATCAAATATTAATTTACTTATTATATATCTATCTTTTAGTTTCATAATTGCTTCTTAATTGAATTTACTCCCATTTTGTTCACAGTTTACAGGTGTGGGTTGGCCTCTAAACTTCAAGATTCTCATCTCTACTTCCACTTCCACTTCCAGGTGAGGTTTTGTGTTAATTACTATATTCTTCTTCCAATATATATATATATATATATATGTACATTTTTAATTTAAAATTCAACCCTTTTTTTATGAAGACCCCATAAAACTCAACCTTTCCTGCATTTTTTAGTTCATATATATAGTTCATATGTGTGTGGCCATCATATTATTATTTTCAAACATAGTTTTTATCAATTTCAACCTCATTTAACATATATATATATATATATAAATAACAAATTACACAAGCATTTCTGAATGTGTACAAAAAATCGTTTCATTTCAAATAATTTATTTTCTTTCCTTTAGAAAATAATGTATATATTTTTATTGTTATTTTCGTGTGTGTGTGTGTGTGTGTGTGTGTGTGTGTGTGTGTGTGTGTGTGTGTGTGTGTGTGTGTGTGTGTGTGTGTGTGTGTGTGTGAGAGAGAGAGAGAGAGAGAGAGAGAGAGAGAGAGAGAGAGAGAGAGTGAGTGTGTGTGTTTGTCTGTGGAATATCTTTCTTTATTCTAAATTCTAACTATTATTGCTGTTAAAAATTCATGTATTACCTATTTGACATGTTTTGATTATTAATCAAACATACAAACTGTATTTTTGTCCAAAATAAAAACTATATATTTAAACTGAAATAAAATTCAATAAGAATAAAAAGAAAAGGTGGGAATGGGAAGTACGGTAATCTGTGCCACTATCAAAACTAGGGTAAGACCAGGTAGGCTTTCAATTATAGTTTAATAAAAGTACACATAAAAGTTAACACCTTTTAAATAAAAAAATTATTTATTTATTTCACAATATAATCATAATGTCTTTATTTTTTAATTTATTTTTCAAATATCAAAGGATCCGTAATTAATCCTATGGGTCTGTATTGAGATGTCATTAACAATATATGATCTTAATTACTCTATTTGTTTATTAATAATTATTATAAAGTATTTGGTAAAATTATTATGTAATAATATGATACATTGAAAATTTATATTATTTTTAATACAATACACTATATAATACATACCTACATCACATCTAATCTTCTTTAAAGGAGACAAAGTTATTCCCTACTTTTCACAGAAAATTGTCACATTAAATAAAATAAAATTTATTTTTAAAATATATACGAATAAAGTTAAATTAGAAAATAGTTATATCAAAATAATACAATAAATATTATACATGAAAATATTGATAAAATTATAATGAAATAATTTAATAAGCTCAACAAAATATCTATCATATTAAATACGAGTTCAAATTTGTATAACTATTAGATTAAATAACTACTGAATATTAATTAGATTTAATATCAATATCATAAAAATATTGAATATTAATTTCTTAAAGGTTCAAAAAACCCTCTTGGTTAGAAATTAATAGACATATTATTCAAACTCAAATAGGAGACTGAATAAAAAAAGAAGTCGAAAAACTTAATTAGTCTCTGAGCGTGTTAATAAACCTACAAAAAAATATCAATAATTGTTTTAAAAAATTAGCACGTAATAATATAAATCAATATTATAATACAATAAAGTATCTTTTAATTCTTATTTAATGTAACAATAAGTTTTTTTCAATTAATATAACAAGCTTATAGATTATGGTTGATAAATTAGCAGAAAATTAGTTGTAAATAATGGACGATTGATTGTACAACAGTTACAAAACTGCTTACATGAATCGTAAGATTCAGAGCTTCTGATTTTCTCTAATTACAACAACTTGACAACTTATAAGATAGCTACATACCACTTACCACTTTTCAAATTCCATCTGGTATGGAGTCACCTTCTTCACCTGACATGCCCATTTCTTTATGTGCAAGGGGGTGATGATATATGGCATCACCAGAGCGAGATCGAGGAGTGAAGTCTTTTAGTTTATTCGAATTGAAGATAGTTGATGAACTAATAATGTTTGACAAAACTAATTGATAAGTTAATTGAAATGTGTAAAATTACCAAAATGACTTGTTAAAAAAATAATTAAATAATATATTAATGTAATATATTAATTTAATGTTTCACAAATATATTTAAAACATATCACTAATAATGTTTCACAAATATATTTAAAACATATCACTAATATAATATATTAATTTAATACAAAAAAGGGTAAAAAAAATACAAATAATATGAGATGTTAGATAATAGAATTTCAATTTGATTTTGTTATACGTATGATATTATAAAATTTTGATTTGTATGAAAAAATAGGAATTTTGGAAAAGTATCTACACTTAAATAACTATTACATATTATTTGAAAAAAACAAAGTTGACCAACCTTACATATCTTAATAAATTACTAATTTCTCAAAAATTAATACTTAAAATAAATACTTTATAAAAATCATTTATCAAAATTTTATTATTTATAAAACAAAAGAAAGATAACAACAAATTTTATGTAGTTTACAAAAACATTTTTTAAAATTATGATGTTTGTTTTTTGACGACTAGTTAATTTAAATAATAATAAAAAAAGCCAACACCTGCCTAGCAGAGTTAGTCAGGAGGTTGTTACCACATGCAGGAGGTCTCGGGTTCGAGCCTCCTCGTAGGGGTTTTCCTCCTGAGGCGTTAAAGATGTAAGGCGTAGGTTCGGGTCCCGCATACTGCCCATTTGGATGTCACTGTGGGTTCGAATCTCTAACTACTAACTTGCCGGTTCAAAAAAAATAATAATAAAAAATGATAAAATTAATCATAATTATAAGTAATTAATAGTTAATAATGACGAATAGTTACAAATAGTATAACTTGAAATTTGAAATTAATACAGTAGTTAGTATAATAAATAACAATTAATATTAATGAAAGATAAAGTGACAAAAAAATTCAAGGAACCTATTGAAATGTTAAAAAAAGTTCATGGAACTTTGAGTCATTGAATTTTAAATTTTACCCATTATATCAATAATAGGTAAAAAAAATATTCAAAATACATTACCTTAATGATAGGTAAAATTTTCGGAAGTTATTTATTGTTATAATGGGTAAAATTTTCAAAATTTAATATTTTAATAAAAAATAAATTGAGATTACATTGTAGTAAAAAAAAATATAATTTTATAAAAATTAGTTAAAAAATTATTTTCATCCCATAATCGTTTAAAAAAAATACCTTTCACGTTGATAACATGAAACTTGTTTAATTGATAATCGATTAAATAAATACAAAATAGAAAAGATTCGAATGTTTATTACATCAACCGAGAACAAAGAGATTTAAGACAAAATTTATTTCATTTTATCCTGAATTTTAAATCAATTTAAATTCAATTAAGCAATGAAATTGGTGTGATTTATTTTAATTCGAATTTTTTTTTTTAAAAGTTTGAAAATTGGGCGGCGTATGTTACATTAGCCACTGACCTTATGCCCCCCAATAATCGGTCCTTTCAAAAGGGACCCAGTCCCGTATAAATCGGGGTCATGTTTGCTAATATGGTCAGCTCCCGTGAACCCCACCTTGTCCATTTTGGTAGGCGCATGTTAGCATTCTCCATCTATCGTACACCTAGCGGTGTAAACGATTCAAATTTTTAACGACCTACTCGAGCTCGAGCTTAATAATTCTCGAGCTCGAGTTGATTTCTTAACATAAAATAGAACTCGTTTAATTAAACGGGCTGAACTTTATAACACTAATGTTTGATTCGGCTCGTTTGAAAACTCGATTAAATTTTTCGAGTTGAGTCGAGCAGAGTCGAGCCATTCGAGCATACCCATTTTTCGAGCCACATATGCTCATATACTTTATTAATCATAGAATAAAAATATAAAATTTATTGAGCTCAACCTGATAAACGAGCTAATCGCTCGCAAGTTCGAACCTATAAACGAGTATTGAGCTCGAGCTCGATAACTCAAAAAATATTCGAGCTCGAGCCCTACATTGAAAAGTTAATCGAGCTCGATCCCAGTATTAATCTTTTGAACCTGACTCGATTAACCAACTACTCTACTCGACACAGCTCGTTTACATCCCTATGTACAACAAATCATGGACGAACCTTATTATGGATACACGGTGGCACGTGCTACTGTATTATTTTCTCCGTCGAAAGGCTTAAAATTTAACGATCATGAAAGGTGCAACCATATCGTTTTAGAATGTGTCACCGTATGATATTCAGGAGTTCATGAAGGTGCAATTCAACCTCGTAATGAACCTAAAAAAACTCTGAAATCAACAAAAAAGCCAAAAAAGTCCCTCGAAATCAATAAAAAAAACTTAAAATTCCATCGAAATCAAGCAAAAAACTTTAAAAATCTCTCGAAACGGTGGAGTTAGGCTAAAAACACATCAAGCGATGTTGATCGTTAGGAAAAACATAAAGACATGCCGATAAAAACTGTGTTTTTTTAGTTACTTTTTATCTATATTATATAATGTCACCGTATAAAAAAATTCTAGATATGTCATTACTCTTAATGCACAATGTCCATCTTCCTAAACTCATATGGCTTTATTGTCTTGTACGTTGAAAAGGCTATAAGCAAATTCAAAACCACGAGTGAACAAGAGACGATTTCGTATTGGAGGAGGACCATCGCCGCCGCCACTTCAAGGAGGAGGAAATTAAGCGGTCCGGGATCATCGCCGCCACGTTGTGCTTGGAAGTGCGGGCGGTGCACCCCGTGTAAGCCGGTTCATGTACCAGTGCCACCAGGAACACCGGTGACTGCCGAGTACTACCCGGAAGCATGGAGGTGCAAATGTGGAAACAAATTGTACATGCCATGATGCATGCTTTTTTAATATGCTACTTAATAGCTAGTTAGGTCTTTGTTATATTGACAAGGGGGTATTATGTCATTAATCAATTTAGTAGGACCAATATTGAAAAAATTGGAAAATATAGAGGCTTGATTAATATATAGATGCAATATCACAAATCAATTTGGGCCTTTTCATTTTTGTTTGTCTTGATAGCTATTTGTATATACTTTTTTTGGGTTAAACTAGAAATCAGAAATGAAAAAATCTATGTTGATGTATTTGAGAGAAAAAAAAGGTATCAGAAAATAGGAATGAATATTCAAATAGCAAGAAGAAGGTTATTTATATCATGTTTGTTAGCAGTTTAACGAGATTAATGAAACTCGTAGTTTATTCAATCAGTTATATATGATTGTTTAGTAAATGGTTACATGATATCAAAAAGTATTTTATTCAATAAGCTTTTAGGGGTGAGTTTTATTTTATTTTTTGTGTGTGTGCAGAAAGTCAAGTTTTTTTCTCAAACCTATCATTTCTATGAAAAAGCTCTCCCAAGTTATATAGTCAATACAAATAATTTTATTCATCCTAGACTTAACGAAAAATAATCCAAACAACCCTTTAGAATCATTCTTTCTTTCATTAACATCTTAAAATATACAAAACTAAGCAGAACACGATGTTTCGTAATTAAATTTGTTTTTGTTAATGGCGTTTACTGTCTAGTTACCCATAATTTTTTTGTAAATCTTGAATCCAACTTTGAAACAAGAATTTGCGAGTCAAAGTGACACGAAATGCGTTAAGAGCACGCCCTTAAGTGCTAAAAGCATATTCCATTGCAACTGCAGAAGAATAAATATGAACCAAAATCGGGATCAAGGGTCGAGATTTAGCTTTTGAAATAAAAGAATTTGAATATTTATGCATAGACGTTCTTTTTAAACTATCAAACTGTAACGTTTCATTTATATGGTTTTGAATTGGTTGATTATGTATAAATTCAAGTTTAATATGCTTGGTTGTACATGTATTTGACAAGAGAATCGTGAGGTATGGGGTTTCTAAACCCATAATAGTTATTATTCGGTGCATCTCATCCTAATATGCATTTAAGTATAGATTGTTGATATCTTTTTTTGCGTTTCTCACCTTAACTCTTTTTCTTAACAGAACCAATTTAACTCTTCTTTAACAGAATCAATCATATTTGAATAAACTCAAGAAAAAATGATTAAAATACCAATTTAAAGATGTGAAATGATAATTTAAGTAAACATGTCATAGTTGAAGATGCTCCATTGAGAGTTTATATATGAATTACACCCCTACTACTATATAAATAAGGGGAGTGCTAATGACACCTCTTTAGTAGGGTGTGCACGGAATATTTTGTACTTTATAGGGGTTTTGATCAGATGTGTGTGAGGGGAAATTCATTTGTAGAGGGTGTCATTAGCAACATATAGAGGTGTCATACTGTCATTAGCCTCCCTATAAATAAAAGCGGGGGAGTGCTAATGGCACCTCCTTAATAGGGGTGTGCACGGAATTTTTTCCTACTATATTAGGGTTTTGATATAGATGTGTGTGAGGAGCAATTCACTTGTTAGGATATCATTAGCAATATCTAGGAATGTCATTAGTCTTTCCCTAAAAGTAAGGATGTTACCATATACACCATAGTCTATATCATGT
The DNA here is from genome assembly GCA_036898165.1 of Silybum marianum. Lineage (NCBI taxonomy): Eukaryota > Viridiplantae > Streptophyta > Magnoliopsida > Asterales > Asteraceae > Silybum > Silybum marianum. The sequence continues at coordinate 3,805,356 of CM072530.1, forward strand.
CCTCTAATTAAATTAGGATATATATGTCTACTTTGACTTTTTTTAAGTGTTATCATATATATTATAAACTAGGATGTACCATAGACTATGATGTATTTGAAAAAACTGTAAAAGTAAATATCGAGAATCTATTATATATATATATAGGGGTGGGTTCAAATGTGAACCTATCTTTGATTGTGAACATGAGGACGAATCACAACCATCCATTTTAAATCAGATCAAAATACAAGGGAGAAAATTCGCGGTGGCATTTTTGTAAATAAGTGGAAAACTCAGGTCATGGCTTAAATCCTAAATATAACCTGACGATTTAAATAAGAACCAGGCATCATCTTCTTCTCCAAATTCTTCATAATCTTCCTCAAATTTATTCATCATCTTCACCAAATTTCTTCATCATCTTCCCCAAATTTCTTCATCATCTTCCCCAAAAGAAATTTTACTTCCGGCCCAAATTTCTTCATCATCTTCCCCAAAATAAATTTTCGCACAAGTTTGTTTTTGTTTTGTGTTCCTCCTTTGAATCACAAGTCTTTTCATTTTCAGATCCAGATTCTTTTTTTTGATAAAGTGTAAGAATGTTATTCAAATGTTTTTTCCCTTTTAATATGATTGTTCATCATTTTATCACAGGAAGTTTCTGAATATAAGCATAAAATGTTATGCTTATATTCAAACTGAATATAAACTACAATTATGGGTTTGTATAATTGTAGCTTATATTCAGTCTGAATATAAACTAAAATTATGTATTTGAATAATTGTAGCTTATATTCAGTCTGAATATAAGCTAAAATATGTGTTTGTATAATTGTAGCTTATATTCAGTCTGAATATAAGCATAAAATGTTATGCTTATATTCAGACTGAATATAAGCTAAAATTATGTGTTTGAATAATTGTAGTAAAATGTTATGCTTATATTCAGTCTGAATATAAGCATAAAATGTTATGCTTATATTCAGACTGAATATAAGCTAAAATTATGTGTTTGAATAATTGTAGTAAAATGTTATGCTTATATTCAGTCTGAATATAAGCATAAAATGTTATGCTTATATTCAGACTGAATATAAGCTAAAATTATGTGTTTGAATAATTTAGTTTATATTCAGTCTGAATATAAGCATAACATTTAACATTTTATGTTTATATTCAGAATGAATATAAGCTACAATTATGAGTTTGTATAATTGTAGCTTATATTCAGTCTGAATATAAGCTAAAATTATGTGTTTGTATAATTGTAGTTTATATTCAGTCTGAATATATGCATAAAATATTATGCTTATATTCAGTCTGAATATAAGCATAAAATGTTATGTTTATATTCAGACTGAATATAAGCTAAAATTATGTGTTTGAATAATTGTAGTTTATATTCAGTCTGAATATAAGCATAACATTTTATGTTTATATTCAGACTGAATATAAGCTACAATTATGAGTTTATATAATTGTAGCTTATATTCAGTTTGAATATAAGCTAAAATTTGAAGTTTAATAATCGTAGCTTATATTCAGTCAATATAAGCTACAACTAGTTGTTTGTATAATTGTAGCTTATATTCAGTCTGAATATAAAGACTCTTAGTGCTTATATTCAGTCTGGATATAAGCTACGATTTTACGAACTTCAAAATTTAGCTTATATTCAGTCTGAATAAGCTACGATTTTACAAACTTCAAAATTTAGCTTATATTCAGTCTGAATATAAGCTACAATTATACAAACTTCAATTTTTAACTTATATTCAGACTGAATATATACTACAATCTGGTGTTTTTATAATTTATGTTTATAGATCCAGTCTGAATATAAGATATAGATCGACGCATCTTCAACATTGAAACCAAATTCTAGGTCTGTATTTTCGAAACATGTAACATAATCGCAATCAACAAAAAAAGTAGAATTTTCAACTGGATCACAATCGATTTAATTTCAGAAATCGCAAGTCCAATTAATAAAGTTCTTCACAGCAATGAATCTGATTAATAGAGAAGAAGACGATTAACAGAGAAGAAAACGATTAACAGAGAAGAAGACGATTAACAGAGAAAGAAGAAATAAGCGGGAGTGATATCAAAGAGCAGCTTGATTTTTTTTTTCCAGAATTACCTCTCAAGCCACATTTAAAGAGGAGCTTGAATATGGGCAGATCGAGAAATTTGAGATCTGTCTTCATGTTCACAATCAAAGATAGGTTCACATTTGAACTTTCCTATATATATATATATATATATATATATATATATGAGGAATGTCCCTTTGCCGTACCAAAGTGATGCTTTTTGGTGACAAGTAACCATCCAAAGTCCTGTTTTCATCAACACTCACACGTGGGCTCATCCTTACCCAAACCCATCTATATTAATATTATTATTTTTCAAACTTTCAAATCACATTCACATAACCATTATTCAACTACAAACCTTTCCTCTCTCCAACCATACACGTGTCACCTCCACACCTAACCTCCTCCAAACCTATGGTTATAATTGCTCTCTTTCTAAAGGGGTTTATATGAGATGACTCATTTTTTAGAACTATATTTCAATGAATAGGACCAAAATAGTTGATAAATTGATGCCTTTAAGATAACGTTTGATTGTGTAGATAATTTGTGACCACGAAATTTGAATTCAAGACAAAAACCCAAAGATCTTTAAAATCGATATTTATTTGGATATCCGTGTTTTCGATGATGAAACTGGGGTCCCGCAGTTTAAAGTTTTGCTTTCTTGTTGACTCATCAAGACATCTCAATAGGTTGGTCACATGTCTTTTGATTTTATTTAGATGAAGGGTAATGTTCATTTAAAGTTAACTTGCTTTCCCACGTATTTCCTTGGTTTTGTGAATTTGTCGGTGATCTTAAAAATCTTGGTGAGTTCAATAACTTGCTTGGTTGAGCTTATATAGATTTAATCAGATGTATAACTTTGTTGAAGATCTTAAACTCATAGTCTGATTCATCTTCGTGAGTTTGTCCATGCGATCTTGGAAGTTGTGTGCAAACTTGTATAAAGGTTGATCAAGGTATCCTTAAAACATAGTTCACTAAAAACTCCTGACAACTTAAATGTGTTAAGTGTAGTCTAGTTTACTTGGTCTTTTTTACAGTTTTCCATTATGAAAACTCGCGTGCTTCTTTCTAACTCTTTTTCTGAACTTGTTTATGAACAAAGGAATACGCAAAAGATGCATGAAAATTAAGGGCATGTCATAACTTCAAAGTCTTGTCGATCACACGACGACTCCACATTCTATTTGAACGTGTTTTTATCCCATTTGCACAACTATCCAAGTCTTTAGGTGTTGGTCAATCAATCCCTTACACTGAATGATGCTTTCTGTCCTAAACTTTGAGTTGAACACGTTTTTTGGGTGTTGCATCTTTTAATCTGAAAAATTGAACGATGATCTGAAAAGTTATGAATATGGTACAAGTAACATGCATTATCTTAAATTTGACGAGGATCTAATATTCTAATATGACCCTTGATGGAAAACTAGAAAGGAAAAGCATAAAACTATTGGAATGTCAATGTTCAGATAGTGAGAATACATTATATCATGTAAGTAAACATTTATCATTTATGTATATAAAAGAGCAGATCACAAAAGGTTTAGCTTCACATACACTTGAATTCCAACGACAAAATTTATTTGAATGAGAAATTGAGAATGATTTGAAAATAATCCAAAGAAGATTCAATGTTACTGATATACTTTAATTTTATATGAAACTATAACTATTATCCCTTATTTATATAACAATAAAAAATGAATAAAATGACGTTTAAATAGATTGGGTCATGGCCCAATTGATGTTGCAAGTTGGGCTAGTATCTTCAATTTTTTCAAGGCAACTATTGGGCCTTGATAATTGAAAAGGACAAAAAAGCCCATCACATGATGAAATGCCTAAATATTTATGGTGTAAGAGTATCTGCAACAACTATGTTAAAATAGAGAAACAAAAAGCAATTTTAGTATTTTTTGTGTTCCAACAGCTATGCTATCCTCTATGCTAAAATAGAGAATAGAGGAGAAATTGTAAAAATCTCTAAATTTAGAGAAATCTCTAAAAGTATATAGAAAAGAGAGAAACAATATTTTAATTATATTCAACCAATCAAAATAATTGAGGTTAAGTGTTTAGGATAAATAAATAATATTTTATTAAATGATGGAATGTTTTATTAATATAGTTAATGATAAAGTTGCTAAAATAGAGTAGTTGTTGGAGTTTGATGTTAATTTTTTTAGAAGTTTTTACTTTTTATACTCTGTTATAGAAATTTTTTATCATAACTATTGGAGATGCGGTAGTCAAGGGTCGAGATGTTATTGATCAACCAATTAATGTGACCGTATGTTATTTTACAAAGCATATTGAGACTATGTTATTTTATAAATATTGGAGATTTAAAAAAAATCCAACGAATTATGTTAAACTCTCTTCTAAAATAGAGAGGGAAAAAGACAAAATAGAGAAATCTTCAGAAGAAGAAAAAATAGTCTATCTATTGAAGATACTATTAGATTTGTGTTTTAAAATTCATTATTTTTATAATCATAATTATATAATTAATTGATTCATTACTTTAATAATCATATTTATACAGCTAATTGTTAATAAAGTGGATTGTAAATAATAATGGTCAGATGTGATAATGTTGCATTGTCGAGTTGGTTTTCGGTAAGAACAATAAGGGGGCGTTTGGTTTGCATAATGGAATTGAATGGAATGGAATCTGTCAAAGGAATTTGACTTTGAAGGAATTGGAATTGAATGTTGTCAGGTTTAACCAGCTGTTTAGTTGGCAAAATTGGAATGGAATCTGTTGAAAGAATTGGAATCTGTCTGTTTGGTTCACAGAATGTAGCTTTAGAATTGGAATGAAATTCCGGTAAATGACTAAAATACCCTTTTTATTAAATTTAATTTTTTAAAACTAAAATTAATAAAATAAAATAATTATTAATTACTTCAGTTTTTTTAACACTAAAAATAATGAATTTTTTTACAACTAAAAACTGCATAAAACAGCAAAAATCATAATTTTTTTACAGCAAAAACGGCTAAAACAGCAGAAAAACAGCAAAAACAGCAAAAAAACTGCAGAAAAACTGTAAAACAACATCTGGCAAGACATAGTCCAGTTGTTGCAAAAGACGATGGAGAACCTAACTGCTAGGGGTGAGCAAAATCCGAAACAAAACCGAAAAAAGCCGAGAAACCGAAACCGAAAACCGAAAACTGAAAAAACCCCCGAAAAAACCGATCCGGAATCGAAAAACCGAAAACTGAAAGAAAAAACCCCGAAAAAACCGAATCGAAAATCCAAACGGTTCGGTTTTGGTATTGTTGGGCAATGTGGTAAGGGTATTTGAGGAATAAAAAAGATGCAAATTCAATTCCCATGAAATCCCAAGGGTAACCCAAGGAATCTCAAATTGCCCTCTTTTGGAATTCTTTGGAATTTGCCAAATTCCAATTCTTGAAAACAATGAACCAAACAAGGGAATTGGAATCTGGTCAATGGAATTCAGATTCCAATTCCACCAGATTCCATTCCATTCCGGCGAACCAAACGCCCCCTAACTATTGTGAAAAAAGGTAAGAAAATAAAAATTTCTACATTCTTGGGTTAATCATATTTAAAGATCAATTAAAAATATCCTTAGCTAATTTATGTATTATTTTGGAAATAATTTGAATCATTAGCTCAACATTAATTTAAAATTATCAAGAGCTCAAATTTCTTCTTATATTTCTTGTGTTAACTCCTATTCTTAGACATTATTTTGTTATCAAACAATTGTTTGAATATTTGTTCAAATATAAATATATAGAAAAAAAATCCAAAAATATGAGTTCGTTTCTTGTAGCGAATTTATAATATAATTTAGAGTAAATTACGAATTTGGTCCCTGTGGTTTGTTGGATTTTATGGAAATGTCACTAAACTTCATTTATTACAGAACGACTCATAGTATGACATTTTATAACGATTTGGTCCTCACTCTAACGACCATCCAAAACATCCCTCAACTTTGAGGGTATTTATGTCATTTTTCTTTATCATTATTTTAAAGTTAGTTTTTTCCTTTTTGTAGAACCCCCCAAATTTTATGGACCATACTGTATTTAACACGTCTATCATTTCTCTCTTTCATGACCAGACATGAACCCACGTAGCTCTTGCGTGACATGTACTCAGTTCCGACGAATCCCACCAGCATCATTCAACACCCCTTTCTTCCCCCGACGATAGTCACTAATCCCTCACCTCCTTTGTTGAACCCCCTTGGGACTGATTTCACGACCTCCATCTCCTGCGAGATCCCCATCCGCGAGTTACAACCCCTAATCTCTTATATATACACAGAACAGACACAAAGCAGATACTATACATAAGGAGCACACACACCTAACTCGATTTAATCTCCGTTTTCGACATCTACGGTCATCGGTGAAACCCCCCACACCCACTTCTCCATCCATGTGAGACTGTGAGTGAGTGTGTATATGTGATGGGGATGGTGATGGTCGTTTGTGTTTGATGATTGGCGAGGGTTACATAGGTGTTGTCATAGGGAAAGGTCACTAGATGGGTTGGGTTCATGTTGCAACAAAAGAAAGGGAGAGACATGCAGAGAGATGGGGTTCACTTGATGCACAAGAATGACAGAGGGAGGTATTCACCGTAGACGACATTTGATACGTCCTTGTGATCCTAGTTGTGTATATGTATGTAATTATATATATATATAGGCATGAGACATGTGAGAAGTGAAGTTTTGGTGAGAAGCGTAAGAAGGGATTTTAACCTTTGATGACTTTTAATCTTAAACCCACCCATGAATCAAGCTTGATACTTGGATTGATCTGGTGCATCTGATCTTAATGTGCATTCAAGGATGAAGATTCTTTTTCACCATTCTCGACATAACTTCATTTCTCACGGGAACCCAGCCATACACACACACACACACACATATATATATATACCTACATATGTTAGAGTTATTTACTTATTTGGTCCTTATAAATTGGTGTAAAAAGGTAAAACTAGTCGAATGATGAAACTGTCCTTAATTCTAATGGATGAAGTGGATGGTCGTTAAAATCGTTAATGGTTACAAAATGACATACGACGAGTACTAATCTATAATAAATAAAGTGTAGAACTATTTTCATAATACCCAACAAATCACAGGGACCAAATCCATAATTTACCCTATAACTTACATAGAGACGTACACAACTATAAGTATACAAATACAACTATAATACATATAACACGCTTTCTAGTGAAACTCACCTACGCTCCTAATTCCTACCCACCTTCGCCACACTCAGCACCGGTCACCACCACCAAATTGTTTTAGTTTTTAATTTTAATTTAATAATTTATCTTTTTCATGATGGATAATCATTAAAGTTGTCGTTTTTATAAACTTTTAGATTTTTAAAATTGCAAAAATAAAGATTTTATCGATATTAATTTTTCAACAGATTTTCAAAATGATTCTTTAAAATAAATAATATAAAAAATTTAAAGTTAAAAAAATTCTCTAAAGTTTATATTAAAAAACGGAAGTAACTTTTTAATTTTTTTCATTAATAAAATTGAAATATTGCTATTTTATAGAAAAGTTTTTTTAAAGTATAATAACTTTATAAAATATTATAATAATATAATTAGTGTGTCCATCGATGAGTTGACACTGTAACCTTCGAGGTCGGGGGTTGGAGGAGTTGGATGTTCTCGTTAGAAGTGTTTATCCTTTTTTCTGACCAGACTGATGGTCATATTTGGTGGCTTGGTGAGGGTCACGTTTTTGCTGTGAAGTACAATAAGGATTTGGTTGGCTCTACTTTTTTATGTTTCTTTGACATGTATTGTGTCCACCCTTGCTTCCAAAATATGCATCTTCATTTGATGTTTAAAGCTCGGAAACCAGTCTGATATCACTTGATCCCAATCTATATATGTGTGTGTGCACGCTTATACATACACGAAACATGCATAAAACAATTCAGACCCATCCCTAGCGTCATCGTTCCTTCACTGTCAACCACCGCTCCTGCGACCTATCATCTCCATCACAACACTGTCTTGTAACAAACTCTCTCCCTCTCTCTCATCACAACACTTTCATCCATATGCGTATTTATTTCTAAACCATAAAAAAATTGTAAACCGTGTAAACCAATATTTATGAAAATTGTGAGGGTTCATTTATTATTATTTGAATATTTAAGTAATATGATTAGATGTTATTAATTATAATTGTAACACGCGTAATTTTGGACTCCTTTTTAGGTCGGTCCTTTTCTGAGAACAAATAAGTTTCTTGGTGTGTGTTTTTCGTATAGAAACCATGGGATTAAGTTTGGGATAGCCTCGGTGATTGTCGAGGGGTGGAGGGGTGCTAGTTGTTGCTTCAGTGAAGAAAGTGGGTTCTAGGCGACTTTAACCCACTTGAAACCCACCTGAGATCTTTTTTGGTTGGCCAAACAGTGGAGAAAGTGGCTTCTGCGCGACTTAAACCCACTTGAAAACCCACCCGAAGTCCTGGTGTGCTCGGGTGACTTTCTGCACGACTTTAACCCACTTGAAACCCACTTAGCGGCTGTTTGGTCTTGGTTCTTCATAAAAACGGGATTTTCACCCCATTTCTCATATCTTCTTCTTCCTCACTCGTTTTTCTCCCATCTCTTCTCCATAGCTCCGATTTTTGGAGCCATACTTCATCTTCCCCAACCAATCCAATGTGTTGGTTCATCTTCAAGATTCAAGATTCATGATTCAAGATTCATGATTCAAGCTTTCTTTGGAGTGTTCTTCACCATTTCCACCATTTTAGGAGATTTTCAAGGGTTTACCTAACCCTAGCTACGTGAGTTCAAATCCAAACCTTATAAACTCAAATACTTGTTATAAATGTGGTATTTACTGATTTTAAACTTGGATTTCAAGTATTTATGTATTTGGGTAAGTTTGGAGATTTTAGGTCAAAATGAGAAGTTTGGGTATTTTATTGTAGATGATGAAATGAGCATCATGAATCTAGAGGTCTAACTTGTGGATTTGAAGTCCTCACCTAATGAAGATCGGTATTGGGATAAAACCTAGATTTAGCCTAAATCTAGCTTGTGAGTTCATTCTTACCTTTAAAACTTTATACATGTCAAAATGAAGTATTTTACCTTAATATGATATTTAAAATGAGTATTTCTATACTTAGAAGATTTTGGTAAAAGTAGGTCAAAATGTATCATTTAGGGTTTTTCTTTGAAATGATGAAATGGAAGTCAAAAACGGTTTTGGAATACTCTTATGAGTTTTAAATGCAAGAAAAATGATGTATAAACCTAAATGATTATTTGACCTAATTTTTGGAAGGAAGGTTTTGGGAAGCAAGATGTTATACTTCACAAGTTTAGTGAAGAGAAGTAATACATTGGAAACAATTGTATTAAGATGTTAGACTAGTGTAATGGATCCATAGGCACATATAGTTAGAAGTACTTGGGGAAGGCACTTGCAAGAGATCCCGGTTTGGGGTTGAGCTTGTGTGGTCGAGTAATCGACCAGATGACGGGTCATTCCCGTAGAAGTTCCCCCCAAGAGAAGTAAAGCGTATCTTTCAGGTGTAAATCGCAGAAGTAAAGAAAAAGAGATGTTTGGGGAAGGCACTTGCAAGAGATCCCGGTTTGGGGTTGAGCTTGTGTGGTCGAGTAATCGACCAGATGACGGGTCATTCCCGTAGAAGTTCCCCCCAAAAGAAGTAAATCATATCTTTCAGGTGTAAATCGCAGAAGTAAAAAAAAAAAGATGTTTGGGGAAAGGCTTTCGGTTATATGGTTATTTACCTCTTTCGAAGTTTAAATGGTTTTTCTGTATTTTTGAACTGTTTGTTCTCACTAGGCTTTAAGCCTAACACTTTTTCTTAAAATGACATGTACATCAGGTGGTCAAGCGGATGGGGCTTGATGGGATGAGAGAAGCTAGGTGCTGGTAGTGGCATTCTTTTTGAAGTGCACCTCGTGTGTATAGATGGAGTTGCATAGAAGATTATTTTGAGGATCTTAGTGACACCCGAACTTAATCTGTATTGTGAATTATATAGATTACTAGGCTGTCATTTAACATTCTTATAGATGTTGTAAACTCGCTCTAACTTTCTCCCCATCTTTATGGGTGATGTTTTATAAAGTAGAAGTTATTCCACATTTTATTTTGGTTTAATTTAACTCCCATTTTTAGGGGTGTTACAATAATTAACGTTTTACATTAGCAAACAATCAATTTATTTATAGAATCAAATATTTGTTATATTAGATGAACGGTTGAGATTGGTTTACATTGTTTACAACTATTATAAATATAACTTTTAATTTTTAATTAAAAATGAAACAAAAACTCAAAAGATCAAATTGCCCCTTCATGAGTCAACATATTAGAGTTAACTCCGTTAGAGACGAGGACCTAGCTCGTAACAAAACATGAACCACAAAAACCCCCGATGTACTTATTTGAAAATTTGGACTATATCCAAATTCTAAAGTAAGAGTAGGGACTAACAGTGTAATTTACTCTTTTTAAAATGGAAAAGTACAACTTAGAGCATCTCCAACAGCTATGCTAAAATAGAGAAAAGAGGGATTTTAGCATTTTTTGTTCTCCAACAGCTATGCTATCATCTATTCTAAAATAGAGAATAGAGGAGAGAGATTGAAAAATCTCTAAATTTAGAGAAATCTCTAAAAGTATATAGAAGAGAGAGAAACAATATTTTAATTATATTCAACCAATCAAAATAATTGATGTTAAATGTGTATGAGAGAGAAATAATATTTTATTAAATTGTGAAATATTTTATTAGTATAGTTAGTGATAAGGTTGCTAAAATAGAATAGCTGTTGGAGTTGAATGAATTTTTTTTAGAAATTTTAACTTTTCATACTCTATTATAGAAATTTTTTTAGCATAACTGTTGGAGATGCTCTTAGATTCTTCCAGCATATTCTACATCTCATTAATCATATGTGAGGTGAGGTGTCCTCCAAGTTCATTATTTATTTATTTTTTACACCAAAAAAACTTCTAGCATTTAGGATATGTTTAATAACGAATAGTTAATTTATTAATAAATAGTTGTTAAGTTAGTTGATGAAAAAAATTATATTTGATAAAACTAGCATATAAAAATATAAAATGGCTTAAATAGACCTATTGAAAAATAAAAATAATAATTAATATTAATGAATGTTATAATTGAAAAAAAACGCTACTCCAAGTAAACTAGCTTATGATTTACTAAACGTGTACACTGAAAATAAGTTAACTTGTTTTTGCCAAACATATCATTAACTATTGAAAACGAACAAATATAAAAATATGACAGCAAACTAATTTTATTCTTAACATAATCTAGATAGAAAACACGAGGCTCTAGCAATATTATAGGCTATTGTCTTTGTTAATCGTTTCATAAAGAAAATCTAGACATCACAGACATCATGAATAAGGACTTTTACAGTCTTGAATTATAGAGTTAAAAGACAAACTTAACCTCATACTACTTTAAAAGGTTTGGATTACGATATAACAGTCCATTTCCATCACTACCTGTATCCAACCTATAATATTAAGCCAACTCGATGTTTATTTGAGACCGATTGTTTTCGCTAACCTGGCTCCACTGTCCCTCGTCTGCTTGCTCTCGTCATCCGAATGAACCTTCCCACATCGTCCCAAATTCATTATTTAATAATATATAGAATATTTATTTGATTATTATGGTCCTATTATTATTTGTAAATTTAAATACTTATCAATATGTATTTCTTTAATTTTAAAAATCAAATGTAAACCAACAACCGACTTTGATGTTAATGTCGTTCACGACCTACCAAGTGTCAACCTTTGTAGCCGTCCCCAAACCCTTTTGGACCACCGTCTATTTCCTTCTCGTTGAATGTTTTAAATTTTAATGCTACATTTCTAAATCATGACCATATCCAATATTTTAGATGGCTAAGTAACGGTATGCAAATAGCATTTTCAAAATAATAATAAAAAAAAAATGAAAAATAAGGATTTTGTGTTAAAGTTTTGTTTCAAAAGTTTTTCAAAATTATTTTTATAATAAAGAAAGTAAAAAATAAAATAGTTTTTTTTCTAGTCCTTCCTATCTGATAAAAAAGGATCCCATGATTCTGGACCGTTCTTACCTAAGATCGTAAATCCCAAATTTGTATATGAAGAGCGGATAAGGGGGCATGGCATATACTTCATCTTTTTTCGTAACCAATCTTCTCACTTACGATCAACATCTTCTGGATCCTTTCTTGAACGCTTCAAATATCGAGATCACCATCGAGTTTGAGCACCAATGGTTTTAAAAGTAAATATTTAAAGAGAGAAATAATATTTTAATATGTAAGTGGAATATTTTAATTATTATAACCAAAGTTGGATTCTCCAAAATGAGAAATTTATTGGAGATGACTGTTATTTTTTTTTTGAGATATTGTCTTTTAGTTCTCTGTTTTGAAGAAAATTTTAGAGAAATTGTTGGATGTGCTGTAAATAAATTGAGGGGGGCGTTTGGTTTTGATAAGAGAATGAATTTCTAAAAGTTCGATAGTTTATTTTATTGTAAAAAAAATGTTTAATGACTTACTTATTCAAGATAAGAAAATTTAATGGTTTTTTATTTTAAAAAAAATAGTCCATGAACGTTTTCTCGTTTACAATGATAAAATTTATCAAATTTATCATTTAAAATTTAAAAACTTAGGGTGTGTTTGCTTGTGGAAAATTGTTTTCATTTTCCTAGAACGTTTTCAGAAAGTGGAGTTGAGTTTTAATTCTTAGTTTTCTATGAAAATTTTAGAAAACGTGTTTGGTTAAAATGGTGGAGTTTTCGTTTTCAATTTTTAGAAAATTAGAAAACGCGTTTTGGTTGTGCATTTTATATCACTTTTCATTTTCCACTTTTTCAAATTAGAGAGTGTGTGTGTATGCATGTGCGTATGTATGTGCATGTTCATGTGTGTGTGTGTGAAAGTGTGTGCATGTGCCTGTGTGTGTGAAAGATTTTAGAAAACAAAATTTTGAAAAACTATTAAAAATAGTTTTCTAATTTACATAAGATTTTAGGAAATAAATTTTTTGTTTTCTTGTAATTTTTTTGAAAACTTAATAAAGCAAATGACTTTTTCTAAATTTTCATTTTTCCTTTAAATTTTTTCACAACTAAACACACCATTTATGATTCAAAATAAAATAAGAGGGAGACCAATGATACCCGTATAGTATGTTAATGACACACATGTAAAATGAATCATTCACATTCACATCACTACTAAAACCAACTTTTTATATTTCTAAAGCCAAAAAAGTACAATACATCTCGGATACAACTTATTAAAATGATGCCATTAACACTTCCAATAAAGTAATACATTAAGTTTTTTTAAACTTTCTCCTTAAAAGTATACAATAAATAAAAATAACAACATAGTTTAATATATATTTTTTGAAAAGGACATAGTTTAATATATTATTCCACCACAAATATGCTTTTTCTTTCCAATTTGTTTAAAAGTAAATTATTAAAGTAGACCACCTGTTCCTTATTTTGAAAAGTTTTTAATATTAAAAAATTAAATTAAAAAAAATGTGAAAAATGAATTACAAACAATAAACAGCGAACGCTCCGCTGTTTTATTTGTTATACAGACCGCACAATATTTTCAAACTTTTAAACCGTCTAATTTGTCTGCCCCAAAAAAAAAAAAAAATCAATCAGACATTCGAATCGGAAACCCCCCAAAATCTTCTCCGATCTCCATTATTTCTATTGAACGTTTACCCCCCCAATTCCGATTCGATCTCTGGGATCATTTGATGCCAGAGGTCGATAATATTACGCCGGCCATGGCTCCGTCGTCGGCCAACTGCTTATTCGGTAAGTATGAGGTCGGACGACTTCTCGGCTGCGGTGCTTTTGCTAAGGTGTATTATGCCAGAGACATCAACACCGGTAACAGCGTCGCCATTAAGGTAATCAATAAGCATAAAATCGCTCATAACGCTAATCTCGTCTCGAACGTGAAGCGTGAGATCGATATCATGCGCCGGCTCCGGCACCCGAACATCGTGAAATTGTATGAAGTTATGGCGACGAAGACGAAGATCTATTTCGTTATGGAGTTTGTGAAAGGCGGTGAGTTGTTTGCTAAGGTTGCGAAAGGTCGTTTATCTGAAACACTTAGCAGGAAATACTTTCAGCAATTGATTTCCGCCATTGGTTATTGTCATTCTCGTGGTGTTTATCACAGAGATCTGAAACCTGAGAACCTTCTAATCGATGAGAATGGAGATCTGAAGGTTTCGGATTTTGGATTGAGTGCTGTTACTGGACAGATCCGAGCCGATGGATTGTTGCACACGTTATGCGGCACGCCGTCGTACGTCGCGCCGGAGATCCTCACGAAAAGAGGTTACGACGGAGCGAAGGCGGATATCTGGTCATGTGGTATCATCCTGTTTGTGTTGAACGCTGCTTACCTACCTTTCAACGATTCAAATCTTATGATGATGTATAAGAAGATCTACAAAGGTGAATATCGGTGCCCTAAATGGATGTCGCCGGATCTCCGGCGGTTTTTATCTCGTCTTCTGGACACAAAACCAGAAACGAGAATCACAATCGAAGAAATCAAATCTGATCCATGGTTCAAGAAAGGATTTAAAGAATTGAAGCTAGACGATCAATTAGAAATGGTTGTGAAGCCAGATCTTGACGATAAATCAATATCCTTAAACGCATTCGACATAATTTCGTTTTCCTCCGGTTTAAACCTCTCGCCGTTGTTTGACGGAACACGTAACTCGCCGGGACAATTCGAACGGCTGGTGATGTCGGAGTCGTCGCCGGAAAAAGTCATCGAGAAAGTTGAAGAGATCGTGAAGGAGGAAAACGTGAGGCTAAAGAAGCGGAAGGAATGGGGTGTGGATTTGGTAGCTCAGAACGGTAAACATGTAATCGGATTGGAAGTTTTCCGGCTAACGGAAAGCTTAGTGGTGGTGGAAGTTCAAAGTTGTGCCGGAGGTACAGATTTCTACGATGAGTTGTGGAAGAACAAACTTAGATCGGAGTTACTTGAACGGCGGGATGTACAGGTAGCCGAGAGCTAGTGGTTCGCCGGCGGGGGGGCCACGTGTCGAGCGTATGTACTTAAAATCATTTATAAACATATTTATTGACATCTTTTGTTTTTTTTTTTACAAATAAAAGTTGTTTACCCTCCAAAAGTAAAAAAAGAGGGTAGGCGAAAAAAACATTTTGTTTGATGGGCAACAATAGTAAATTTATGATTTTGTACATAACATGAGAAATTTTAAATGTGTTCGTTTTGTGTTGTACAACCATTGTTATATGAGATTTATATATGATAAAACAAAAAAGAAAAAGATTAGGGAAATGTATGGCTCTGTTTATTTATCGACACATTTTACCTTAATCAGCTAAACATGAAATAATTAAGAATCTTATCCGGTAATAACGATAACTAGGATGAAAAGTCTTGTACGATAAGTAAGTGTGAAAACTCTTACTTGATGGATAAAAATGTTTTATATGATGCCGTTTTAATATATTAAAATATTACCTGATAAGTTAAGTGAAAATGTTGAATCTTCCCGATAAGTCCTTACCGGGTAAAGTTGGGTAAACAACAATCTCGTTTATAAAACCTCACAAATGAACACGATTAACTTGGGTAAATTTCTATGGTTTTGATTAGATTTGTTCTTTTTATATAAAACATCTCTGGTTTTCCCCTCGAGATTATAATATTAATTAATAAAAAATCTTTAGTAAATATTTGAAAATGTAACGAAGATTTTTAGAGATTTATTTTCCTTTAATAAAAATTTTAAAATAAGAAAAACATGAAAGAGAAGGTATAAATCACGGATTTAGAGATTTTCTAAAATTTGATGTTAATGAACAGAAATTATTTTAATTTGTTTTTCACCAATCAAGTGCTCATATTTGTATTAATTTAAATTTAGTATGGTAGTAAATATATTTAATAATAACTTTTCCTATAAATTTTAACTTTTGGCATTCTGTTTTGCAAATATTATAAAAGATCTTATTATTAAAATATTCTACATATTTAACATATAATAAACTTTCTACAAAATAGGTAATTTCATATCTTATCTCTACTTTAAAATTTAATTTTGAAGATCTTCTTTTCCGAAGATCCTTTTTTCTTTTATCCAAATATGAAAACTATTTTTTCTTCAATTTAGAATGTTTTAAATTTGGTGGAGTAAAGAAAAACCACATAATCTTCAATTTTTGAATTTGGAATATTCTATCGAAGATGCTTTGGCATCAACATCATATTTTTTATTTGATATCTATTTTGGATGATATTAAGAGGAAATGAGGTTAATAAGAGTTATAACTTATTATACATGATTGTTCGAATTAATGATATAAAAATTGGTTTATTTAGTAAAATTTTGGAGGGAATTTTATATAGAAAATCAAGTCTTTTTTTCTTCCGAATATGTCATTCCTAATTAAAAACATGCTCATTTCATCTTTAAAAAAAACCTACCAAACAAAAACTTTCACAATTTTTACAAACAGATTAATCCACACAAGCAGTTTTATCCATACAAAACTTAATGAAAAATCAACCAAACATCGCATTAATAAATGTTCTCATAAGCAAAGGAAACACACAATAGAAATTAGGATAACAACATTTGAAAATCCCTAACAAGTTATAAAATTTCACACAAGACCATTGCCTTTAATATGTAACATCACAGACTAATTGTATCAGATATTGTTCGTTTTGTTCACATCTGGACTGACGATTTTAGAATGCATTTGATATAAGAGTTATATAGTAACTTATAAGGCAACCTTGCCCGGTTAACCAATATGGGATCTCACATAATATACTCAACCGGCGTGAATAAGCGATCATGACAATAAACAGTAGCGGATCCAGAAACTTGGGTGACTAAGATCCCTAAGGGTATAGAAAAATCTAAAACCACAAGGATTGTGGCGTACTGGTTGAGACTCTGGGGGATGTGTTGGATTATCCCATCTGGCAGGGTTCAAATCCAGGGTTGATGTATTGCAGTCATAAATTATCGGGATTAGTTCATGCATAGTGTGAGACGGCCTTCACAAAAAAAATCTGAAACCAAATAACTCGCCCAAACCATAACGATTCGATTAACCGAATAAAGTGCGTTTCTGTTTGGATTTTATTAACCATATTGGTTGACTGAATAACAAATTATTCTATTATTTACTTTTTACAATTTTCTTTTAAATTAATTGGTATGAACATATATAAAATTAACATTATGTGAATTTAATTATCTTTAAACTAAAAGAACAAGTAATTGAGATATATGTGACAAAACCCTCAATCAACGTTACTATTCTAGTTTGATTGCAAGAACTAATGGTAATAAGACAATCACTATGCAGGGGGAACAACTATCAAGTGAGGGAGGGAGTTTCGTCGAAACATTTTGGGTTACTGTGGAACTGTCGTAATTGACTGGAGGAACTAAGGACATAGAAGTAAAAATATATTTTTAACCTAAATTACATAAAAAAAACTGATCATTGAGTGGGGCCTCCCCCCAACACACTTTTATATATAAGTCTGCCCTTGACAACAAATTTATTTAAAATGAAAGTAGAAACCATAATTTGATTTCTTGCACATCTTGTAGCACAAGTTAAGCGAAGAAAAATCAATGATCCCAAAGATTTAGATACTAAATCAAAGAACTCAACATCTAAGTAACAAATCCACACAAAAATAAAATAAAAGGTACAAGTGTTTATTAGTCGGATGTGATTATAGTATGAACAATTATAGCTAAAGGTCACATGTAACACCCCGCCTTACCACGATACAATATTGTCCGCTTTGGCCTAAGCCGCACGGATTTGTTTCTGGCGACCTGGCAAGGACTTCCCAGAGGGTCACCCATCCTGGTACTACTCCCATCCAAGCACGCTTAACCACATAGTTCCAAGAATCTGCCTTGTGTGTGGCCCCAAAACGCGTTGTGTTTAGGAAGGCCAAGGTTTACTTATGAACCCAGCATCACCCCTGTCCACGGCCGATATGGGATCTGCCTAAGGTGTTACAAACACCTGTACCAGGATGGGTGACCCCCTGGGAAGTCCTCGCCAGGTCTCCAGAAACAAATCCGTGCGGCTTAGGCCAAAGCGGACAATATTGTGTCGTGGTAAGGCGGGGTGTTACAAATGGTATCAGAGCCGCTCCTGTGTCGTTCGGGATGTGGGGCAAACCTCATCGAGGACGATGAGTCCCTAAGGGGGGGGGTGTTTGTAACACCTTAGGCAGATCCCATATCGGCCGTGGACAGGGGTGATGCTGGGTTCATAAGTAAACATTGGCCTTCCTAAACACAACGCGTTTTGGGGCCACACGCAAGGTAGATTCTTGGAACTCTGTGGTTAAACGTGCTTGGGTGGGAGTAGTACCAGGATGGGTGACCCCCTGGGAAGTCCTCGCCAGGTCGCTAGAAACAAATCCGTGCGGCTTAGGCCAAAGCGGACAATATTGTGTCGTGCTAAGGCGGGGTGTTACATCACATCTATCAACAAAAATACCAAAAATATGTAGATACATATAAACGAATTTGTTAACCTTGTAGCAGTGTGTAAAATTTGGTTTCGATCGACAAAACCAAAAGGCCAAACGGGAACTAGTCTTACCTAGACTTCTTAGAAACTCATTTTTGGTTCGTTCTAATATACTTCAAAATTGAAACCAAATCGATTTATAATATTATTCAAACTTGAAATTATATCATGTATTAAGTTTATATTCTTCAAATAAAAGAAAACTCAAATATGTAGTTCAGTAGCTGGTTCACGGTACAGTTTGAAATCGAGCCAATTTACATTTTTTTTCTCGTTATTTTTGAAAGTAGTCTGGTTCTCATCCAAATTTATCCAACCCTATGCAAACACCTGATGTCATATATGAAAATTACAAATTGTATCTCTCATCTTTTTTATTGATAATG
This sequence comes from Silybum marianum, assembly GCA_036898165.1. Lineage (NCBI taxonomy): Eukaryota > Viridiplantae > Streptophyta > Magnoliopsida > Asterales > Asteraceae > Silybum > Silybum marianum. The sequence goes on from CM072530.1 coordinate 3,824,511, forward strand.
TAATTTTATTTTCGTTATGGATTTGAATCTCTGTTAAATTTATTCTCTTGAGTCAACCATATTTTTTTCCCTATGTATTATAATAATATTTTAAAAATATCACACACACATACACAAATATAAATACATATTTTGAAGTAAACAACATGTTTCCTCCCCATGGCTACATATTATTAACATTCCTTGTTCTTTTTATGAAAACTCAAATGGATCGTCTTCTGGTGGTTACATTTTATAACGAGTTGTTGAACTAGGTCTTTAATACATCCTAGAGCTGTCATGGACGGGACGAGCCGCTAGACCCTTCCTGTCCAGCCCGTTAGAAAAGCGGGTTTGGACTGTTATTCTTGAAGAAGTGGGCGGACCCGGATTGGCCTTTTAAAATTAATGGGCGGACATGGCCGATGCAATTTTTTTTTGGGCAAGCCTGCCTAACCCGTTAATATTAATTAACTTTTATAGTTAAGATTTACAATTAAAATTGAAAATTCTTAATTCTTATCAATTACCGTAATTGATCAACACTATTATTTCATTTGGTCATTTCTTTTATGAATATTCCATATTTTGCAAAACATTTTTTCCTAAGTTATGTACATTGTTATGTATTTACGTCTAATTTTTAGTTCCAAAAAATTGTTAGGTATTCTATTATTTTACATTACCTGTGACTTTATATAAGTTTTGTTTTCTTAAAGATCGTGCAAAGATTTTTAGGCTCGTTAGCCTGTGGGCAAGCCCGACCTGTTTATACTTTATAGGACGGATATTTGCAAATTTTTATGCCTATATAAAAGGGCTTAGATTTGTTATATTAGATCCGTTGGACAAGAAATTATATTAGGCCTGGTCCTAACCCGCAAATGTTCAGCTCTAATACAACCATAAGGACTCAACCAAGGTCCCAGGTTGCTGATTTATTTTGAGACCAAACTCATTAAAAAACTGCAACAACAAAGATCCAACTCATTAACAAAATACAACCATATAGATATAACTCGTTAAAAAGATGCAACTAAAAGATCGAACTCCATTGATTTTTTTAAAGAGTGAATTGTGCATTTGGTCCCTGTGGTTTAATAGTTCTTTGGGCTATGGTCCCTATAGTATATTTGTTGTGGATATGGTCCTTTTGGTATGCAATTTATTTTGGTCATTATCCCTCTGACTAACGGCTCACTAACTCTGTTAAATCAAAGGGTCATTTTTGCCATCTACTTATTCTTTTGTCTTTTTACATATAAATATAAAAAACAATATTTTTATGCATATGATATCAAAATAAATAATTATGATATTATTGTAAATATGATATCTTTAATTTAAAAAAAAAATTAACTATATTAAATTATATTGTTTAAATTGATTATATTAAATTGGATTTAATTATATTAATTTTTCAAAGAATTAATTATATAAATAAGTTTTAATGCAATTAAATTTTAAAATTAAACAAATCAAGTTATAAAACCATATTTTATTTTATTTAGAGCAAATAAATAAGATATAATTTTATGATTGATTTATTTAAATTAAAAAAATTATGACGATTTAATTTTAATGTTACAATGATAAACAAGCTTATTGTCGATATTTTAACACCAAAATTATTTAAAACCACTAATATATGAACTCCAATTTTATCATAATAAAATATGGTTTTTGATTTTTATATAATTTTTCATTCAAAAATATTAGCGTCAACTATTTAAATTTTCACCAAATGAAAATTTCATATGTACTTTTAGCTTTGTAACTTAAAATTAAACAAATTTTTACATAAATTCAACAAGTTTTCATACCGAATAATTCTTGTACTTATTTTTTATTTTATTTTTTAGAGGACCATAAAGTGGTTTTGAATAATTTTGGTGTTAAAATATCGATAATAAGATTGTTTATTACAATGATAGAAAAGACAATAAAATTAAATCGTGTTTAACATAATTGTTTTTAATTTAAATAAATCAATCATAAAACCATATTTTATTTATTCGCTCTAAATAAAATAAAATATGGTTTTAAAATTTGATTTAATTTAATTTAAAATTTTAATTGCATTAAAACCTATTTATATAATTAATTCTTTAAAAAAAATTAATACAATTAAATCCAATTTAACACAATTAATTTAAAAAAAAAATATAATTTAATCTATTTAATATAGTTAAGGTTTTTTAAAAAAATTAAACAAAATCATATCTACAATAATATTATAATTTATTTATTTTGATATCATTATATATATATATATATATATGCATAAAAAATGTTTTTATATTTATATGAATAAAGACAAAAGAATAAGTAGATGGCAAAAATGACCCCTTGATTTAACAGAGTTAGTGAGCCGTTAGTCAGAGGGACCATGACCAAAATAAATTGCATACCACAAGGACCATATCCACAACAAACATACTATACTATAAGGATCATAGCCCAAAAAACTATTAAACCATAGGGACCAAATCCACAATTCACTCTTTTTTAAAATAGAAAGTACAAAAACTGTTAAAAACACCTAATAAAAGGGACTAAACATGTAATTTACTCTATTCCACATTTTATGCTTTATATATAACGTAGCTATTCGGGAACTCCATCCCATTTAATCGCGCCCCCACCCTCTCTGTCCACCATTCAGCGAACCCATTTGGGACTCTAGCAAACCCGCCCCTCTCGCCACCCATACCGCCCCCATTTCTTCCCCAAACACCATAGACACAGGTTATGCGCTTCGACTCTGCTTCATAAGGTTTTTGGTTTCTGTTTTTATGGCTCCATCGACTGCCATCTTTTTAGGGTTTCCGGTTTCGTTTGTTTCTCCTTCCTTCGGTGAAATCGATAGATCTTAGGAACTCGATGAACTTGATTTCCTGATGAACATTGAACTCCATAGATTTTAGGGTTTCTGGCTACTGTTTTTCGTTTGTTTTTGTTCTTAACAGTGGTGCATGGGGGTGATGATGTGTTTGGAGGTGAGGTGGAGTATTCAGTGGTGGTGTTGGTTTTCTGTTGAGGTGGCGTGGGGATGGATCGGTTCACCCAAAGGGTTGGGGTGATCATGGGTTGGGTTGATTAGGTTGTTGTTCTTTGAACAACTCAACTTAAAGGCGGTCGAGTAATTGCTTACTTACCAAGTCAAGTTACCTTATCGGTAGGGGCGGATCCAGCCCTTTAAAGGGGGGGTCCCAAGACCCCAGTCAATCTTTAAAAAAAAAAATTATAGGTTAAAAATTCTCAAAAATACTATATTTAGTCTTAGTTTCTCCCAATGAATTTTTTTAGAGGACCCCATCTTGCTCGTAATTGACAAAAACAACTAAAGAGGTCTCTTAAAATCAATATAAAAAACCGAAAAATCCTTCGAAATCCACAAAAACACTAAGAAAACTCTTTAAAATTGACAAAAACACTAAGAAAACCCTTTAAAATCGACAAAAACACTAAGAAAATCCCTTGAAATCAACTAAAAAACTTATAAAAAATTTCGAAACACGTCGGGAGACTTTACGCGCCTTTAGTCTACCTTAATGGGACCCCAGTGGACAAAATTCCTGGATCCGCCACTGCTTATCGGATGAATCCGGTAAGAGTGAGACAAAGACCAAAAGTCTTACCCGATAAGTGAGTGCGATGACTTTTATCAGGGTAAATGCTTACCAAGTAAATTATTGCATATAGAGTCGTTTTTGTGGACTAAAATCTTTTTCGGTAAGTAAATGATGGTGTTGAATTTTACTGTTAAGCACTTACCGAGTAAGTGTCTGGTAAATGGCTCCTTTAATGTTTGCTGTCTCAACCCAACCCAACCCAACCCAATCCAATTCTATACGAACCGTGCGAGTTGGGTTGGGTTTGGTTGATTATCATTGATTAAGAGATACAACTTATCCGTACTCCTTTTTAAGTATGTCACATTTAACTGTTTTTATTAATTTATATACATAGGATCACATTTTTAAAGATATATAGGAAAATAATATAGGAGCTATATAGAGACAAAGAAGATGTTTAAAGTATATGTAATGAATTGGGTTTTGGTCAAACTAATTACATTTTAATAAAGGATTAACAATCATATTAAATCCAAGAAAAAGAAAGGTGTTAGGTTCATCGGATTTGATTGAGTTAGATTCAAATGATTGTAACCCAATTCAACATAATAGCTAAGATTTGAAAATTTTACAACTCAATTAGGCATTTGGTGGCTTCACGTCGTATTATTTCGGGTTGGTCGGGTTAGGGGTGCAAAAAACCCCCAACCACATCATCAACCCGAAAAATAGATTGACTAACTCACCTCCATCTAACCCGATGTTTAGTTGGTTTAAAAAAAATATTCAAACCGGTAATGGTAGGGCCAATTATGTGTATGGTCCATGTCAAATTATACCAACTCCAAATTAATTATTAAATGTCTGGTAACATACAAAAGTACGTAGTTTATTAAATCGTAAGTCTAATAACAATTTATTAGACTCCTAATAACCTTAACTCTAATGAGTCTAACTTGTGTCTTTTACTAACATACAACTTCAACAAACTTGAGGCAAACAGAACATCGAAACAAGAGAAGTTGAAAATCGTCGTTAGTGATCGATTTAATTTCATATTCTTATCATAATATGTATCTCAGTATCTTAACCCTTATGTTTAGACAACTAAACATAAACTTGGATGATTGTAGTATTTTTGATTGGTCAATTAACAAACATTAGTGTTTATTTTTTGGTTTGAAATTGTAATATAATCATCTTTTTTAAATATACGTACAAACCATCCAACCCAAACAAACATGTAATACATTGAGTTCGGTTATAACTTTAAGAGTAAAATACGGATTTGGTTCTTGTGGTATGCAGATTTTTAGGATTGGTCCCTAAACTTCATTCTTTTTGGGATTTGGTCCTCACGATATACATTTTCTCACAGTTTTGGTTCTTTGTTCTAATAACCATATAATATCTCCGTTAACCTTGAGGTCCTTGACGGTAAAATGGTCTTCTTGTCATTTTTCTTTATTTTAACAAATTTTTTGTTAAGCTTTTTTAAATCAGGGGGCAAAGTATATACAATTAAACTTGAATGGCAAAATAAAATCGTCATGTATCTTCTTCATCTCTCCTGTCGACGCTACCGCGCCTCCCCCTCCATCTTCTTCTCCGGTGAACTCACTCCCCCTTAATTTTCAGAGTCACGACATTATTTTCGAGCGTCAATCCTCACCATCCACCAACAGTCACCAGCACCCCCTCATACACACCCACACACACACACACACCGCAACATCATACACACACACACACGACAACATCACACACACACACACACACACTACATCTTTGGGATTCCTCTAATCCGAAACACAAATATGTTGATTCCCAAGTTACATCAGATCAAAAAAAAGAGAAATGGAGAGGAAGAGGACAAGGTCTTCAGTATTCTTATTGTGCATGGAGGGACGATGGAGGATAGAAAAGGGGGAGGGGTCACCACCGAAGGCTTCGAAAGCATTATGAGGTGAATTTTTGATCGCCAAAAGGGACTTTGATGAATGTGTGTTTACTGGAGGAGAGGGGTGGAGCAATTTTGTTCGCCGGAGGGAAGAGGTGGAACAGTTTATCATTGATTCATCAGAGAAGAAGGTCATGCCTCTGTAGTATATATATATGAGTCCCCTCGAAGTTACAATATGTATGTTATGACCCTTTTAAAAAAGATAATTAAAAAATATTAAAACAAAGAAAAAATGACCAAAAGATTATTTTGTCCTTGATTTTTTAACGGACTTGATAGACAGTCGTTTGGTTGAGAGACCAAACCCAACAGAAAGTGCATAGCACAAGGACAAAATCTGTAATAAATAAAGTCTAAGGACCAATTTCATAAAAATTAGCATACCACCTCGACCAAACCTGTAATTTACTCTAAATTTATAGACGGTTTAATGAATTATGACAACCCAAAAAAATAAGTGGCCTCAAACAACCCATGTGCACCCATGGGGTTGAGATATGTTTTTATTTTTGGTAAATTAAGAATTTGGTCACTGATACTTGTGATTTATTATGAATTAAGTCATTTTATTACAGAATAACCCTTCATCTGTTGTCTTGGATTTGCCATTCGTGCTAACGATTGTCTATAATCTTTGTTAAATATGAATGTTGAAATGGTTATTTTATAATTTTCATTAATTTCTCTCTCTTTTTCTAAATGTAATGTAACATTGTATATGTTTTAAAAAATAGAAAAGGATGAATTTCTATCATCTTTCCACACCGAGGGACGGATTCATTATATACTTTTGGGGGCCAACTGACCCCCATAAAAAACCAATAGAGATGTGCTTATATATAATCAATTTTATATTTTCATTGACATACAATAGAGTTTGACACCATAATTTTTTTGGGTTGACCCCCAAATTTAAGCATAATTCTATTCACAACCCTCTACTTTTAGTAAATGTTATTGTCCTAAATATATTTACTATTTTATATATAATTATTACATATTTATTTATAAACTATTAAATAAAAGTTTTAATTAGTAAGTAATTATTGAGTATTGTTTAGTGGTGCATATCCATTTAAATTTTAAGTTTTCAATTAATTATTGCATATATACAATTTTCTATAATTCTTTGAACTTTATAAAACCAATCGATAAACACGTTCACATACAAAACAATCATTGGTCATACTGATACGATAAAATACTACATGTCTACATTATTTTTATACAAATTATACCCCATCATTAAGGTTGCAATAGATCACATTTTTATTTTTAACTATGAAATATTTATTGTTAATTGATAGGGTTGGTGTTTGTTATTTCATGTCTAATAGTCAAGTTCTTTTAAGTGTTTGGGGTTAAATGTTTTAGGGTTGAATGTTAATTGTTTTATCCTTCATGTAGGAAAATGAAGAGATGCTCCCAAAGAAATTGTTATATTAATTCACTAGATAAAATGAAAAGATTTTTTAAAAGAAAAGGCCAACATTCAGTACCAATAGTAGTGGTAATGATTCTCACAATATTATGTTACTTAAATTCCGACCCCCATCACAAAAATTTCTGGATCCGCCACTGTCCACACCTTTTATTATCTTCCCCCCCTCTCCCTTCTATATATACCTTACATCAGAATACCACTTCCCCCCCCCCCAACTATCGCAAGATAACCACCCTTCCCTTCTTCTCTTTTTGCATCTAGTCGCCAGCCTCACCCATATAAAACACAAACTTGTGGAAGTGCCATTGCATTACACATCGATCTCCATTTTTTCTCTTTTCTAGCGTCATAATATATATTCTTCACTTACCAACTCTGTCACCTCTCTTTCTAGCCTCAATGTTTCTAGCGTGAACCACCCTCTCTAACCGCCCCATCCTCATACACCTTTCACCATATTAATCGAACCCAAATGGAACCACATCCACCTTTTACCATGAACCACTAACATAATTTTTTGGAACTTGTGAATCGATCTCAAACCACCACTAAATTCTATGTATGAGTTTTAATTAAATCTGCATGGTTTGAGTTTCACCATCGTCTGAGTTTCGAATTTGAGAACCAACATCGTCTACATCATTTGAGTTTCAGTTCCACCCTCTTCTATCCCTTTATCTTTTCTAAATGGAACCACGTTGGTGAAATAGATCCAGATTGAACCCCACAATTGTGAATAAAATACGACAATTGATAATGCTTTTATTTTATTTTAGATATCACTTTGTTCTTAATATTATTGAATTGATATTATTTTTGAACTCTTTATAGTTAGAGGTTGGTGAAGATGATGATTTTTGAACAAGATATATAACACAAAATGTATTCTTCTTGAAACCATAAGGTGTGGGAGAGAGATTAGAGGATAGATGGAAGTTACAAGGAGGGACCAAATCCATGGCAAATAGCGTAGGTGAAAGGTTATTATGTGATAAATGAAGAACATAGATCAAATCTATACAAATCACAAATCATATGGACCAAATCCATTATATACTCTTATTTTTATACAATACTAATATATATTTCTTTATTTCTCTAAATGAGAAAATAGGAAAAAAAAATGAAAAAGAGAAAAACTACCGTTGATCCATAATGAAAATAAGAGCAAATTTAACAAGGTTAACGCAATGGACGTGTTCTATAATGAAAATGAAAATGAAAATGAAACTACATGTATATTTTTTAACACTAAAAAAAACTTCACAGTTCAATTAACAAAATCAAACAAATACAAAAATCATGGAGGTAAACTAGTTTCATCCTCAACACAATCTGGATTGAAACACGAGTCCCTAGCGATACTATGAGCTATCGTGTTTGTAGACCGTTTCGTAAAGAGAACCGACACATTACAAACATCAAGAAGAATCACATTGCAGTCTTGGATTATAGAGCCAATCGACGAACTCACTTTCATTCTACTTCGAAAGGCTTGGATCACGACCAGACAATCTATTTCTTCCACCACCACCTCCCTCCTTCCTGTATACATAACTACTTTGTTCATGACCTCAAATGTATCCATAGAGATGGATTTGTGAAACCATGCACCAAAACGGTTTTCAGCATCCCATCGGCCGTGACTATCCTCTAACAACCTTGAGCAAAATTATATTCGACCAAAGCATGCATGGTGGTTTCGGGATTTGCATTATACCAGACAGTTCACTAGGACGTCAACATGTTTGAAGCGAAGCTTGTAAGCAAACATCCTGAAACTGGTCTCCAGACAAAGTTCTTTTTGTGGCAATTTAAGCTGCCACAACCGTTTATAGACTCGAGAATTTTTGTTCGAGTAACAACATCACTCCCGTTCTTTAGTAATCCTATAGGCACTCCAAATTGTATAATTCCTTGACACCTCCTTAGGCATGAGAATGAGGCAGGACCCTAATCCCATCCTCGTCTCGATCCCAATCTGTCCCCGCCCCCATCCCCGTTGGGGCATATAATCACTTACGGGATCCTAAATGGGGAATCGGGGATTTTCCCACCGTTAATATATGACATTTTAAATGTAATAAACACCAAACTCGATCAATAATGGTCCATGTTTAAACCTCACATATTTTCAAATTTGCTTTTATAGAATACCAGATATTCATATGTAAACAAAATCACAACTTCATACATAATTGTTAGATCAAACATTTTCAAATTTCAACTTTCAACGTTTTTTTATCTAAAAGAAGTAAGACTACTCAGGCAAAACGTATATAAGAAAAAAAATGTCAAAATAATATTTTAAGTCTAAAAGAGATTAAATCTAATTCTTTAATAATAATATATTTAATAATAAATAGATATAATATATTTAATATTAGGGGACACGACAGGGACCACATTATCGAGCCCATCCCCATCCCCGATTTTTAACTTTCAGGGATCCTCGTCTCCAATTCCCGGTCCCTGGTTTTCAACTTTCAAGGATCATCGTCTCCATCCTTGATCCCCAGTTTTGCAGGGAATCCTGTCCCATTAGGGTGTGTGCAACGAGTTCCCCGGGTCTTATTCTCATGCCTACACCTCCTTGAATTTAAATCCGTAATTTTCATAGGGGATATCTTAATAATTTATTCTTAACTTTTTTTTTATCTATGTAAGGGGCTGTTTACCAAACGCTTACCCGGGTAAGTGGTTACCAAGACATATTACCTTGTCGGAGGAATATATTAAGTACCAAAAATCTTACCCGGAAAGAACAAAGACAAGGAAAGCAAGGACCAAGAATCTTACCCAGGTAAGTGATTGCGGCGACTCTTACCACGGTAAGCGGTTACCAGGTAAATTGTTTCATATGGTGCCATTTTGGTAAACTAAAATCTTACTCAGTAAGAAAATGATAGTGTTGAATTTTACCGGTAAACACTTATCCAAATAAGATTTGATAAACGGCCCCTTAAATGCCCAAAACAAAAGCCCACATACCAAGCCTTTTCTTGTGTTAAAATTGGACGAGGCCCAAACAAATCACACCGATTACTTACTTCGAGTTTCTGGTTGTCCAAAAAGGAAGAAAGAAAAGGGCATACGATTGAATAATAGTTCACAGTTTGCCGAGAAAGCCGAAGAAACCAGGTTGAATTAGGCGGCAACACAATCGAAAATGGAAGAAACGATTGCCAAATTAAACTTTCAGTAAGCAGAAATCACAACACTGATAAAAGGGAAGCCGATAGGGTTTCTCGAATTCAATCTACTAAAACATAGGTCTGTCATTCCTCTTTAAGTTCCACACATCGTTCTTTTTCGTTTGAATGATTTTAGTAAACTGAAACATCGTTAATTGTTCTGTTTTAGTGATTGTTTTGTGAAGTAGCGAAGAATGTATCAAGAAACGAGCTCGAAGTATAGTAATCTTAAGAAAAGAGCAAAGTTCGCATTAGGGAAATCTGTCAATTCGTCTAGGGATAAAGTTGAAACCCTAGATTTTAAGAAAAAAGGTTTTGGAGTTGGAGGGAATGATAGGAGAGGTCAAAATAGAAGAGTTAAAACTGATAATAATGTCTCCAATGTTGAAGATGAATTCTTCAAGAGAAGTGGTGAAAGTGATAACATGAAATCAAAGAATGATCGTTTCCATGGTGATCGAAGTAAAAGAGTTGTGGGTGATAATGGATCCTCTGTTGATGATAAATTTCATAAGAAAGATTTTAGAGGAAAAGGGTTGAAGTTGAATAATAGAGGTCGAAATTCAGGGGAAGTTCAGAGGAATGAAACTAATGGTTTTTCAGGAAGAAATTTTGACAATAAGAGAAAGAGGGTTTATGCTAATAATGATACCAATGGCGAAAATAAGTTTCATAATAAGATTAAGGGTTTTGGTGAAAAGGGTTTATCTCGAACAAGATGGAATGTGGGTAAAGAGGAACTTGTTAAAGGCAATCAAACCGCAAGAAGGGGATCCCATGATTCTGTGTCTTTTTCCCAAAATAGACGTTCTAATGAAAGGGAAACACCCGATGGAGGTGATAGACGAAAGAATACTGAAGATCGTGAGAAAAGGAGTGGTTTTTTGAGGAAAAATGGAGAGGGAAAACACGAGATTAGTAAGCAGTTACGATTGAAGCAGACAAGTTCTATGGAGGATAGTGAATTTGGAAAGAAGAAATTGCAAAACAAGAAGAATTTGGTTGATAATTCAGTGTCAATATTTGATCGACCAAGGAGGAAGAGGCGATTAATTCGGATAGAATATCCAAATGATACTGCAAATAAACGGTTTGATGATAGCTTACCCACTATTGGTTAGTATAAATATATCTTGAACTATATTATGAATATGTGATTATGTTTTCAATATTTGGCATATTGTATATGATCCTTCCTAATCCTAGTTACATACTTTCATTAAGCCAAGTTATGAGCCACACATCATATCTATTTTGGGGCAGATGAAGTATGCTTTAATATCCTTTTGTTTGGATCTTTATTAAAAAAATATGTTACTTTCTTGGAAGTTTTTTTCATTTGCTTGTTGCTTTTGTTAAAGACATAGGCAAAAGTTGTTGGAAATGGATCCTAATATGGATTGTGTACCAAAACTAACTTTGTGGATCTAAATTTACAAGAAAAGGCCGACAAATCGACGTATAAGATAGTTTTTTTTACCAATAAACTTGAGTAAAATTCATGGGTTTGTTAATATACTCAATTTTCTGGTTGTTTGCTTTTCAGATAATCCCACAGAGCAAAAGGAAGATTCAGATAACGAAGAAAATACTGAATTGTCCAAAAATGCACAGTTTCGGGCCATACAACCATCCTCTTCTATCATATCATTTGTGGAGGAAAATGTAATTTGTCTTGGTTAGACCTTTGTTATATATATAAGTTTGATTTATATTGCTATCTTAATCTACTTACCTTATCTTATTATCTCTTGGCTATTTATCATTGCAGATATTGGGTCGTCGGCGTGAAATTGACTTCAAAAAGGCGGGATACAATATCGAACTTTGTTCCCCTTTAGATAACATTCCCTTCTCTACAAGCCCAGAAAGAGAGCGAATCGAGGAATCGGTAAGTTTTTACTTTGTTTATTTTTTGAGCTAAACAAATTGCATATGGAGAATGTAAAACTTGTTTTCAGTAGTTTTTGTCGTAAAACTTCTATAAGGGCATGTTTGTTAGCAGCTTAATGGGACTCACAATTTATTCAGTCGGCTATATATATAGCTGTTTGGTAGTGGCTTATTCAGTAAGCTTCTAGGGGAGAAGCGGAGAGCATTATGCAGAAAGCCAAGTTTTTTTCCAAACCTGTCCCTCCCAATTAAAAACACGTTCCTTCCATCTATGAAAAGGCTCTCCCAAACAAAAACTTTTGCAATCCATACAGACAGATTAATCGACACAAATAGCTTTACCCATACAGAACTTAACAGAAACCAACCAAACAGTCCTTAAACTTATTTTTGCCATCATTGCATGTCAGTGGGACCTTAATATTTAACTTTTGCAGGTTTTCAGGAATAAACTGAATTTTTTTGCTGCTGCAAAAGTTTCATCATCTTTTCCATCTCCGGATCTTCCAGAAATTGCTTTTGCTGGTAAAAATCTTCATTTGATTCTTTTTTTCTGCCACATTAAGAGGCAGTTTACCAAACTCTTACCCGGTAAGCGCTTACCAAATCACATTACCTTACTAATGAACATGGCAAGGACCAAGAATCTTATCTGGTAAGAGTGATGGCAACTGGGAAGGACTGAGAGTCTTATCCGGTAAGTGAGGGTGACGACTCTTACCTGGTCAGCGCTTACTGGCTTATCAACTAGTTTGCCAGACATAGCTTATGTTCTATGGTTTATTGTCTGTTTGATGTATTATTTTCCTAAATTTTATGGCTTAAATTTTGATTTGTTATTAGGTAGGTCAAATGTCGGGAAATCATCTTTGCTAAACTCACTTACCCGACAATGGGGTGTTGTACGAACATCAGACAAGCCTGGCCTCACTCAGGTGCTGCTGCATCATCTTTCTTGCTCAAAATTTGTCTTTTCTTGCACCTTTTCCAGATAATTCACCATAAGCAAACCAAATCAAACAAACCCAGAATATCCCACCCGTAAGGTGAGGGTCTGGGTAACCGTACCAGATATTGTCCGCTTTGTCTACATCTGGACTCACGGTTTTAAAACAAGTCTGATAGAGGAGGTATCCAGTCCCTTAGACATTATATATATATGTTCAACTATAAGAATTATAAGAGCATAAAGTGCATTATCTTATAAGAACTACCATTGTGGAGAGGTTCTTGTAAGAACCTAACATGTCATAGGTGCTTCAACAAGAACCTTGATTCTTACCATGATTTTTGTGAGAAATGACATTTTTACTTATTTTTGATTTATTTTTTTGACTTTATATAACTTATTTAATATAAAAAATCAATGGGACCCATTAAAAGGAGGTTCTTATAAGAACCACCATTGTGGAATTCTTGGTGAGTTGTTAACTTTTTCAACCTTGTGCAGACTATTAACTTTTTCAACCTTGGAACAAAGCTCTGCTTAGTTGATCTTCCTGGATATGGTTTTGCTTATGCAAAAGAAGAAGTCAAGGAATCGTGGGAAGAACTTGTAAGAATTGTTCAGTGATTTTATAAATAATTACTTGCGGTTTTCATAACATTGTTGCCATTTCGTTACTTATTTGTAATTTGTAGGTGAAAGAGTATGTATCCACCCGTGAAGGCCTTAAACGAGTATGCCTTCTAATCGACACAAAATGGGGTATGAAGCCAAGGGATCATGAACTCGTTGATTTAATGGAAAGGTAAAGTATCCCGACAATTTCATTGAAAATCTTAAAAAAACTGATCATATATATATATATATATATATATATTTTCATGTAATAAACCAAACCAAACTAGCCCAGTATATCCCATGTGGAGGTGGGCCCAGGTGGATGGATGTAAACATATTTGTTCTCTGTCCTAAAGAGTAGAACAGTTGTTTTTGTGAAAACCTGCGAACAGTTAATTTGTTTTTTTTGTTTTTGTTTTCAATCGTCAGGTCTAAAACCAAATACCAGATAGTATTGACGAAAACAGATTTGGTATTCCCCATAGATGTGGCTAGACGTGCAATGCAAATCGAGGAGGTAAAGGCACTTATTTATATACTTCTGGGTTTTTTTTTATTTCTTCAACAACGTTGATCTAACGGATATGATTCAATCTGATTGTACAGAGCCTCAAAACGAAGAAATCTGCTGTTCAACCCTTGGTATCGATAAGAAATCTTGATTTGTTACATTATATATATATAGGCCCTTTCAAGTGTTAACTCAATTATTTGTGTTAACCGTGTTAACCCATCGTTCACTGGTGAACACCATGCTCACCATGCTCGTTCACTGGTGAACACGATGCTCGTATACTGACGAACACGATGCTTGTATACTGACGAACACGATGCTCGTTTACTGATGAATGGTGTTCACCAGTGAACGAACATGGTGTTTTACCGGTGAACGATGGGTTAACACGGTTAACACAAATTATTGGGTTAACACAAGAAGCCACCTCTATATATATATATAGATGAAAGTTCAAATGCGAACTCAAATTTGGTTGTGAATGTGAGGACACATGTCCGAATGTAGATTATTCTGACCGAATAATCAAAGAAATATTCAGACTGAATAAGTACTATATTCAGTCTGGATATTTCTTTGATTATTCGGTCTAAACATGACACGTGTCGCGCTCTCATTTGTCTTCACGTTCACAACCAAATTTGAGTTCTCATTTGAACCCGCCCCAATCCCATTCCCGAAAACAACACACGAATCGACTTTTTTATTTGGCTTTTGTTTCATTGCAGATGATGGTTAGCTCAAAAACTGGAGCTGGGATAAGAAGTTTAAGAACCGTGCTTTCTAATATATCTCGCTTTGCCCGACTCTAGTGGTATTTATCTGTTTTCTTTTTTCAAGTTACTGCTATAAATTACTTATAAACACCAATCATCTTCTCGACTAGAACTGAATTGCAACATTCGTTTGATGTTATTTACGAATTTGTTGCACGTGAAACCAACGGCAGAATACAGAATTTTGAGCTCATAAGAGGGTTAGCAAGTTCGGTTTTGTTTTTGTTTTTGTTTTTGCTGTGCATGACAGCCATACGTGAACCTAATAATGTATTTTGTACATATTTGCATTTTTATTCTCGTTTTCAAGGGTGTGTTTGGTATCCAGACAGGCAAGACTGAACAAAACATTACAGATAAAATAAGCAATTTACTCCTAATGAGTTGTTACATAAGCGTTTTTATGCTCCATTTTAGTTCTTTAGGATGCGTTTGGTACAGATGACAAGTAAGAAAAGGACATGATCGAACAAAAACTGTTCCACTGTTGATGTAACAATAACATGACATGACTGATTTTTTTGTCAGACTAAAATAGGTGGAACAATTTTTTTTGAGATGAGGCAAAATTTGGTAAATTGCTAGGGGTGGCAATCGTGACGCTCGGGTTGGCGGGTCTTAAACGAGTTGGCGGGTCATAAACGGGTTGACGGGTCACATAATAATACAATCAAGTTCAAACGTAAATTCAAATACTAGTACTATACAATCAAGTGTAAATACTAATACAAATATTATTTTAGAAAACTTAGAATAATTTTTTTTAACAAAATATTATTTAAACGGGTTGGCGAGTCAATCCACAATTTGTATGTGTCAACCTGAACACGACCCGTTTAATAAACGGGTTGGCAGGTCATAAAGTTCAACCCAAACCCGTTTATTTTCGTGTCGGGTTCGTGTCGTGTCGAGAGCTAAACTACCTATGTCAGATTAAAACCCTGAAACATTCTTACAATTTTTTCCCTCATAGCTTACTCTTTGTCGGTCCTGTTCATTCCAGTCCTGTCCATGTATTAAAAGCATAGTTAGTATGCTAATTTGTATAAAGTTATTTGTCACTATCCGGGGTTATTTGCCAACTACTGAAATCATGAGGTTAGTTCAGTCTCAGTGTTTTCATGGCACCGAGCATGGTTAACCCGCAAGGTGCACCATAGCTTGGCACATGGTGGAGGGCGCAAGGCCCTTTATATTCTCTATAGAATCATGTTCTCCTTTCTAGAGAATGAAAATGATATACTTTGACTTTTTAAGGTCAAAGTCATAGACTAATACTAACTTCAAAATTGAGGATAATTTTGTTAAATATATAAGTGGAGGTTCAAACGAGAAAACCTACATTTTACGAGAACGCGTGAACAACCCCTATCCCATGTGATGATACACACAAGGGGATCTGGTGGTGTTTGGACGACGTGCCATGCATGATGCAACTTAAGTCACCTCAAAAATCGTTTGGGTCTATGATTTAGTATCACATGTGATGGTCTTGATGGATTATAGTATAACATCAAGAACACCCTTATCACATCTGATGGGGTTTAGTGGTATAAGGGTGGCTTGGGCCGTAACATAGATCGTGTCGAAAGTCGACCGCTTCTCTGATTTACTATCACATGTGTATCATTGTGATGGAATAATAGTATCACATGTGATTGTCTATAGTATAAGGGTATTCTCGTGTTGTCGTAAAATGGAAGTGTTCTCATTATGTAGGATTAAGTTCACGTGAGATAAACATGCTTTCGTGAGACAAGTGAAACCACATTTTTATATTGGAAACTTTAGAATAAAACATCGCGAATCTTCACATACCCTTCCGGTTTTGTTCAAACATTGCTCCTTGTTAACATATTCTATTATTTAATTTTCTTCATCATATGGTATATATTAATTAACATATTGTATTATTAATGAATTGTTTTAAATATACTATGAAATGTTAAATTTCATTAATTTTTAGACATGTCAATTTGTTATTTTACATTTTTCAGCTAGCTTATCAGTCAAACTTATTTAGTTTATGATTATTCAGTTAGCTTATCAACTACTTTGTCAAGCATAGTGTTAGCATAGACGGATCACTCATTTTCAAAAAAAAATATTGTTGAAAAACCCATTTACAAAAAAATAATAATTCATTTAGTTATATGAAGGTAGTTTATTTAGCATAGAGTAAATTATGGACTTGTTCTCTTATCATTTATTACACAAGAAACCTCCATGCATGTAGACTTTTTTGTATTTGGTCCCTAAGGCAAAAGGTTTTTTTATGGATTTGGTTCCGGCAAACACCGTCTATTTTTAAGTATTAGGGTAAATTTGTCATTTTACTTTTTTTTCTCTCCTATACACCTTTTTCAATCAGTTGTGTATAATACAAGAGAGAGAGAGAGAGAGAGAGAGAGAGAGAGAGAGAGAGAGAGAGAGAGAGAGAGAGAGAGACGCTGTTGTGTGAGGGACCAAATCCATAAAAAATGGATGCATAGAGTGTTTTATATAATAAATGAAGTTAGAAGGACCAAATCCATAATTTATCCTTTTAACATATAAAAAGGATTTGCCGGAAAAAAAACATATAAAAAGGATTTAAGATTAATTGATTGTGGAATTGTGGTGTTGGAATAATAAGCATCTAGAGCATCTTCAACAACTTCTATAAAATAGAAAAAATAGAGATTTAGCAATTTTTTGTTTCAACAGTGTCCCTGCAACTTTCTCCAAAATAGAGGAAGTAAGAGAGATGCACAAAAATCTCTAAGTTTGGAGATATTCCTAAAAATGAATACCTTGAGAGAGAAACATACTTTTATTATCTTCCACCAATAAGAAATATTGAAGTTAAATGTTTCGGTGTGAGAAACAATATTTTATTAGAAATATATAACATTTTAATAATATAATGAATGATGTAATCTCTAAAATAGAGAAGCTGTTGGAGTTGAATGTAATATTTTTTTAGAGATTTTGAATTTTGATTCTTTATTTTAGAGAAATTATAAAAATAATAATCTCTCTCTCCATTTAAAGGTTCTCTAACTTTAGAGATTTTTCTCCTCTTTTTTCTCATTTTTTTATTTTAAAATACTATGGCATTGGTTGGCAAAAATAAGGCGACTTATAAGTCATCTTATAAGCTACCTTATTTTCTAGGTACATGTTTGACAAACTAACTTATGACTTATAAGTTAACTTATAAGCTAGCTTATTGATAAGTTAGTTGAGAGTGATTTATTGCACTTTTTATCATTTTCTTCCGATTATACCGCTGATTATTATTAATTAATATTATTTTAAAGTTACTTTTTGGCCATTTTACATGTTTATAAGCTATTTTTTGCCAAACGTGACTTATTCATCAGCTACCTTATAAGTCATAAGCTATCCTATAAATCATAAGCTACCTTATCAGTCATAAGCTACCTTATCAGCTACCTTTATCAAGCCTATAACTATTGAAATATTAAAATAACTAAAAATCTTCTTTGTTCTATTTTATAATAGATGTTGAAGATGCTCTAACCAATCATATTTTTTTTTCTCTCTTGACATGGACTCCTTACCAATTCATGGACCCCATTGTCATATATTTGTCATTCTACTTGCAGTTATAACTTTTTATTTTTTATTTTATTTTTTTTCCTTTGTTTCTCTTTTCTGAATTCACATTTGAGTAAACTATCGTTTTCGTTTTTTAGGTTTGTTTAAATTCTTGTATCTTTAAGATTATGGGTTTTGTCTATATAGTTTAGGAATTAATTGTTGGTTTTATCACTTTTATTCAAGACCCTACTGTTTAACTTTAAAAACTAAAAAAACAATAGATTTTAAATCATAAAGAAAAAAATTGTAATTTCAAAAGATCATTCGGAACATGGATTAAAATCTTCAAAAGGAAAAATGTGAAGTTAAATATTGAATTCTTTTTGCAAATAATAAAGAATGAATACACAGGTGGTCCATGTGGTTTGCTTAAATTTTGGATTTGGTCCCTAAACAAACCATTTATACGAGTGGTCTCTAAACTTTTCATTTTTATTCCCATGATCCGTTCACTTAACAATATTAATTAGCAATCGTTATGAATGATTAATCGGTCTTTGAACAAAGTATAGGGACCGAAAGTGTAACCTTCTCTAAAATTTAATTTTTTATTGAAAAATATTTTAATATATCCAATTATATTAAGTCATACGTATTTTTCATGTTAAATCAACATATGGACGAGTACGCTCTACGAAAAATATTTTTTCATAGTATATATAATATAACAATATAATTAAATCAAAAAAATTTAAATTTTGATCATTTCGAAAGTATTGACGAAATAATTTAATGGTGTAACTTATTAAAAATAAAAATATATTTTTTAAACCTATTTTAATTGATATACGATTATATATGTTAATGTGATAATGGTGTAGAACGAAAAATTAAAAAGAAAAGAACTAACTGTAAGAGTAAAAAATGTAAATTTATAATAAAAATTGATTTTCAACCATACCAAACAAAAATGTTGGGTATTCAATGGATAAGAGGGGTATTTCGATAGGTATGAGGTATTTCGATGGGTATGAAAGGTATTTTTTTGGAATTGGGCTATTTTGGTAAAATTAAAAAGAAAATGACTATTAGGTAACATTTTTTTCAAAAAAAAACTATTTTAATTAAATTTCCTTATTAAAATATTTAATAAATTTAATAAAATATTTTTTATAAACATTTCATTTCAACCTCTCTTTATTTGTATAAAATATCATTTCTTTCTTAAACATATTAAATTTTAAAGATTTTTTTAAATTTAAAAATTCTCTATTTTAAAGAAAATTTTACCATATTTATTAGAGCAAACAAATCTCTTAAATTTCCAAAATCTATATTTTAATATATTTATTATGGATACTTGAATAGTTATTAGGTAACAAGTATATTATAAATATAATTCTATCGACTATATCATTATCTCTTACCGATGATTAATAGTAATTATTCAAGTGATTTGTGTTTCCAGTATTTTAGAACATGTT
The DNA here is from genome assembly GCA_036898165.1 of Silybum marianum. Classification (NCBI taxonomy): domain Eukaryota; kingdom Viridiplantae; phylum Streptophyta; class Magnoliopsida; order Asterales; family Asteraceae; genus Silybum; species Silybum marianum. The sequence goes on from CM072530.1 coordinate 3,844,446, forward strand.
ATTAAATATTTAAGGAAAGTAATAAAAATAATTCTTTAAGTATTACATATTGTTTTGTAATATATAATCATTTAAACTACATTTTTACAAATAATTATTGTAAACACATAATTCTTTCAATCTCTTTAAACTTCTTAAAATAACTATTAACCAATTGATAAACTTATTCAAATACACGATCTTTGAAATATACTAATACAATATAATATTCTATCTTTATCTTTATTAAAGTATTGTCATACCCCGATTTTCGTTGAGTGCTATGACGCCAATCATAATAACTTATGCCTTGTATAAAATACGGACTTACAAATTTCGAACACGTATAACATGTTGAACATAATTCGTTACATAATTGCAGAAAGGTAAACTATTTTAACATAACCAATGCTAATTAAAAAAAATTAAACTAGCATGATCGAAAACATAGTCTCACCTTTCTTCACTTGAATCGTCTAATGACCAACAACATAGCTAGTGGGGAGCTGCTTGATCGAAAATCTATTTTTTTGGCTCATGTATATGATACAATATTGACTTTATTTATGTTATAGTTATAAATTAGAGAAAATAATGACAAGTTTGATGATAAAAAAATATATTTTGAGTTCCGATTAAAATTATATAATTTTTTTTATCTCACTTATAACTTTTCACAATCAGAAGCATAACCTTCAAGGTTTTTTCCTTATCTAGACACCCATCGTACCTAAAATTTCCTCTCAAAATCTCATGAGAGTTGGAAAAACGAACGTTAATCGCATATCTCACATTGAAATTTTGCTTGAATGATTTAAATCAACAAGTTAAATTTATTTCATTTGTCATTTTCTATCCCCCCCCCCCCCAAAAAAAAAAATCCAGGCTTCCCTTGATCACCCCTACTAATGACAATCGACACCTGAAATATATACATGCATAGTATAAGCTAAAAGCCTTGTGAATATAATATGGTTTCATGGTAACATGCACATATAGTAGTATGTTAGCATGTTTTAATTATTATCTTTCAAATAAGGCATCGACTCATCACTTTAGTACGTGTATGCATCAAAACCTTGGTATTGCAAGTCTTTCTTACATGTCCACCCACCCCATCCGGTGGACGAACCTTGCCGAATCATACCAGTTGCATAACATTTATTTGCAAATTTCATTTTGGCATGCAATAAACATTTAACGCAAGTAACATTATAAATAAAATATGTATCATCATTATCTTTCACATTATACATATAATTGAATATCAAGTCATCAACATCTTTCTCATCATCATCAACATCTTTCACATCATGTGCATCAATACAATCAAGTAATTCTCATATGTATATAAACACATCATGCAAATATCATGTGTTTTCTCAAAATCTCAACCTACATGATAATTCATACTATTCCTAAATACCTTAAATAATCGTAACTAAATCGATCATTACTCTCTCACGATCTTAGTACGACTAACTCTCAACAATTTTTATTGGTCAACCCTCAATACCATCATATCTCATTTTTCACTCAAATATTTACTTGAAATATCTATATATATATATATATATATATATTAAAAGAACAACCAAGACCAATGACATGGTCTCTTCTAAACATCATAAACATGCCTTTCTTTTTTCTAAATTTTTTGATTTTCTAAAGTAGAAGATATGTTAAATACTATTTCGCCCTTATACTAAAAACAAATAGTTCATTAGGATAAGGTTGTTTTGGTCATTTTAAAAAGTTGAAACCTCCAAACCTTTTCATCTTCATTTTAAAGTTGAAACCTCCAAATCTTTAATATATTCATTATTGAAGATGAAACCTTTTAACCTTTCTCTCATTTATCATGTTTTGTCCATCAAATATGTGTTCTTCATTTCCATCACTTGATGTTTTATTTGTTTCACAAACAAGTATTCTTCAACAACATTGTTTTCCAGGTAAACTCTTTTTCTCCCTCTCGATCACTTCATTTGTTTTTTATTTCACAAACTGTTATTATTTAACAAAATCGTTTTTCAGGTTTACTTTAAGAATATATTTTAGTATTATTCCTTATTGACTTTTGTTGGAATTTTAGAGTTTTTTTTAGCTTTTGTCTTATATATTTTTCTTAAGTTTTTACCAATGGAATTGAGAGTTTGTTCTTGGTAGCGGGTTTAAAGTTTTGATGGCAACAACAATTCGATAATCAAATCTTGAAAGCAAGTATTATTATCTATGACATAACCTCAACAAACTTCAATATATTCATTGAGAAACTAATCCGAGTATACATTCTCTTTTACTTTTGGATCGATAATCGAATTTTGCAAGTATGTATTATAATCTATGATATAACTTCAACAAACTTCAACATGTTCTTTTTAATGGTTGTTTTTATTTTTGCAGGTTTATTTCGAGAAACCAATTTGGGTATACGTTTCTTTTTTACTTTTTCTTGCGATTTTAGAGTTTTTTTTCCTTTTCTATTGTTTCCCAAGTTTTAAATTTTACAAATTATTTTAACTCTTATTAAAAAAAATTACATAACACTTAAATATAATAATATGTATATTTGTATTTACATGAATCTTTCAATTGCATATTACAACCTATGATATAACCTCAATAAATGTATGTTTCTTTTTTAGTGGTTAGTTTTATTTTTCCAGGTTTATTTCTAGAAAACTAATATGGTATACATTTATTTTTTGGGATTTTAGAGTTCTTTTTTCCGTCTTCTATATATTAAATTACACTGATCATTTTAACTTTTATTGAAAACAATTGTTTTTCTTTACATGACACTTGAATATAATAATATATATTTGTATTTACACAACAATTGAACACAATTAAAAAAAATTGATTATGATTGACATAAACATAAAAATAATATGAAGATGACGATTAATCACGTCAATTTAATACAATTTAAAAATCTGATTGCAATCAATATATATAAAAGAAAAATATCTTTATATATCTATATATATATATATATATATTAAAGAAACAACCAAGGAATCCTACTTGACATCTTCTAAATATTTCAAATCCATTTTTCTTATTTCTCTTTTCTTCTCTATTTAACCTTATTTTCTTCACTCTTCAATTAATATTCTTATGTTATTAACTTTTCGTCTTCCATTATTTATTTTAATTAATGGGTTGTTTTATTGTAATTTATGTAAACCAACTTTTTGTTTTTCTTTCTTTATGTTACTAACCAACCATTCATTTTCTTTTGTTAATTGAATTAAGTTATTGTTTTCTCCTTATTAAGATAGAAGTGATTTTTTGTTTTTGGTTGGCTATGTTATTGGTTTTTAACATTTTTGTGATACAATTATCTAACTCTCAATCTCTCCGTCTAAGTTGTAACACATTTTCTTTCACTATATTTGTCTTACTAAAACATAAATCTTTGTTATGGATTTTTGTTTATTGTTAATCTATTTGTTATTGTCTTGACTTTATATGTTTTTATGTTGATTTTTTTTGTAGTAGGTGACACAAACAAAAACAAGTTATCTAAAGATTACTAAATATGTCAAAAAACATCAAAGATTTATCATCAAGACACACATATTATTACTATATGTAAGTCTTTCATTCCAATACTCCTTCAATTTCTATGTATTATTGATTTTGTCTATTTATTTTAATTTTATGATTTATTATTACATTAATTCTCATTTCAACGTTTCTTTTTCAGAAGCATAAACCACAATGTTAAAAGAACATTTGTGTAACATTGAAGCAACAACCAACAGATAATGATGTGGCTTAATAAGATTTGAGTATTCCTCAAAATTTGAAATGTGGTGTGTTTTGTAGATCCCACGTAGGTGAGAAGATTATAAAAATGAAGAATGATGTGGGTGTTTATTAGGAGGAGGTAAGGAATTTGTGGAAACTCATGAGGTTGGCTTGATTTGTTTGACCTATATACTCATGTGATTGGCTAATTTTGGCTAACCATTTAGCCTTATGGATTGGTTGTTTTTCACTTAATCCCTCTGAAAAAACAATATATATATATATATATATATAATAGAACTATTTGGTGTCTATTTAATTGTATCTACGAACTATTTTAATAGAATTATCTTACACATTAGGGTTTGTTTATAAGCTAAATATTAAACATAATTTTTGCATGCACACACTATATGATATGATCGGGGATATGTCGTTTGGATTATAAATAACATACTAATAAAACTACTATCGATGATTTTCGAACTATTCATAACAACAAATGATCATCAATGCAAATTAATCATTTATGAAAATTCATTCGTTGTTTTGAGATTATATCTCATTTATTTGACGAGAAATTATATATTATTTTATCTCGATCAAATAATTCTTAAAAAAATATTGTTACCGCGCAACGCGCGGATCTCTCACTAGTTTTCATAATTGCGACATTGTTATAATATTTCTCAAAGTTAATCGACGCTTATACATTTTATAAAAATGTACAAATTCACATTTTCTCGAAAATTAGTTACTTTATGCCCAAAACATCTCTTCTAGAATTTGTAAATGAATAATAGTGACAACATGTCACGCACATATTAATAATGGCCAAAACATAATTCTATAAGTTCAAAATAATTAAATGCTCAAAACAATGTTTAGAATATCAATTTTTTTGAGTCTAGGGATATTTATGTAATCTTGAGAAATCGAATACAAAGACATAGTTTTATCCAATTTTCTATTGGTACCTTTCACAAGTCTAGTATTCAAAATAATGTTTAAAAGATCAATTCAAAAGCGTATTATTTAATAAAGCAAATACTCAAAATCTCATTAAAATTACCTATTTTTTAACTGTGAGGTCATTTTGGTAAATTCATAAAGAAAATAAAACTTAGATACTAGTTCATAAGACAAAGGGTCATTTCGATAATTTTATAAAACAAATACGTGAAATATTGTTAAAATACGAATTTTCTAATTGTTGGGCCATTTTGGTGATTTAATGAAAAGAATAATCAAAATAAAGATTAGATACCAGTACACAAAACATAAGGTTATTTCATAAATTTTATAAAGGGAATATTTGAAGTATTTCTAAAATAATGATCCCTAGTTGTAAGGGGATTTTGGTAACTTCGCAAGCTCAAATAATTAAAAACCGAGTCAAAAATTACATTTTATAAGTTCAAATTTTTTTTCTAAAATTCAAAAAAGTTAATATTGTTGAATTTAAATTTCCATAACTCTAGGGGTTATAAAAGTAACAAGTTAGGTTGGATGGTTAAGTTATTTGTCTAAATGTCAGATCTCGACCCGATCACAACCTAGAAGGCAATAGCCATGGTTGCATGTTTATTAAGCTCTTCTGAGCTTGAAATGGTCTTTCCTGATCTTTTGTCTCATTCTTTTTGCATCATATCATAGAACATATTTCCCCCAACATTTTAACATAAAGAACAACAAATTTCATTGGGTACTGAATTCCAAAATTTGATTTAAAGTTTTTGGTTTATACCAAAACCTAACAAAACTCTAACCACAAAATTGAACCATATAAACACAAATAGAGATATGAGGCTACTAGAGTTTGATAGAGTGCTTAATAACCAAACCATAGGCATAAAAATCATAAGATTTGGTTAAGAATCTCACCTAGAATTGACGAAAAATCGAGGATTTCGACTCCAAACTTCGAACTCAGATTTATCTCTTGATAATTGCTTACAAACTATATGAATGAAAATGATCCTCAACCGGTACCTATATTTGTATGCTAAGAGTGTTGGCGTATTAGTTGAAGAAATCGAGCCAAATCGCAAATTTACCGATGTAAGATTGCTCATCTTTGAAGAAGATGGCATTCGACCCCATAAACTTTCTGGCATTTACATTCAACCCTTTTTTTGACGTAATATTTTACATTTTTGGTCCAAAAGGAATTTAAACCTTTACATATTTTAAGACTTACTAATATTTTAGGTCATCGTCATTTTTTTAATAAAATTTTAAAGACTCCTATATTATTTGCTTATTATCGTATTTAAAATTTTGAGGTTTACATGTACTATAATAAATTTCATCTTATTTTTAAAATTAAAATATTTATATTATAATAAAATTTTCAATGAAACAAATGACACCAAAAAGTTAAAAAAATTCTTTAAGGAACTTGGTAAAATAGTCCCGTAAGCCTGGACGACTGTTTATCAAAGCCACATAATTTTTAATTGATAGCAATATTGATATATATATATATAAAAGCTTGATTTCCTTTACAAATCACGTCAATTCGTACAAACCGTACAAAATATTTTCTAACCATCAATTGTAGTTTTTATGACATTCAAACATAAATTTTGAATTATATTTTTATAATGAAAATTTGTATTGACTTTCCACTGTCGGTTTACAAAAACAACATGCACCCTTATGTATCATAAGGGTATACAACTAGTACTTAAAAAAATTAATGTATTTTTTCTACCATCTAAATTTATTTTTAAAGATTTTTTGAATTTTATTCTATTAATAAAATATCGTATTAATTTTCCATTTCTGGTTTATAAAAAAAATCGTGTACCTTGTGATCGTAAGGGTATACAACTAGTATGTAAATTTTTTTAATGGATTTCACCCTCATCTAAAATTAATTTTAGAGACTGGCATGAATTTCATTTTTTTAGTTAAAATTTGTATTAATTTTCCATTTTGGTTTTAAAAAAAAATCTTATATCCTTGAGTATGGCAAGGGTATACAACTAGTAAAAAAATTTAATGTATTTTCTCATCATATAATTTAATTTTAAAGATTTATTTTCTCCTTCCAATATGGGAAAATTTATTTCTATTCCAATTTTTTTCATTTTGGATTCAACTAGAACAAAAAAGATATAAATTCGTCGTTTTTTCTATTTTAATTTTTTTTAATTACTGATAAGAGCTGTCTTTGTTTTATAGCTAACCATTTTTAAATATTTTAGTAAAAACGAAAGTAAGATTGACTTGGCAATCAAAAATAATAATTTGAGTAATGATTATTTAAAGGTAAAAAAGTCATCTAAAAAAATGTCACACATAAAATAAAATAAAGTGTTGTAGTATTTTGGATCATTAAATAATACTTTTTGGTGATTAAAAAAATAAATATAATATTTTTTGGGTTGGTTTTCACCTGAATTAGTTTTCCATAAAATTTTCTTCTGAATTTTGCTCAATTAAGAAAAATATCAACGTTTAACTAATAAAACATATTTATGAAATTATAATTTAAAATAGATAATTCTTTAATTATTTATAAGACATTTACATGGGAAAAACAAATGTTATACCGTTTGCCTTTCAAAAAAGATTCAAATATTATTTTATTATTATATAAAGAAAATCTAAATCACAAATCTAAAATCGTAATATAGATTTAATGGGTACAAAATCCGATATTACTATTTAAAATAAAAATAAGGTTTTACCACCATTTAGCATTGGTATTTGATTAGTCCTATAAATAGCATCTTAAGGAGAACGAAAAAAAAAACAAGTAGAAATCCAAATTAACATGGCTATGCAGCTTCCTCTTTTCATATGTTTCATTAGTACATTCATTTTCTTTTGTTCATCAGAAACCACCATTTCTGGCAGCATAAGTTGGTGGTGCGGTCAAACCCCACACCATCAAACATGCGATCACTATCTTGGCCGCTATAACTTCATCAGTACTGTCCCCACATCAACCATCGGATTCCTAAATATGACGGTGCAAGCAGCCGTAGATGAAGCCCTTGTGGTGCGGGAACGAGCCCATGAGATTGAGTCCAAGTACCCAAATGCTCCAGGAAAAGGCTTGTGGTCGAGCTGTGTTGACTACTTTGATGAGCTCGTGTTCACACTTAACATGATCTTTGACCGCACCCTTGAGCCCACGCCACTCGACATCCAAACATGGCTTGGTACTAGTTTAGCCTATATCAACGTGTGCGAAAAAGGGTTCGAGTTGATCAATATGACCAATCCCATTCTATCTGTTATTTCTAACAACTTGACAGAACTAATAGCCAACTCTTTGGCTATTAGTGTTGTTAATAGGGGTAGTAATACTCCTGGGTTTGGAGATTGGGATTATGAAAACACATATAAGTTGTCAGATATTAATTTGGCTTTAGAACGACCGAATGTGGTTGTGGCTCAAGATGGCTCGGGAGATTTTAGGACGGTTCAAGCAGCTGTATACGCGGCTTCTAAACGGACACATCCCAAGAAGAGGTTTGTGATTTACGTAAAGGCTGGGATCTACAGAGAAAATGTTGTGATTCCGAGAGCGGTGCATTATATTACGATGTATGGAGACGGAATTAGTAAGACGATCATCACCGGCTCCCGACATTTAGGTCGTGAGACAATGAAAACGGCATCAGCCGGTGACTTGAAGCATACATCAACGTTTCGTAAGTTTATGTTTGAACGGCTTTTTTTTTTCTATTAACAAAATGTTTAACAATTTTCTTATAAGATTCCAAATTAATTATAATAATATAATATTTGAGACATTTAATATTCAACAAGTACTAGCATTAACCGGTGAGAATAATAAAAAACAATAAAAAAGACATTTCTCACCCTATCAATATAATTTTACATGCTTATAATTTTAACGTTGTTTTCTTAGTCATTACTGTTACTTGATTATATGATTTTAAATACTATTTATATGGATTGCAGAAGTATGGGGTCGTGGATTTATTGCTCGACACATGACGTTCCGGAACACTGCCGGACCCGAAGGAGCACAAGCAATAGCGTTCCTCTCCTCCTCCGACTATTCAGTCTTGTACCATTGCAGCTTCGAGGGGTACCAAGATACACTATATGCGTTGGGAGCTAAACAATTCTACAAAGAATGCCAGATCTTTGGAACCGTAGATTTCATTTTTGGTGACGCTACAGCCGTCTTCCAAGACTGTGGGATCTTCCTTAGGAGACCAGTTCCCCATGGAGGGTTAGTGGTGACGGCTCATGGCCGAAAGCTTAAAAACGAATCCTCTGCATTTTCATTTCAAGGCTGTAAAATAACTGTGGATGTTGAACTTAAGGATGTACTTGGTCAGTTCAATAAAGCGTTCTTGGGAAGACCATGGTTTCCGTACGCAAAGACCGTTTTTATGGAGAGTTATCTTGATGACATTGTGGATCCACAAGGGTGGTTGGATAATTTTGGTTATAAATATACTTGTTATTATGGAGAGTATAATAACTATGGACCAGGATCGTCTACGGCTAATCGGGTTAAATGGCCTACTTACCATAAAATGAAGAAAAATAGAGCAGAACGTTTTACGGTTGCAAGCTTGTTGTCCGGGAAATATTGGCTTCCAAAAATCGGGGTGCCTTATAAACTCTGGTTATAAAGCAAGTTAGATTTTTCTTAAGTACTAGTTAATTTGTGTTGGGTTATCAATAAATTTGTTGATGACTCTTTGATTTATTGCTCTATATATGATTTTATGTTAGAAGTTGGGTTTTGTTATTTTAAATGATACAGTAGAAAATCTTGTGATACGAAATATGTTTTGTTGGAGTTGAGTATTGATTAATAAAAGATGGATTCGGCTATCCAAATGTTGTTAGATTTAAGGTGTAATGGTATTATATGCTAAAGTAATCATGTTATATAACGTTATTAGGATAGATGATAATATATATATATATATATATATGACAATAATCAATATAAAAATAAAAAATTTCGTGATTTTTTTTTCCATAAAAATACTATGATTAAGATATTATTACATATATGTTTGTTTTAACTTATGAAAAAATTATATGTGAAAAAAATACATAAAAAACACATGTGAAAGTTTTACATTATGAAACAAATATATGAGAAAATTTTAACTTATGAAAACAAATGCATGTGAAACTTTTACATTATGAAACTAACATATGTGTGATAATATCTTAAATCATAGCAGTTGATGAAAAAATTATCATGAAAAAAAATTATTTTTATGATAATTTATATGAGTTTGTATAATTTGTAACATTTAACTGGTTTGTATTTGAACCAGTCTCTCTCTCGCTCTATATATATATATATATATTATGCTATAATATATGATATTGGCTAGTGAAACCCACAATGGCCAAGGCCTCCCAGAGTGGTATTTGCCACAGGGTTGAACACGGTCGAGTTTTCTGGAAAAGAGAAAGTATAAAAACAAAAATTTTGAGTCGTCGGTGAATACTTAGCCGGAGTGGCTAGGCCATGTCATTAAACATATTGTTTTTATTATCAAAATATTATTAAATTCAACAAATACTCAAAATTCATATAAAATTGTTTTTCTGATTATTCGTAGATGTAAAATCAATTAATATTTATTCTAAAATTAACATTATGTATCATATTATTTTTATATATCATCATCATTCCGTTTCACCGTAAAAAAAATATATCCTATTATATATATACCTTTAATATATAGATCGATAGCATTTAGAGTTAGAATGTTGACTATTCGAAATAACATTTTATGTAAATCAATGTATGTCAGTTGAGTTTTCATCTCACCCCATGTTTATGTTTTTCATC